>OV049924.1:305574778-306174778 GCA_920104205.1 Eupeodes latifasciatus
GTGGAAATGACTGAGATTTGCATGAATCAAAATATTTTTATTTTCAATGGTGAATTCTTTAAACAAGATGAAGGAACAGCTATGGGCAATAATCTTTCTCCTTTTATCGCTGATCTTTTCCTTTGGCATTTCGAAGAGAAGATAAAAAATTCAATGGATTTTCCTCGAGTTTGGCTGCGATATGTGGACGATATTTTTGCTGTTTCTACACTTGAACAGTACCCAAGAACTTTGAATCTTATAAACTCGCAATTCAGCTCGGTTAAATTCACGGTTGAAGTGGAAATTGATAGAAAATTACCTTTCCTTGATCTTTGGCTTGAACGATCTTCAAATAATACAATTAAATTTAACATCTATCGAAAACCTACACAGACTTAAAGGTATATAACAAGTGATTCTTTTCATTGCTTCTCACACAAATATGCTGCAATGAATGCAATGATCCATAGAATGTTAAATACTCCATTGAATGATGAAGATTATAATGTAGAGTTCAATTACATTATGGATTGTGCGAGACTTAATGGTTTAAAAGAAAAAATTATACAGAACACAACGAGAAAGAAAATACAACAACAATTTAAAGAACAAAATACAACTCTCTTAAGTGAACAGCTGACATCAGAGCTTTCCGTTTCGAAATGGGCAAAAATGATATATTATCCCACTATCACAAACAAAATTTCTAATATTCTACGTAAACAAAAAATAAAATTAGCTTACAAGTCCAGTAGAACAATTAAAAATATGCTTGAAAGCACTAAACAAAAAACTGACCAACTTGATAAATCTGGAATATACAAGCTAGAATGCAGCGGATGTAATGCAGTTTACATAGGGCAAACCTCTCGCTCACTCAAAAAGAGGTTTAGAGACCATCAACTAGATGTCCAAAACAAAACAGAAAAAACAGCTTTCGCTAAGCATGTACAACAAGAGAATAATGCAATGGGGAGAGGAAGAAGAAAACAAAAACCACACGGAGTAATGACCGATAACATAACATTGTTGAAAAAAGTACAGGGCTTTAGGCAGTTGAATGTTTGGGAGTCGATCTACATAAACAAACTACATAACGTAGCGCTGAACGACAACTTTGGCTTTGCTGACTCATCGTTATTAAAAATTTGCAAATAAACCAGCTGTTTTGTGTTTTCATTATTTGTTATGTAATTTGCTTTTGTTTAGAAATTATGTTGTGTTAAAAAGCTTTTTTATATAATTTTGTTTGTTCTTTGTAAGGTTTGAAATTGTAAAAGCTTTTTTAAGAAATCAAATTAAAGTCGATGGTGATTTGAGGATGGCTGTTTAGCCGAAACGCGTCATCAATAAAATATTTATACAAGCAAGACTATAAGGCGTTTTATTGACTTATTTCTCAATATATTTTTTAGATTCGTATTTACACTTTATTTTGTCTTCTTAAATTGTTTAAATGTTGTGATATCATTTCATTTACTTACCTCCATTTTGTATACAACTTTTTGTAACTACCTACCTATAAGTTCATAAATAGACTTAAAGCCTAGTACGCTGCTGATACGAAACGAAAATTCCCATACAAAAATGACATGACGAAATCATAAACGAAAAATTTCGCTGTGCTTTTCGTTTTTCAGTACGCTGCTGAACGACGAAATGTGACATTTTAGTGGATAGCTGTACTAGATTTCTTAGTACTATTCTCCACTCTTTTCGTTCTCAATTTAATTGCCCAGCACATTAATTGCTTGCGAAATTTTGACGTTTAATTTTTTTATTGAAAAAAAAATTGTTTACTCGTGACTTTCGGTGTTTTGACTTTGATTTATATTTGATTTAAAATTTAAAATAAAATGGAATTGTCTAATGTGTTCCAACATTGCATTTCTGAATCAGAAACTCAGGATGTTATTGGTGATGTGCAAGAAGTGATGAAGACAAGCAGTGAAATTCAACTTCCAGACAGAACTCTCCATAAATATTTGTCCGCTGTGGTTTTCGTTTTCATTTCGCTCTGCACTTGGAGACCGCCGAAAAATTTCGTTTCGCATCAGCAGCGTACTAGGCTTAAGATTAAAAATTAATGAGTTGATTTATAAAAAAAAACTAATTAAAAAATTTCGTAATAAAAAGATATTATTCTAAATTTGACTTTGTACTATATTTTGTTCGACAGTGTATGTCTTGATTAGTAAAGAGTCCGCCATCTAACGTTTTTTTTTTCAAATAGTGCTTATTTCGTGAATGGTAACACTTAGCTCATGTCTGATTTAACAGATAATAATAAGTTTTATCCTTTCGCTGAATGAATATGGTTGTGTATTGCGTGTGTGTACGAAATTGCGTACAGATTTTGGAAGAAGAGAAGCACCGTCATGTCCGTATGTTCGTTATCATGTGAAAAAAGTGAAACGAAAGGCATCCTCATCGATAAACCAAAGCGTGAAAAGCCAAAAACAGTGCGTACACCCTAGAATATTGCTGCTGTGGCAGAAAGTGTGCGTGAAGAGCCAACAACATCAATTCACCGTCGTGCTCAATAAAGCATTATTCACGTGAGCACGACCAACGACCAACGAATGAACGAATATTCGTCGATTTTGACATTTCTTTCACATGAGAGTTTTTAATTCGTCGCGAATAAAGTTTGACTTTGACAATTGTTTTTTTTTGTGTTTATCATTATATTGTGTTTTGTTTTGAAAACAAACGATTAAGAAAATGCGGTCGAAACTATATTTGTTTAAAAAAAATTTATTGGTGTCCTTGTAAATAAACAAAATAAGGAAAAGATTTCATGTGCATATCCATTTATTGCAAATCGGAAAATTGAAGGAGAATATGTTTCCTTAATAAGACTGCTGGAAAAATATCCGGAAAAGTTCTTTACATATTTTAGGATGTCAAAGGAAACATTTGACTACATTTTGAGCTTGGTAATGAACAACTTGGCTGCGGAACTTACTAGCTTTAGAAATGACATTATTTGCGCCAAGGAGAAGTTAGTAATTACTTTGAGGTAAGAGCTATTGTCCATATACAATATAAAGTTGTTTCAATTTTGTTAAAGGTTATAATGCAAGCTTTGTCGATCTTGCCTACAGATTTCGAATGGGAGTGTCCACCGTAAAAAAAAGTAATAGATACTACCCTTGAGGCTATTAACGCCAATTGCTTAGAAATCGCCATACCCATTTCGCTTTCAAAAGACGATTGGAAACAAATTTCATTCGAATTTTTTGAGCGCTGGAACTTTCCGAACTGCCTAGGTGCTGTAGATGGCAAACATGTTTAAACGTTTGCTCCAAAGAAAAGTGGAAGTTTTTATTTCAATTATAAAAAAACATTTTCGTACAATCTGATGAAAGTTGTGGATGCAAAATATCGATTTTTAATGGTTGACATCGGAGCTTATGGCAGTAACGCGGATTCGACAGTTTTCAGTTCCAGTCCTTTTGGCAACGCTTGGCTCAATAATCCTACCGAACTGAATATTCCAGAGGATTCAGCTCTTCCTGGAACAACCACAAAATTACCCTATGTTATTATTGGAGATGAAGGCTTTGCACTGAAGTCAACAAACTTGAGACCTTTTCCTGGTCGAAATCTCTCACATAGGGAAAGAATTTTTAACTAGGTTTAGGCAATACTAAAATATTTACACTTGTAAATATGTATTTATTTGATTAACCTTTTTCTTTTACAGATTATCCAGAGCTAGGAGAGTGGTTGAAAATGCATTTGCCATCATGGCCCATACTTGGAGAATCCTCCTGAAACGTCTAGAAGTTTGCAAAGAATCAGGTCATCGAATAATTCTAAGCTGTTGCATCCTTTACAATTTTCTCAGACAAAAAAACGATAGACATATGTTTGAACAAGAGAATCCTATCCAGGATTCAGAAGATTCGATTTTAACGTCAACACCTGCTTCAGGATATGATGTTCGAGGAAAGTTTGCTAACTGGTGCTTGGAGGAAGGAAGTGTTAGCTTTGAATACGATATGGTTTAATGAAATAATATTTATTAAAAGACGTTATTCATTTAAACAAAAAGAATTTATTTTAATTGTAATTAACTTGTGTCTTTTCTATATTTACAAAACAAAAATAAAAAAAATATACTCCATAATTTAAATAAATCTTACAACTATTTTGAAATAAAAATAAACAAAAATAAAAATATGCTTTCTGCACAAACAAAAAGCACAATTCACACAACTAAAAACTAATAAAAAAAACAAGCAAAAGTAAAATAAAATCACATTTAAAAGTTCAGTCTCCATAATTTAAATAAACCTTACAACTAATTTGAAATACAAATAAACAGAAATAAAAATATGCTTCCTGCACTAACAAAAAATTTACACTTCACAAAACTAAAAACTAATAAAAAACAACCAAAAGTAAAATAAAATAATCACATTTAAAAGTTCAGTCTTCTTCAAATTCAATTTGATGAAAGACAATCAATGGCTGCGTCTCAAGTTTTGACTGCTTTCTCCGGGTCCAAGAACTTGCACGTTGTGCGAGCGACACAAAAAATTTCTCCAGCGGAGTTGACTCTGGCTCATTGATTTGAGTCAATGCCGCCAAAACCTTTTCGGTATCGGACTCCCTTTTTCTCTTTCTTGCTGGTGGTGATGGTGTTTCCGAAGTCCAGCACGAAACCGTAGGGAATGGGTCTTCGGTATCATCCTGCAGTTGGAATGAATTTTTCTTTTCTTTTCCGCGTGCCATATTCCCGACAGTTCTAGAAAACAAAGACACACAAACATTAACTAAAAACATTCAACAAAAACTATTTTAAAATTAACTTGGCACTTCAATATTCGGAACTAAAAACTTCATTATTTCAAAATACGGCCATGGCTTCTTCGCATATGCCTGCGACCCACTAGGCACATTTTTCTCTTTCTTGTAATATTTTGAGAATGTATCTCTCAAATTCTTCCACCTGTCTTTGCACGTTGTTACTGAAATAAAAAATGTGTACTTTAGCGCATGAAATATTCCCTGCAATATTTTTTTTGATTACCATCTGCATTCAAAACATATCCAATGTATTTCCAAATTTGTTCTTTCTTATTTCTATCGGAATAGAAAGGTTCGGCTTTATTGTAAAGCACTGGATTGGACTCCACTTCTAAAATTAACCGTTCATCAAATTCCTGGAATTATTTTATATACATATTTATGATACTCATTTGAATTTTATTATCAATCAAATTTTCTTTACCTTTTTATCCATATTTTTTTAAGGAGCCACAGCCGAACACCATTCACCATCGAAACCAAAACACAAGAATGATTTGTTAGGTTATGTAGCCCGTGAATAATTTATTCCTTGCAGTGTGGATAGTATGTGGAACGCGAATAAAGTTTGACAGTTCGTATCAAATACAATTTTGTTCGCGACGAATAAATTTGTTCTTAAATTTATTAATATATGATCACGGTTGCCAGTTTGGTCTTTTACGACCAAATTTGGTCATTATTTTCTCACTTGGTCGCATGGTCATTTTTTATTCCATTTGGTCCCTTTTTTAAGAAATTGAAAAAAATAACTCGACTCTATTCCAGTGGCGATTCCTCTCAGTTGGCTAGGTTGGCTGCGCCAACCCTAAAATTTCAGCTTAAATAGACAAACAAATTATTTTTATAAAGGCTTGAATACATAAAACAAAAAAACATAACATCCCAATGTGCTTAAATCATTATAAAACCAGCAAAACCTATATAAATAGAGCCATTTACTGCAACCCGTACGTGCTATATTAATCCCATACAAAGTTACTTTTTAATGCTTTTAATTTCAGTCTAGAGTTGGCGATAAAATTTGTCGCCATCAAATGACATTCAAAACTATACTATTATTCCCGATGTGCCGATATGCTATCTCATTCTATCTTTAAGAACAGACCGAAAAAATATTCACAAAAGTTGGCGCTACTAATAAGCGCCAACGCAACAAGTAGAAAAATGCGAGAAGAAAATGTGTGTTTCTGCTTGGTCGTTTGTAGCGAGACAGTCTCAGTCAGAGAGAAAAAACTAAATGAGAGAACCAAATTTCCTCGACTCCGTCACTTCGATACCTCTTACTCTCATTTTTTATAGCGTGTTGAATTCGTATCGGTGTATACATGTTTTCACCTCGGAAAAGAGTACACAAAAAAACATCAGTTCCGGGAAATGCGACATTTCTCATTTTTGTTTATTGATAGCCAAGAAGGCTATGTTTTTTAAAGTCTCATTATAATATTTTTGTAATTCTCATGAATTTCTTTCTTTAATTTTACTAACATCTTGTCGTTTTTATATCTACAAAAATACTCCTATAATTCAAATTAATTCTAGGAAAACATTTTTGTTTGTCAATAAATACCGGAAGAAGTTATACCGGTAGTTCGTGGTGAATTTGTTTTTCTCTTCTCTTTCTCTGAGTTACAGATAGATGGCATTAACAACCTTCTCTGAGTTACAGATAGATGGCATTAACAACCAAAACAAGAAAGGATGTGTGCAGAAAGAGTATAACAAGGTTAAGGTTTTTTAGACTAGACTTTATTTGTATATTTGAACGAGTACATGTTTTTTATAAATGAACATATGTTATGTTTATTTCAATAGTAATGCCTTAACTACTAACTTAACTACTGTATTATCTAAAATATACTGCATTGAATTATTTTACATTGAATTATAAAAGGCGGAAATAATAAAGTTCTATAGTTTACCGGGAATATTTATATAAAATATCCATATCTTCTGCAATTGCGGCATCAATCGATATTTTCTGGAACTTAGTGTTAACGTAACATTTATTTGTCATGAATTACTTTTTCAGCTTTTTTATACACCAAAAAAATCAATTATAAAATTTGGCTGCGATAATAATTACTTGAACACAGCATTTTCTATGTTTATAGTTATTCAGGTTTAGCCCTTAACTTTGATTTGCATTTATTTATGAATAGCCTAAAAAGTTTAGCAAACATCTATGAATAAGCCACAATGCACTTTCAGAAAAACTGTAGTTAGAACTTTCCCTGACAGATTTTTCCTTGTCGCTATATAACTGAAAGATAAGATATAAATAGTTAGAAGTGGAAAACTTATAAAAATGATGCATAAGACTTAAATTTTAGTTGAAGAACAAATTTGTATATTCTTTTCACAAAACCACTGACCCAGCTTATGTAGTTAAGCCTTTAAAAGCAACACACTAGCTTAGTGGAAGGCAGTAAGAATAGCTTATCACCTATTCACAAATCTTATGCAATGAAAATTGGTAACAGAAGTAACAAGTTGACGGTCTTTTTATTTAGTGTCTACTTAAATCACTTATTTTCAGCATTTTGGAAATGTCGTGAGTAATGTAAAGGAAATAAACAACGAGTACACACAAATAAAATAGGAATGGAAAAAAGAGATGAGTATATAAAAATGTTTTCAATGTTCCATGTTTACATTCTGTAACTCTCGTTTTCAATGTTCCTGCAACTCTCGCATCGACAAAATTAAGTCGATAAACTCTGAAAATTGAAACAAATCTGAGTTTTTTTGCATCTTTTAACGGTCGGAGCGAAAATTAAACGTATAAACTCAGCTAATAATACAAATAATAGTAGTAGTGCTTTCAGAGTTTTATGTTTCTAGGTCCTAATTCTCATTGGACTGTTGCACCACCTAATTTATTTTACTTACTTAATGATTAAAACTGGCTTCAAATAACTAACTAATACTTATCTAAATGCGTAATTTAGAATTGTTTCTAAATCTTCATTGTTCTGGCACCTAACAAGAGTAATTAATTTCACTTCATATTCGAATGATATTCATATCAAACGAACACAATGAGAGTACCGAAAAGTTGTTCATACACAATTTTGAATTTTCTTTGAACACCTCTGAACAGCTGACTACATCCGCCATTTTTCAAAGGTGGTCGCCATTTTTAAAAGGTGGTGAGCAGAGAGAAAAGAGAGAAAAGTTTTTTCTCTTTCGTGGTGAGTATGTGCACAAACTTGCATAAGTATTTGTTCCCCACATTTTTTTTATATGGAGTTACTACATATGCAAGTTGGTGGCCAAATCATAGCTTGTAGGCAAAAAGAGAAAAACCGTCGAAGTTGGTTCTCTCTATTAGTTCTTTCTCGATGGTCTCAGTGCGAAAATCATGAACACTAGGCATGCTGCCAGATTGCCAGAGGCCAAATTGCGCGATATATCCTTTTTTTTTAATGCGATATAGGCTTATAAAAAAATCTGGCAAGCCTGAACCTGTGGAGAAAAACATGCGAAAAAATGCATTGGGATTGTAGCTGTGGGATATGGTTTTCTCTACCTGGGTAGAAAAACCCGAGAAAAAAATTGATGGTGTGTGCTTACTGCTTGGTCCTTTATCCTAAACCTAATTTTCAGTTAATGAATGTTCTGTTTGAATGAATTTATCTTGAAACTTGAATTGTAGTTTTCTTTTCAGTGGCGGAATTAATTAAAAAAAAACTTTTAACTATCATAAATTAAATTATACGTATTAACATTTTCGACGTGAGTCGTACATTTCTTAATATTTACAAGCATTTTGAAGGCAAAAAAAGTGGTCAATGAATCTATGTATTTAATTTTATTTTTTTTTTTCAATTTTTTAGATAGTTCGTTATTTAAAAGTTCTTATTAGCGTGGCGATTTCATGTGGCAGTATTTTATAGGCGAATTTGAACTTTCCTTTAAATTTATTATCAAAAACTTTTTTCTTAAAATAAATAAGCTTTAAGGTATAGATAAAACCTACGTAACGTGTTTTAAAACATAATTCAATTGTTACAAAAAAATGGGTGTCAATGTGTTTCATGTAAGTTTTTTAACATACACCATTTAGTCCAGCAAAATAAGGGTTCTTATATTGACAAACAAAAAATTATATAGGTACCTACCTACCGAGCATAGATTTCATAATTTTAATTTCCATGATTCTTTTTTACTTTTGATAACCTACACTACATAGGTACATAGCTACAGTGCAATTTTCATACAAATAATCTACCAAAATGATGTGTATGGGCGGGTGGGGTATGTGTTAGTAGCGTACGGCTGTATTTTTCTTTGGGGTTATGCAATCTTTTACATTGTACATTACTGCTCTAAAATAAGAAAATATCATTTGATCTTTGCTGGGTTTCATAGAATATTCGGCATAGATAGTCAAGTCAATGAAATAATTTTGCTTGCAAGAAATAATGCTCTCTTGGCTATTTTTGTATATTTCTACCTTTTTAACTTGTTGTGAATGCTTGTTAAACGAATCATATTAGCGGAAAAGTTAAAAGCAAGTTACTAGAAAAATGAGCAAGTTCTTGAAAATTTTTTTGAAAATAGAGCGACGACTTGATTTTTTATATAAATAAATAAGTTTTTAATTAAAAAAAAATAATTGAAAAAATAAATAAAATTGTTTGTTTTTATTACGTTTAGCTTTGATCAAAGTAGCCAACCCAGAACTGAAGACCAGGAATCGCCACTGCTCTATTCCTTTTATAATCTCAAAAATAAAATACATACCTAAAGATTTTTGGGAAATGTTCAATTATCATAAAAACGCTTCAAATGAATATTGTTTTCAAAATTTAAGTTAGTTCGTTTATAACTTGATGTTACTTCCTCACAGCTCAGCTGCTGCTGAGAGGAATTTTTTTTAATTTACTTTGATAAAAACGAAAAGCAGACTTAATTTGGCTACCATTTATAATATAATGCTGGCCAAAGAGCGTCAAGATGACAAAAATAACCATAGCGTTTGGTCTGCAAAAACTTTTTTTTTGAATTAATTTTATATGAATTTTATTTAGCGATAGTATTCGATCTCCCGACTTATTCGATCTCCTGACATAATGTGATCTTAAAAAAAAGAGACTGGGGTGCGTCCCACACTGATAACTTCCCATCCCGTCTGCCGATTTGTCTTGCTTAAAAGGTTTGTATAGGCTTTCGTGATTTGCTAGTTGTTAGTTGAATTATTCTAAAAAAAATTAAAAATTACCAATATTTTGAGTATGATGAAATAGTTTGATTTCAATATCTGTTCTTGTTAACGAGATTTTTAGTCGAAAACCAATTTTTACCAAATTTTCGTAGAATTTGCGTACTATTTTTGTAGGTTTTAATTTTTTATGAAAAGAAATTACTGTTGGATTTTTATGCACAATTTACGGAATGTCGGAAACAGTATTTTCTGTGAGATAAAATTAGCTTAAAGCCAATATTTTTTTAATTTTTGAAGAGATACTTGAGTCGAAAGTAAATGTTTACCAAGTTTTACTATTGTTTTTTTAAGGTTTTTATTTTTTGTAAAAAAAATGTCAATTCGATTTTCTCAAAATTTTACCAGATGTCAAAAACGTTATTCTTCCCGAACGTACGTACACACGCACGCACAGTCATCTATCTAAAAATCTTTTATTTAGACTCTAGGAAATGTCAAAATTTTCAATTCTAGAAATCGGACCGCTTACAATAACACTCTATGGGAAGTTAAAAGCCATTGCGGACATAAATTATTTTGGTCCTTTTTTGGTACGATTGGTCATTTTTATTTTCAGCTTTGGTCATGCAATTTTTTTTCAAGTGCCAACCGTGTATATGATATTGAAAAGTAAAAGTATGCATCATAAATCAAATAGAAACTATATTGCTATCGTTTTGTTAAGAATTTGTGTGGAAATATGTCTTCAAACGTATATAAACTCACATTTTGTAATTCATTCGTCGTTAGTTGGTCGCGCTCATGTGAATGCTGCTTAATGGAACATTTTTGGTATGACGCCATACAAAGTCCAATTGGTTCAGGAGTTGAAGCCAACTGACCATCTAATGCGTTTTCGCTTCGCTAAGTGGACCTGCGATCGACTTAGAGAAGATGCCGATTTTGGCATTAAAATCATCTTTTCAGATAAAACTCATTTTGATCTTGGCGGGTATATAAACAAGCAATATTGGCGCATTTGGGGCACGCACGCATTCATTGAAAAGCCGATACACCTAAACGAGTCACTGTTTGATGCGGATTTTGGTACAGGGGCATAATTGGGCAATTTTTCTTCGAAAATAAGCAAGGAGTGGTCGATCGTTAGCGGGCCATGTTGAACAAATTTTTGTTCACAAAAATTGAAGAGGAGAATATTGGCAACCTTTGGTTTCAACAGGACGGCGGCGGCGGCAGCGCTACATGCCACACAGCCGAAGCTACACTCGATGTTTTGCGCCTGTTTTTGAAGATCGCATTATCAGCCGCAGAACTGATGTCGTTTGGCCACCTCGGAGCTGCGGTTTGACACTATTGGACTATTATTTGTGGGGTGGCGTAAAAGATAAGTTTTACGCCGACAAGCCAGAGACAATTGACGCTTTAAAGGACAATATTGGTGAAACCATTGGTAAAATACAGCTGCACACAATCGATAATGTGCTTAAAAATTGGACCGATCTTGTAAGCTACTGCATGGCCAGCCGAGGCAGCCATTTGAATTAAATTATTTTCCATTATTAACCGGAAGGATTGTACTTTCAAATAAAAAAAGAAATTTGCGAAAATATTTAGTAGTTTTTTTTTATAGCATTTAAAAAAAAAAGGACCCTTTATTTTATTTCGACATTCCTTGTTTGCGTCTATTTTCTTAGGGCTCTTACCGATATTTCTTCATCGCAGTCCATCTTCCTTTGGGCTCTAGTTTGTATTAATCAATTTCAAGATAGAATCCGCTGTGCTAAATCGAGTGATTTTTATATCCTCAGCAAGGGTTTTATGATCGTTTTTAACCTCCACCATAAATCCAGTATGGAGTCACTTTAACAAAGTTTTCAGGTTTTTAATTGCATTGATAAATTTTTCCGACACGTGAAGTTGAGCTTTAACTCCTAATTTTCTGCTTAAAATCAGACTCCAAAATCTCTATCACGTCAGGTTTTTGAGATTTTACATTTATAAAACTCTTTGAGACATGTTTTTTTTTTTCAATAAAATTCGTGATGGTTTTCCAAATCTATTATCCCTATTTTCAATATAAACTTTATATATTTATATATTTTGATAAATTCTGTCTTGTTACGAATCCGTCATCTAAAAAAGACTATCACATCAATGTTTTGAAATAATATTGAAAAAATATAAAAATACTATTAAAAACTGGACGTTTTAGAATTTTAGCACATAGTTAAAATTGAAGTTTGAATTCTAAATCAGCACTAAAAATTAACTGCAAGCCTTGATTTTCAAAGTCATTAAATTCAAGATTTCCCAATGCTTCATAAAGAGTCAATAAATGAAGACTTATAGTAAAATGATTTTAGCTGTATCTAAAAGACAGACATTTTTACTTTGCAAAATCATCATGCAAATTATTCTGCCCTAGGTATCATGAATTCCATCGTAATCGGAAATTTTTACGAATCCCGAAAAACTATATCATGAAATCCGTTCGTAGTGGAAAATCTCATACAATTTTGCATTACGAACAAATTTCATGATACAGTTTTTCGGGATTCGTAAAAATTTCCGTGAGGTAAATAAAAGTTAATTAATCGAGTTATTAGTACAATTTGATAACGATAAAATAAACTAAGTATTTAAAAACTAAGTATCAAATCTCAACTTTCAACACCCCCACTAGATTTTTATACTTTTATACCAATGAGAGTGCAACAGTTGTTATGTTTTGTAGCAGGGAGTCCTTTGGTTTGAACATCAGCATGCATCTCTTCAGTTTTCAAATAGTCTACTTTTAATTTATTATCTTCTATAAGATCTCGAATGAAATGATGCCTTATATCGATGTGCTTTGAACGTGCGTGATAAACGTTGTTTTTAGATATGTTTATTGCACTCTTGTTATCGCATTGCAATATAAGTTCTTGATTCCAATTAATTAGTTCTCGCAATAAAGATTGAAGCCAAAGTGCTTCTTGAGATGTTGAGGCTCAGCCTCTGTGGTGGAGAGAGCGACAGTAGGTTGTTACTTTGCATTCCACGAAATAGGTCCTCCTTGGTATTTAAAGAGATAACCTGTAGTTGATTTTCTGTCATCTAAGTCACTAGCCCAATCAGAATCCGAAAACCATTCTAAACATCCTTCAATGTCTCGAGTGTATTCTAGCTTGTAATTTATTCTTCCTTTTATATAACGGAAATGTCGTTTAACCGCTATCCAATGAGATTTTGAAGGATTATTATTAAATCTTGATAAGGCCCCCACTGCAAAGGATAAATCTGGGCGACTTACTTGTGCTGCATATAAAATGCTTCCAATAGCTTCTTGATATGGAACGGTTTTCATGTAATCAGTTTCGTGTTTGCTTTGTTAATGTGTTTCTTTTATACCTAAGCTTTTGGTTAATATCTAAGGGTGTGGATACCGGATTACAATCCTCCATGTTGAATCGCTTGAAAATATTCTTTAAGTATGTCCGTTGGTCTATTCATAACTTTCCCTATTCTCGATCGCGAGTTATTTGCATACCAAGCACAAATTTAGCTTCTCCAAAATCTTTCATCTCGAATGACCTAGCCAAATTTTCTTTGAAAATTCTTTTTTCATCTTTGTTATTTGTAAAAATCAGTATGTCGTCTACGTAAATAGCGACGAAAGTTTTATCTGTGCTGTTTGTCTTGTAATAAATACACGGATCGGCTTTTGATTGTTTAAGTCCAATTTTCTTTAAGGTTTCATTCAATTTCTTATTCCAAACTCTGCTAGCTTGTTTGAAACGGTACAGTGATTTCTTGAGTTTACATACTTTATTTTGAACATTATCAAAACCTTCAGGGAGATTCATGTAAATTTCTTCGTTAAGTTCACTTTGCAGGAAAGCAGTCACAACATCCATTTGATCGTAGCCAAATCATATCGTACAGCCAAACTTAAAAGTACCCTTATGGACGTGTAACTTACGACGGGAGAAAATATTTTTTGATAATCGATCCCTTGACGTTGCGAATACCCCTTTAGACCAATCTAGCTTTATATTTTTTGACATTACCACTTGCATCTTTTTTCGTCTTAAATGTTCATTTGGAATTTATGGCTTTCTTTCCTTTTGGTAAAGAAACTATTTCCCAAGTGCCATTTTTCAAAAGAGCTGTATATTCATCGTTCATTGCTTTTTTCCAATCAGACATATGTTCGCTCTTCATTACCTCAGCGGCTGTCTTGGATCTTCATCATTGTTGCTGGCCACGTACGATAGATAACCGTATCTTTCAGGTGGATTTCTTATTCTGGTAGATTGTCTTATTCCTCTCTCAGATATGAAGATTCTTCAACAATGAAATCATCTTGGGCATCCAAAAAACTGTTTTCACTTGCCGTTTCGTCACTTATTTCGATTGGTATTTCATTGCTTGAATTCACTAATGGAATTTCGTCTTCATCTTTCCATCTTACTTGAAAAGCATGCACTATTTGAGCACATGTGAGCTGACGCTCCCGAGTCGAAATACCATTCTTCTTTGTCAAGAGCCGTGACGGAAAAACATCCTAACATCGCATTCTTCTTTTCTTGATGGTGCTTATTCTTTTTTGTACATTTAGCAGCAATATGGCCAAAATCATTGCAGTTGTAACATTTAGGACCCTTAAAGTTCTTATTCCCAAAGTTTTTCTTGTTCTTGCTAACAAAAGCAGTATCTTGACTTGCATATAAATAAACGTCTTGAAGAAGTTTGGTTTTAATACTGTCTCCTGTAATAAGAATCCCAGAGCTTTGGATTCCCATTATCATTGGCTTGTATTCTTCGGGAAGACCAGCTAAAAGCATTGATCCTATCCATTCTTCATCTAGGTTAAGACCAACAGACCTGAGCTTGTACGATGTGTTTAAAACATCGTTAACGTACGCATCTACGGTAGAGAAATCTTTCAATTTTGTAGAACAAAACTTTTGGATGAGCCCAACTCTCCTCACAAGACCAGAATCTTGAAAAAATTTCTGAAGAGAATCCCAAATCTCCTTAGCGCTTTTGCAATGTCTTATATGAGGATAAATGGATCTTTCAACAAGCAATATAAGCTCCGATTTTGCGTTTAAGAGCTTCGTTGCATCCTTCTCCGTCTCACTACCATTAGAAACAGCCTTCCAAGGTCCTTTCATTTGGAAATAAGCTTCAACGGAAAATTTCCAGTCTTCGAAGTTTTCGCTTCCCCGAAGTTTTTCAATACTGAATTTCGTTTCAGACATCTTTTCTCAATACAAATTTCCTTATTATTTTGTATTTAGATCGTGATAAGGTCCATAACCTGATATTTTAAGATTCTGAACAGTAATAATATTTATTTTCAATACATCAAACATAAAATTAGTACAATTTGATAACGATAAAATAAACTAAGTATTTAAAAACAAAGTATCAAATCTCAACTTTTAACACGTCTCCGTTCTGTCTGTGCTCGTTCTTTTTTATTTTTGTATTGTTGTAAATCGTGTCGTGGAGCAGTTTATTTTTTATCCACAAATTACTTACAATTATACATATACACAAAAAGTTTAATAAACAAACAAAAAAACAATAATTTACCACAACAAAAATCACACATTAATTAACAAGTGATTCCAAAAAAAAAACAATAGTGCATCCCGAAATAAAACAACAATAAAGAAATCACGCCACTCAAGAACAACAAGAAAACACCAATAACAAAAAAAATGGTAAGCCACTCAGCACAGCACATCACAGTGAGTACCATCCCATCCTTATTTTCCCCTTCTTCCACAGTTGCACAGCCAAGTTTATGTATCAATTACAACTTTGTATATAAAAACCATAGTACTCTCATGGGCAGAAACTTTTAGGGCCATCGGATGCCGTCGTTGGCGGTAGTATCGAAAAAGGGATAAATTTCGGGGGAGCGAGAGAAAAATATTAATTCCATTCCCATAAGCAGCCAGCAGAATAAGGGAGACAGTTAATTTGGCAGCCAAAAAGTCGACACAAATTTCTTCATTTTATTTGAGTATATCCTTGTATATGTTTTCATATACTAAGCTTCCATATGAAGGTCGATGTTGTTGTTGTATTTTCCTTATATAAATGCACTTTTATATGGAAAGCGGCAATGTCTCAATATTGTGTCTAATAAGGGGATGAATGAAATTTTTTTATTTCTATTGCTTATAAGAATAAATAGGAAATGAAGCAAATGATAAGGAGAAATGAACCAATATACTTAAATTTATTTTGGTTTGCTTTGGTTTGTTTACATTTTAAGCTATGTGAGATCAACGGTATTTTCCTATGTAAAAATGAAATGTAGGTGAAATATAAAGGATATTGGCCTTTTGGCTATTTTGTATGGTAGGATTGTATATGAAAAGCATGGTTTTTATATACAAAGTTTGTAGTTACTGTCTTTATATTTTGTTTTACATCGATGTGTAAGTTTTTCTCCTAGACAATTTTTCGCGCTTTTTAAACTTTAAATTTTTTCAATTGCCAAGATTTGTTGAATAGATCACATTTCCTTAAAATTTCGCAAATTAAAATACAAAGTTTTTATTAAAACTGACATTAAATTGTGCTTAAAATAATATAGTTGTTTTGTTTGTGCTGATTTAAAATATGTGCTAAATTTTTCAAACTTTAAATTTTAACTGATTCTTACCATTGTTATAATAATTGTGATTAAACCATTTTGCTTTTCCTATTTGGTTTTGATTTAACCACTTGGCATTTTTTTGTTTTTTAAATTAATTGTGCTTTGTGTTTTGCTTTTTAATTTACATTGCTTTTTTTTGTTTCGCTTTTCAATTTACATTGCTTTCTTTGTTTTTTAAATTTATTGTGCTTTGTATTTTGCTTATTTACATTATTTTCAGAAAAGAAGTGTAGGTACCTTATTTCTAAAAAAGGAGAGGTACAAACCTACCTTTTTTGTATTGTAAGTTTTTTTAACTGTTTTGAATTTCTCATTTATACCTATTTATTATAATTATTATTATATATGTACATATGTATATACATATATCTATATTATAAAATATAAAGTCTTTTTTAACTTTTTTTTTTCAAATTAAAACTGACTACCCCATACCCATTTTTAGTGCCAACTGTCTTCCTTTCGTGTCCGTTTAAAGTAAAATTAAGTTTTTAAGTGCTTTAAGTTTCGTGAAAAATATATTGTTTTGTGTTTGTTGCTGTGATTATTAAAGTGCTGTGGTAATTATTTAAGTGCTGTGTACAAATTCTTCTTTTTTAAAAATAAATTTTATTACTATTTGTAATTTTTGTGTACAAATTCTTCTTGTTTGAAAAATAAATAAAATAATAAAAAAATACAAAATGGTTCGGTGCTGTTATGCTCACTGCAACGTAGCAAAAAAAATGGGACCAAGCACTCTCTCTTTTTTCCAAGTTCCCTTCGACCGCAGAAGGGAAGTTTGGCTAAAGCATGGCAATGTTTTAAAATCAAAGAAGATGTTATTTATGTGCGCAGCGCATTTTTATGCGAAAGACATTATTGTGCGAGGTACACAAAATCGTCTTCATAAAGATGCGCTTCCACTATCCTTCTTTTCGGTATGTACATGCAATGATGTATTTCATGATCCTTCGTGCACTCATATTATGGAGGCATGGGATTTGAAAAATCAGACGACCTTAACGGTCAAGGTTGAAAGCGAAACTGCTGCACTTCGCAATAAACAGCGAAACACACGTCCGCACCTTCCCCCAACAATTTCTACACATCCCCATCTTTTCACTCTTACAACTTCCCATCCGCCTATTTCATTACCACCAACACCCCTGGATTTTTTTTCTCGTGCAATAGCACAACCATACACTTCAGCTATTTCTTTGGTATCTAGCAGTCCAAGTCTTTTAAATTTTGCTGCCAAATCTCAGAATGTGTATTCTAAGGAAACACTTAAATTCGAAAATTTGCCCATCACACCCAGCAAATTGCAGTCACCAGGGTTGCATACGTACAAATGGGTGGCAAAACCAAAACCCACTAGGAAAACTAGTCGGCGCATTAGTTTCACGCCTAAAAGTAGGAAACAAAAAGCAAAATATACCTTCAGAAACCATCTAGAGGATTTAATGCTAGATTTTTCTGAAGAGTTGCGAACTTTTATTCTCGCGCAACTCTTTCATAAGAAGAAAGCACCATGGAAGACTAGTGAAAGAGAACTTTTCTTAAAGTTTTCCTTCAAGTCTCCATCGTGCTATTCTTTTATGATAAATTAAGGTTTTAAGCTGCCATCGGTGAGTACAATATACCGATGGCATTCGGAAATTAGGTTGCCAGCAGGATTTAGCGAGCAAATAAGGACCATGCTGACCGAAAAGGCGAAGGAAATGACCGTCATACTTTTCGACGAAATGGCTATCCAACGTGAACTGGAGTATAACATTAAAGACGACTTCATATACGGGTTCACGGACTTCGGGGAGCTTGGCAGGATGAGTACTATACCCTGTAAAGCTATGGTATTCACTCTGAGAGGACTCAATACAAATTGGAAGCAGACGATCGCCTACTACGTGGGATCTCCTAATGGACCAATCCTAGCCCAGATTTTAAGAAAAATCATAACGGGTGTAATGGAATGTGGACTACAGGTGGTTGCAACAAGCTGCGACCAAGGATCAAACAACGTTTTGGCATACAAAACGTTGGCAACGTACCCAATCGAAAAATATCCTTACATTGATATTAATAACCAACGGATATTCTTGGTCCATGACTATCCGCATCTTTTCAAATGTGTGAGAAATATACTTCTCAAGCATTGCATCCATATAGGTGATGATGTTGTGTATTTGCGAGTGTTAAAGAAAGTTTTTGAGGAGGACTCTAAGGGGGAAACCTTTGAAGTTTTCTGGAAACTCACTCAAGCACACATCAATCCTAATGGATTTGAAAAGATGTCGGTTAGGTTAGCGACACAAGTTTTCAGCGACAACGTCTACAGTGGAATTATGTATGCTGTGAAAAATGACTGCTTCAAAACGGAAAAAGACAAGAAAGTCGCCGAAGCCACAGCAATGTTCATGAAGAAAATGAACGATTTATTCGACAGACTGAACAATGGACAAAGATATTCGAGGAATCCTAACAAGGAAGTGCTATCCGATTCCACAAACACATTAGAAGCTTTAAAAGAAGCTAAGACGTGGATTTCAACATGGGTTTCGGGAAGCTGTAGAAAAATCCCACCATGCTTCTTGGGCTTGCAACAAACCCTACAGGCCATTGTGATGATGTGGGAATATCTCAAGAGCGATGAGCAGAGTTATATCCTCATAGCACATTTAAATACCGACGTCGCGGAAAACTTATTTTCTATGCTACGTTGCAATAGAGGTTCTTATGAACGTAACCCTTCCGCTTGGAGATTCATTCGAAATCTCAAGCAAATAATTTTTCATAATTTCAGCGCTGCGGAACACTCGGGATATGAGGACGCAAGAGCGGAGCAGCTTATAAAGGAAGCCGATTTGCAAAGAGATATGGAAGATGAGAAGGACTACGACATGGATGTACCCATCGAAGACGATATTTTGGATACGGAGATCGTTTATGTAGTGGAGGAGGTATCTGACGACGAAGATGTGGACCTCTATGAGCTGCAAGGTGTTGATGATGACGACATCACTGAAATGCAGGAGGTTTCAGATGATACACTTGTCGATGTCTACTTAATAGAGGAGGAGATGGATGACATCGACAATTCAGCATTTTCGGACAAACTACAAAAAGCAGCTGCTGCTTACTACGCAGGTTTTGCAGCAGGGAAATTAAGTAACAAATTAAAATGTAAGGCTTGTTCCAAGTTCATGGTGGATGAAAATGAGGAAATAGATCCAAGCAAGAAGCAAACTATGCTCATTAAGCTAAGAGCATACCACACCAAGGCCACAACATCAGAGTTTGGGAGATTAACAGTTCCCTCGATCCTTTTCGAAGAAACTGTTAAAACTCTTAAACTCAATTACGAGGCACATATTTCAAGAAAGCAACTTGAAAAAAATATTGTTGAAAAGTGGTGTGATGAGCTGAGTAAGAATGAAATTTTGGGAACGGACTGTCCAAGGGACCACAAGGAAATGATAGTTAAATTTATTTTGAGAGGACTCATAATTTTAACTAACAAGCAAGGCAACACAAAATTTAGACAGGTAACACATAAAAATAAGAAAAGGATAGTTTAAGTATTAAGTTTTAAAATATATATATTTATTTACATGCATTATTTAAATAATAAAATTAAAATTATTTTTACATTAATACTCGTACTACATTATTTACCACAAAAAAAAACAAAAAAAACAAAAAAAAACAAAAAAAAAAAACACACATAGTTGTAGAATGTGGGCTAGGCTTACCATGGACACCTCACTAAAAAGAACGCATGTGCAATATCATATTAGTTTTAATTATGTAGTAAGGCAATCGCAATATATTCTCAAAAAAGTACGCATGTGCAATATTATATGCAATATCTTTCTTATTTTAACTTTAAACTAGTCATAGTACGTAGATTTGCTGAGGAATAGGCCTACCGGGGAACCTCATTAAAAAAATATATACAAACCATAGTTCATATCATAAACGTACACAAGGAGAAGCAGCCTTATAATGTAAATAAAACAAAAATCGGTACAAAATACTGAACAGCTGATGTAAGCATACAAAAACTTCATTCATCCCCTTTATATTTCACCTACATTTCATTTTTACATAGGAAAATACCGTTGATCTCACATAGCTTAAAATGTAAACCAAAATAAATTTAAGTATATTGGTTCATTTCTCCTTATCATTTGCTTCATTTCCTATTTATTCTTATAAGCAATAGAAATAAAAAAATTTCATTCATCCCCTTATTAGACACAATATTGAGACATTGCCGCTTTCCATATAAAAGTGCATTGATATAAGGAAAATACAACAACAACATCGAACTTCATATGGAAGCTTAGTATATGAAAACATATACAAGGATAGACTCAAATAAAATGAAGAAATTTGTGTCGACTTTTTGGCTGCCAAATTAACTGTCTCCCTTATTCTGCTGGCTGCTTATGGGAATGGAAATAATATTTTTCTCTCGCTCCCCCGAAATTTATCCCTTTTTCGATACTACCGCCAACGACGGCATCCGGTGGCCCTAAAAGTTTCTGCCCATGAGAGTACTATGGTTTTTATATACAAAGATTACAATTGGAATTGGTGCATATGCTAATCTGTGTTTCAGCAGATTATTTGAATTGAATTTACTGTTTTGCATCACAGAGTCGGATCGGTTCTCGTCACTGCTAAGGCATAACACTAGCGGTGAAGGGTATTGATAATAATTATTCTGTGTTTCAATTTAGTGACTTTTATTTCTCATCTCTATCTGTATTGGTTTTAGGCATTTTTTTATTTGCAATGACTGGAAAATTCAGAGTAGATTATTGTAATATTCGTGGGCTAAGGGCAAATTTTTGTTGGCATACCGCCATACTGTTTCATACAGGCCAGCTGTTTTGGCACTAAGTGAAACCCAAGTAGGTGAGGATTCCGATCCTGCTGAATTTTGTATTCATGGGTATAGCTCGGTGCCTTTATTCTTTTCCCACCATGGCCTCGCCATATATAGGGTGTCCCAAAATTAACGCAAGATTTCAAACAAGTTGATATACATATTTATTTAGAAACGAAATCTCATCAAATGGTAACCTTTTTGGATTAATTAAGTGTTTAAAAAAATACTTGTCTTTATAAAGGGTGTCCCAAAATTAACGCAAGAAATCTTGCGTTCATTTTGGGACACCCTATACATTAGGAATTATGTTGCTTATCAGCTCTTACCACAATATGGTCTTTGCACCAATTCCTTTTTTAATTATATGTTCTTAAATTCTCCGTAAATAAGCAAATCATTCACTACTGCTTCCTTTTTTTTATATTATACGCGCACTCAAGGGGATATGAATACCCTTATGATGATTAATCACAGTGCGAGCAATTAGGAAGGGAGGATAGGATTAGAAAGGAGATACCGATGCACATTGGTTTTGAATGTCTGCACATTGTAATGAGTGGGAAACATTGAGTCTGGTAAAGCATTCCACATTCGTGTAGTGCGACTGAAGAAAGAATCTCTGTACTTTACAGTACGTCCGAAATTGGGCTCAAGGGTAAACTGATGAGCATTCTTAGAAGAACGGGTATTACGGTTGAATTGTTTGAGGGGAAGAATGCAACTGGCTATTTTATTAGAGCATTGTTTATGAAAGTAGCGATAAAATAATGACAGGCATGGAACCTTACGACGGTGCTCGAGAGATACAAAAGTTTCAGTTAGATAACGATCACCTATCTTTTTAGAGCTCTCTTTTGAATTCTGTCTAGGAGACTCAAGTAGGTTATAGGAGCACCCGCCCATATATGGGAATTGTACTCGAGTTTCGGACGAATATAGGCTTTCTAGATTATAGCCAGATCAGAAGGGGTAAAAAACTTCTTGCATATTCGGAGAAAACCTAAACACTTAGCAGCATTTTTGGCGATGTCAAATATGTGATCACTCCACAACAAGTGGTTTGTAATGCACATACCTAGGCCTGATAGCTGTTCAGTCTCCTCGATGCAAGTACCACTCATGGATAGTGGCATTGGGGGAAGGTTACGCTTTTGTGACAGTAGATAGCATTGAGTTTTTGAAGCATTAAATTCTACACGGTTTTTGATTCCCCATTGGACAATGCTGTCAAGATCAGAATTTAATGAGCTTATCATACGCTGCCGTTGGTAGTCCACATCCGAAGAACAAGGATGAGAATCTAAAAACGAATATGAGAAGCTGAGGGTACTGTCATCAGCGAAACAATTAAGTGGGTTAGAAGTTTCAGACAAAAGATCATTTATAAAAATAAGGAAAAGTGTCGGAGACAAAACGGAGCCCTGGGGCACACCAGCGTTTATTTTGTGGATATCAGATTTGAACCCGTCCAATACTACTTAGATTGAACGGTCCGAAAGGTAATTTCTAACCAAACAAAGAAGGGACTCATCAATACCAAATGCACGCATTTTCGATAAGAGAGCTTGGTGCCAAACTCTATCAAATGCCTTTGAAATATCAAGTGCAATAATCTTACTTTCTCCAAAACGATGTAAAGATTTGTTCCACTGTTCGGTGAGATAAACCATAAGATCACCAGTGGATCTATTGCAACGAAAGCCATACTGCCGGTCATTAAGAAGCTTCCGTTCTTCAAGATATTTCTTAAGCTGAAAATTGATCAGCGTTTCCATGACCTTGGAAAGAAGGGACGTAAGTGCAATTGGACGATAGTGAGATGGTGAGGAGTATTCGCCTTTTTTAGGGACAGGCTGGACAAATGCAGTTTTCCATCCACTCGGAAAGAGACCTGTAGAATAAGACAGATGGAAAAGCTTACGTAGTGGTTTTGCCAGCGTTGAAGAACACCTCTTCAGAACAATAGCGGGGATACTATCCGGGCCAGCGGATTTGTGAATGTCAAGATTTTTAAGGACTCTAGTAACTGAACGAGTGCGAAAGAAGATTTGTCCCATAGAATCGTTTACGCTTTCAAGTACAGGCGGAGTCATGTCAGTCATTGGCAGCATCGAATTAACAGCAAACTGTGCTGCAAGCAAATTGGCTTTATCAATGGAGCTTACGTAGGGAGTGTCATTGAACACGAGCGTAGGAACTAACGATGACGTAGTGTTGCGCACATTTTTTGCAAATGACCAGAAATTTTTACTACTATTGGGACATTGTAGTATTTTTTGCTGTAATTTCTGATCATGTACAAATTTAATGCGTCGTATATGTCCGTTACAGGTCTTTCTAGCTTGTTTGAACTTATTCCAGTTTTCCTCAGTTGGGTTGGCTTTGTAATTCCGAAAACTTAAATTTTTGGTCCTAATAACCTCTTTACAGCTCGAATCAAACCATGAGTTTTCTTTGGGTTTGATAGATTTTACCCTATTGGGGATAAAATTTCTCATTCCACAAAGAATCAAGTTTGTAATCATATCTGCACTGGAATCCACGTCACTATCGAGGAAGCATAGTGACCAGTTAAAGTTCCTGAAGAATTCATTGAGACCGTCCCAGTTGGCTTTCTCATATTGCCAAACGGTTCTCGTAGGTGTTTTAACTTTAACTGCGGTTTTTTGGCAGGAGAAATTTGCAGATATGACACAATGGTCTGATGTGCCTAGAGGCGATAATATACTGACAGTATATTTATTAGGATCAGAAGTAAGAAACAAGTCTAGAGTGTTGGCGGATTGACCTGCAACGTCAGGAATCCGAGTTGACTCGTCAACTAACTGAGTCAGGTGGTTTAACTCAGCAAAAATCTCGACATATTTTCCTTCGGATGTTGTCTGACCAGAATAGCGCAGCCACAAAGAATTGTGTACATTGAAATCGCCCGTAACAACGATCTCACTGTGCGGAAAATGGGATACAATTCTCTGGATAGAGTCGGACAGCGCATCGAATTCGTTAGAAGTCGAATTGCTATCCAGGCTTGGGCTGCGATAAATAAAACACGTGTGAATGATGCGCCTTTGGACGGTGAATTTAAACCACATATAATTAAAATTTGTGTTGGTGCACTGACCATATTGTGGTAGAAGTTGATAGGCAATATCATTCCGTACATAAACGGCTAGACCATGGTGAAAAAAGAATAAAGGCACTAAGCTATAACCGAAGAGGTTAAACTCAGAGTGATCAGTGGTTTCACCAACCTAAGTTTCGCTTAGTGCCAAAACAGCTGGCCTGTTCAAAACAGTATGAACGTATGCAGCATTGAAATTTTTTCTAAGCCCACGAATGTTGCTATACTGAACACAAAACTTACCAGCCATCACAATACACAAAAACACAAAAAACAAAACCAGAACAAGATACATAGTTATCTATGTAGTAAATTTAATTTGGGTACCAAAACTTTTCAGTTACAATTTACCATTAGTGTTATGCCTTAATGGTATATTGAAACTAATCCGCTCCTGAACCCCAAACAAATTTAACCGCAATTTATCAAGTAATTGTTCTACATAGTCTACTACCGCACTGTATATTATGTATATAACAAGCAGCACTTGCAGTGGCTATGCAAAACAATTGTGAGCGAAGGTAGAACAGAGAGGGAGGGGAGCACAAGGAAGACTCGCTGCGTTGATTTTTTTAAAATTTAAATTAATGAAACACTGCACTGAGAACTTTTTCGTGAAATGAAGGTATTTATGTGTAATTTTGATTTTTGTATGTTTTGGGCTATTTTTTTTTGTTAGCACTAGCGGCGCGTTGGTTTATTTGTTTGTTTTGTTGTTTTAATATTAATTAATTAAGTTTGGGGGGAGGGCAGTAATTAAAAAACTATTTAACTTTGTTTATTTTTTGTTGTACACACAGCAAGAGACGAATGTACTACGCTCCCACGCGTGCGCTCACGGTGGGATGTAGATCGGCACTCGTCCTTTATCGAAGCCCAAATTTAGACAGAGTATCAACTTCTCGTGAATTCGATGCTTTGTCTGATTCCATCAAAAGAATTGTTTCGTCCTATACTCGCACTGAAATCGTTGTTACGGGCGAATATCGAACGTTGAAGGTCGAGCAGAAAACACTCTTGACTTGTTTTTTACCTCTGACCCTGATAAGTACACTGTTAGTGTTCTATCTCCTCTATGCACATCTGACCATTGTGTTATATCAGCAAATTTCTCGTGTCAAAACTGTTCAGTTAAAGAAAGAGCTCCTAAGAGAACCGTTTGGCAATACAAGAAAGCCAACTGGGACGGTCTCATTAATTACTTCAGGATCTTTATCTGATCACTATGCTTTCTCGATAGTGACGTTGACGCCAGCGCTGATATGATCACAAGTTTAATTCTCCTGGGAATGAGAACTTTTATATCGAACAGGGTTAAAAGTATCAGACCTAAGGAAAACGCATGGTTTGATGCGAGCTGTAAAGAGGTTATTAGGGCCAAAGAGGTAAGTTTCCGTTGCTATAAAGCCAACCGTGCTGAGGAAAGCTGGAAAAAGTTCAAACAAGCCAGGAAGGCCTGCAACGCTCATATTCGACGGACCAAATTTTTACATGACCAAAAATTACGGAAAAAAATACTGCAATGTCCCAAAGGCAGTACAAATTTTTGGTCATTTGTAAAAAACATGAGGAATTCTTCCTCTTCATCGGTTCCTACGCTCGTTGTCAATAACACTCCTTTTGTTAGCTCTTTAGAGAAAGCTAATCTCTTTGTTAGGCAGTTCGCCGCCAATTCTACGCTGCCAGTGAGTGTTTTGACTCCGCCTGTACTTGAGCGAGTTAGTGATTCTATGGGACCAATCTTTTTTCGCACTCGTACTGTGGCAAGAGTCCTTAGAGATCTAAATACACATAAATCCGCTGGTCCGGATGGTATCCTCGCTATTGTTCTGAAGAGATGTTCTTCAACGCTGCCAAAACCACTGCGTAAGCTTTTTCATCTGTCCTACTCCTCAGGTCTCGTTCCGAGAGGATGGAAAACTGCATTTGTCCAGCCCATCCCCAAAAAAGGCGAATCTTCCTCACCCTCTTATTACCGACCGATTGCACTTACGTCCCTTCTTTCCAGGGTCATGGAAACGCTGATTAATTATCAGCTCAAGAAATATCTTGAAGATCGAAAGCTTCTTAATGACCGGCAATACGGCTTTCGAAGCAATAGGTCCACTGGTGATCTCATGGTTCATTTCACCGAACAGTGGAGCAAATCCTTACATCGCTTTGGAGAAAGTAAGATTATTGCACTTGATATTTTAAAAGCATTTAAAAGGGTTTGGCATCAGGCTCTCTTATCGAAAATGCGTGCTTTCGGTTTGCATGAATCCCTGCTTCATTGGATTAGTAATTACCTTTCGGATCGTTCAATACAAGTAGTATTGGATGGATTCAAGTCTGAAAACCATCAAATAAATGCTGGTGTGTCCCAGGGCTCTGTTATATCTCCAACACTCTTCCTCATTTTTATTAATGATCTCCTGTCTGCAACATCGAATCCAATACATTGTTTCGCTGACGATAGTACTCTTAGCTTTTCATATTCGTTTTCAGACTCACATCCCTCTTCTTCGGATGTGGAACTGCAACGACAAAATATGATAAGCTCATTAAATTCCGACCTAAACAGCATTGTTCAATGGGGATTAAAAAACCGCGTGGAATTTAAAACGCAATGTTGTCTTGTACCGTTGAAGCGAGATATACCCCCATTGCCATTAACCATGGATGGCACTTGCATCCAGTGATGGTACACGTGGGGAAAAATTCCTACACGTAGGGATTTTTGTCTTGAAAAAGACACCGTAGGGGAAAAAGGAAAGATTTTTGATATATCATAATTTTCTATGAAAGCGTAGGGATTTTTAAAATTTTACTATAAACCATTTTTTTTTCTTTTTCAATCTTAACAGCTTACCACACAAAATATATAATGTATATAAAATATCAATCGAAAAAAAACCTCTTATACATGAGTTACATAAAGAATCAATCAACATTTTTTTTTTCAATTGGGACAAAATTTTATTAAAAGGCCTGAACTCAAAGTCAACTGAAATGTAAGATCACTTCGTGTTACAATTCAAATAGAAGAAATATATTTAGGCCCAGAGTGTGACCAGATTCTAAAAACTATTCCAAAAGTTGCTGTTAGTGTTAACCAAATAAGGCTTGACTGCTTAAGTTTTTATATAACAGCCTTAGAAGAGATCCAACAACGATTACCCATTAAAAATTCTAATATTTTCAAAGAGTTTGGGTTTTTGAATCCTAGAGTTGTATTAGGATTGGATGGGGACCGATCTGAGTTCCGTTTTGAGCTTCTGTCCCAAAAACTTTCCTTAGATATCAATGCGCTTTTGCAAGAGTGGAATCTTGAATCGAATTCAACTTTTTCGAAAAAGAAAGAAGCAACTTGGCAGGTTTAGAAGTTGTGCAATTTTGGAATAAAATAAATAACATACAAAATTTTAATGAATAAACTATTCCTCCGATTTTGTCCAATCTTGCTTAATATGTCCTGGCACTTCCCCATGCCAATGCTGAAGCAAATTGAGCCACGAAAATCTTAACTCAATTTGTATAATAAGATCATCATTGCAAGATGAAAACTTAAGTTGTGTATCATTTAAAACTAAAGACAATCACATTAAAAAATGTCCGCAACCAATTTATATGATCACCATGTGTAAATATTTTGTATCAGCTTTTATGTATGTATATAATTAATTTTTTGAAGTTTTCCTTTATTTATTTTATTTATTATTATAAAATGCTATAATCATTAAAAAAGTTAAATAAAATCATAAACCAATATCTTATTTTTCTTTCCTTAAGTGTGTTATTTTTTGGATTTTATAGGTGTAGGGATAAAGTTCATAAAGTAGGGATTTTTTGTGGATACCGTAGGGATTTATTTTTTTTTTATGTACCATCACTGCTTGCATCAATGAGACTGCACACCTCGATATTCTCGGTATGTGTGTCACCAACCACCTCTTGTGGAATGATCACATACGCGATGTCGCCAAAAATGCCGCAAGGTGTTTGGGTTTCCTTAGGTGATGCAAGAAATATTTCACCCCTTCTGATCTGGCTGTTATCTACAAGACCTACATACGTCCAAAGCTTGAGTATAACTCCCATCTCTGGGCTGGTGCTCCTGCAACTTATTTAAGACTCTTGGATAGTATTGAACGTAGAGCATTTATTGATAGATGATAATATCATCATAAGTTCATTTACTTCGCTTGAACATCGTCGTAAGGTCTCTGGCCTGACCCCTTTTTACCGTTATTTAACGGCTTATGCTCTAGTGAAAAAGCCAGTTGCATTCCTCCCCTTGAACAGTTCAACCGTAATACTCGCGCTTCTAGGAATGCTCATCAGTATACACTCGAGCCCAACTTCGGCCGTACTGTCAAATCAAGAGATTCGTTCTTTAGCCGTACTACGCGAATGTGGAATGCCTTACCACACTCTGTCTTTCCTAGTCATTGCAATATTCAGGAATTCAAAACCAATGTGCACCGACATCTCCTTTTAAACCCTCTCTCCACTTCCTAGTGCTCACACTGTGCCTCTGTATAATAAGGGTAGTAATATCCCCTTGAGTGTGTGCTTATAAGAAAAAGAAAAAAAAGAAAAAATTTGCAGACCACTCTATTTAAATAAGTTTAAATGAATTAAATATGTAGTTTAATAATTTTTCACATGTTGATCAAAAGAAAGTTCATAGAAACACACAAACATACAAATGTTTTTGTATGTTTTGTGGTTTAATTTTATGACAACAACTGTACATCAAGTTTAAATTATATTTATTATTTATACATAGAGTGTGGGATGTACTTCTTCCCGGATTGTTTGGTTTATTGTTTGTGACACATTTTTTAGTAAAGAGTCGCTTAAGCTGGATGTGAAGTTTTATGAAATTGAAATGTGAAATGACGTCAGAACATGGGATTTTAGGAGAACACATAAAGTTTATAAAATGCTTTTTCTTTTTGATGAAATAAATTTTTGACTTAAAAGCTTCTCGAAAATCATTACTATAGAAAGAAATTATTTGAATAAATTTACATTTCAGAATTTAAAATTTATAATTTTTGTTGAAATAGATGTAAGTAAATTGCAGTGGACTGCCATTTGCAAAAGGGCAATTCCTTGACTTAACAGTATTTTCATCAATTTTAATAAAATTAAAAACGGCGGATTTTCTTAAAATTCATTTTCATAATTAATGGGTTAAATTTATTTTATGGGAATTTCCTGGTTCATGAGAATATGGATTCCTTAACGAAATTAACACAATATTATATTTTGTACATGACAACGACAGGTAAACATATACGTACACTTCGTGTCACATGGATAGGGACAAGCTGTTTTCGTTTTTTATTTGCCGAAATTTCCTAAACCCTTAGGTTTTTTGGAAAAACCCAAATGTGGAATGAATGAGGTTTGTATTAAGTTTATATTGCAAGCAAATATTTTTGGATTAAGTTGATAAATACAAGTTTAATGACGGTTTTTCCGAAGAAGGTCATAAGAAGTACTTGTTTTAGTGTGTCACATGAATAGGGGCAAGATCTAAATTTACCTGTAAGACGAACGGTATGTCAAGCTTGATTCCACGTACCGTGATTTTTTGCAAATATAAGGCATTGGCTCTTGCGTGCAGCATTCTATGGTGGATTTTTCTTCATTTTTTGGTATCGTATATGGTCTACCTTCTGTATCACAGAGCAACATTCTATCTAATAGCATTTACCCCAGCTTCTCCCCTGAATTTACTAATAGAATTTCTTGAATTAAAAAACGCTAATAGATAAATTTAGATCTTGTCCCTATCCATGTGACACAAAAAAAAACAGGTACTTTTTATGACCTTCTTTGAAAAACCGTCATAAAACTTGTATTTATCAACTTAATTGAAAAATGTTTGCTTGTAATAGAAACGTAGAACATACCTCATTCATTCCACATTTAGGATTTTCTAAAAAACCCAAGGATTTAAGAAATATCGTCAAATAAAAAACAAAAAAAGCTTGTCCCTATCCATGTGACACGAAGTGTATGTATAGATACCTTCAATGAATTCCATTTCTGAAAAACGTATTATTTTTATTTCATAAAACATATTTTAAAATCTTTTTGGTTTTAAGTTCAGCAATCGCGGTTTCACTGGAAAATAAAAACCAAATTGAGAGAACAAAAATAGCATTTTCCACTTTTAATTGCACAATATGTAAGTTTTATCTTCAATAACCATAGCAGCTTTTGGATATCAAGTTTCCCTGGACAATGTTCCTATTTTATGAGTGAAAAATAATTTAATATAAAAAATCTATTTGATTCTTCTGTATTGTATAAACATTTTTAATATTTTTCAAAAAAATGTAATATAATAATGTAATGTAATTTTCAAAAAATGTAATGCTTTGAAAACTCAATGCTGTCATTGGGAACAGCTAGAACTGATGCGTGGTTGTTATGCTTGGGGAGGTGTGTGGGTGCAAATGCGTAAATGAGTTAATGTGCGTGTGTGAAAATGCAGTGGATGTGCGTGACTGTGAATGCAGTGGATGTGCGTGAGTGAAAAAAACCTGTTTTGTACTGGCGACGATAACATAGCCAGGCAACCGTCAGAGACGTTTAGCCTGTCTACAGTCTTATGTGACGATGATTACGGAGGTGAAGAGCCAGGCGACCAAAGAATTGTTCAGCCTGTCTACTTATGCAGCAACGATGATTAGCGAAAGCGCAAATACCCAATTCGATCAAAATAAAAACACAATAGTTACTCCAACGAAAAATTGTGTGTTCACCATTAAGCCCTATTAGACAGAATGACACTTCTACTGAACTGATTTGCTGCGGCCTTTTATACTGTAGAAGGCGGCAGCACATTTCAATGGTTATGTTTTATAAAATGTGTTGTTTTTGTGTTTGTGTTTTTTTTTGTTAGCACTTTTAAATTTACATTGTTTGTCAAAATGTGTTTGTTAAAATAAATCAATTATATAAACAAACAAATAATTAAAGAATTTAAGTAAATAATTTTAAATGTATGCATGTTTAAATGTTTTTTTTTTTTATATTATTTATGTTGTTGATGTTGATTTGTTTAAGGATGACTGTTACAGAACAGCTTTCAATTCAAGGTATGTGCATCACAATCCTTCTTTTGTGGAGTGATCAAACATCTGAAAAAATGCTCCTACATATGTACATAAGGGTTTAGGTTTTCTCTAGAAAATCCAAGAAGTTTTTTTGCCTATTTTGGTCTGCCTGTAATTTACCAAGTTTTTATTCATACGAAGCTCGAGTACAATTCTTATATTAGGACAGGTGCTCCAATAACCCAATTGAACCTCTTGGACAGAATTCAAACATGAGCTTTGAAAATAATCAACTAATTAAAATAAATAAATTAGGTGGTACCACGGTCCGTTGAGAACTAGGGCCTAGTGACTAACAACTCTCAACCGTTTCTCTGCGCGAATACTGTTTTCAGGGATGGAGGGGACCTACAGTCTTAAGCCAAATCTGATCGGCTAATTTGAGAAAGCACTTTTCATGACAAGAATTACTCTTGGAGGATTTGTCAATTGCTCGCAACAGGCATCAGTACACGTGAAACAACTTTAAAGGGCACAGACAGGGATTGAACCCAAGACCTCTGGCATGACAAAACAACGCACTAACCACCATGCCATGGATACTCCATCGTCTTATTGACACGTTTCAATCTCTTGACAACAGCAGTAGGGTCTCATGCCTTTTATCGCTATTTTTAAACAATGCTTCAGTGAAATGGCCAATTGCATTCCTCTAACTTCTAGGAAATCTCATCAGTTTGCCCTTGAGCCCGATTTTGGTACTATAAAGTACAGGATTTCTTTTTTTAGCCGCACTAAACGATTCTGGAATGTTTTACTAGGCACAATATTTCCCAGTTTACAATTATAGCAAGGTTATTACAAGGTTATTCATAGCCCTTCACCATAGAAAAATAAATAAAACATAGTTTACTGCTTCTTTCAAGCATAAATATAGATCTGTCAACTTAAACTAAGTAAGTTATTTTTTATTTAACTAGAAACAACGTTTGCCGGGTCAGCCAGTAAGAATAAAATATCAGTTCAAATTTTAGTTTTGGTTTAAAATCTTTTTTTTAGAATATTTTTAAATGAATTCTTGGAACAATTTGATTTGAGTAATCTTGGATATTGAACAAGTTTTATATTTTTGCTTTTGGAAAAGAGGACGCGATGGAGCATTTTTTTTATTTCATTCTAAAAACAAATTTTAAGAAACGAATCTCTGAAGCAAATTAGAAGAGCCCATCAGGAACAATCGGGAGGGCTATAATAGAGTTAACACAATGTTGCACCGTTAATCGTTATTTGGACTTAAAATCTTTATTTCTTTGCTGTTTTGATTGTAATACTGGAAAATTTTTGGTTTTAATGCTTTTGGATGCACAATTATTTTTGAAATATCGTTTTTTGAAAAGGAGGGTGATGTTTTTTGGAATTCAGCAAATGTATTATTTGTTTTTAAGGACGTGTTGGTCTTTTTATTTTCGTTGATTTGCGTCTATTGCTTTAATTGTGTACGATTTTGGACACAATTTAAGGACGGTATGGAAGATGTTTATAGTTCGATTTGGAACATGTTTTGGATTTTAAATTTTGAGCAAAGGGGAACTGAAATAATTTGTACAAAATTCAAAAACATGGAGATGTATTTTTAAGTTCGATAAGCAGCATACACTATAGCTTATTGGCCAAACTTATGTTTCTGCACACATTTTATTTAAATGTATGATTTTCAAAAAAAATATGAGGTAGTATTCTACGTTTTTGAAAAAAAAAATCAAGGCAACGTGTTTAAGATTCTATAATTCACCCCTTTTATATTTTGTAACAATGGTCAAAACACTTTTAATATGAAAAAGAATATAAAAAGTATGAATTTTGAAAAAGGGCCTAGAATTTGTTCGTATTTTACTCAAATCATATCATATGAAATTTAAATCATGGAGGTCCAAAAATAAATAATGTCAGAATAACTAAAACAATCTGGATAAAAATTCAGAAATTCGTTTAAAAAAAAAAACAAGGGCTAGGTCAAACTCAGTTTTTGGGCATAAGATCCATGTTATGGTATTTTTCAACAAAAATTTGGAGCATTGTGGAACAAACAACAAACAACCTGAAACAATTTTCTCATTTGAAGCACATGTTAGTACGAGATCTAGAAAATTTGCAAATAAAAGTGAATATTTTGAAATTTCTTAACCCGAACTAGCGTTACTTTTGAAATCATTTTTTACATCACTGCAATTTCTGAGACTCATATTCAGCTTCATTTTAGTTTCGTGGTGCACATTTGGGCTTTTTGAAAGTGGGCTATTTCCAAAATGTGTGAAATATCAAATTTGGGCCATACATGGTGTACAATATTCAAAAAATCATGTTCTTCTTTTTAGACAAATAAGTCAAGGTTTCTTTAACAGTCTTCTAAAAGTCTGTCTAGAGAAACATTTCAGGAAATATTGTTTAAAAGACGTTTTCTGAAAAAAAAATTATTCATTTGCTTAAAAACCATTTCAGAAATGTTTATGATTTATTTTTTGAAAAAACATAACTGAAATGTTTTATTTTATTCAAATTTTTGTATCTTTGTTTTTTTTTCCTTCATAACTTCATTTTTGGAAATTTACGATAATGTATCGGCTTTTCTAATTTAATTTTTAATACTTTCAAGTGGATCCCTTAAAATTTTTTTTATTTCATATATTTTTATCAATTGGATACAATTATTGTTGCTCTACATTTTTCGCGACATTTTATATTTAAATGCTCAGGAAACAAATAACGTTTCCATTTCGGAATAAAACTCAGAGAAACATTTCAGAAATGTTTCGCGAGCGTCCAAACCAAAAAAAAAGGCTGGGATGCGACCCAGACTGTTAACTTCCCAACCCTTCTGTCGAATTGTCTTGCTCACAAATTTGTCTATATGTATCAATTTTTACCAAATTTGCGTACTATTTTTTGTAGGTTTTATTTTTTATGAAAAAACGGACTGTTGGATTTTTATAAAAAATTTACTGAATATCGAAAACAATTTCTGTGAAATAAAATAAGTTTGAAGCCAATATTTTTAATTTTTGAAAAGCTATTTGAGTCGAAAGTAAATTTTTACCAAGTTTTAGTATTGTTTTTTTTTTAGGTTTTTATTTTTTGTAAAAAAAACTGTCAAATCGATTTTTCTCCAATTTTTTTTTTAATTTTGAAAACAATATTTCTTATAAGTTAAAATTAATCGGAAGCCATAATCTCAAGTTTTTGAAAAGATATTTGAGTCGAGATTCAATTTTTACCAACTTTTATTAATTTTTGTTTAGGTTTTTTTTTTTTGTAAAAAAAACTGTCTATTCGATTTTTCTTAAAAATTTATCGAATGTTGAAAACAATAGTTTTTGAAAGATAAAAGGAGATTAAAGCCAATATCTCAACGTTTTGAAAATATATTTGAGTCGAAAATCAGTTTTTACCAAATTTTGTTAAATTTTTTTGTAAAAAAAACTGTCAATTCAAATTTTTTCAAAATTTTACTGAATGTTGACAACAATATTTTTTGAAAGATAAAAGTAGTTTAAAGCCAATATCTCAACGTTTTGAAAATATATTTGAGTCGCAAATAAATTTTTACCAACTTTTGTTAAATTTTTTTGTAGGTTTTTAATTTTTTGTAAAAAAAACTGTCAAAAGTAGCTTAAAGGCAATATCTCAAAGTTTTGAAAAGATATTTGAGTCGAAAATAAATGTTTACCAACCTTTATAATTTTTTTTTAGGGTTTTATTTTTTGTAAAAAAAAACTGTCAAATCGATTTTCCTCACAACTTTTTTAGTGTTGAAAACAATATTTTTTATAAGTTAAAATTAGTTGGAAGCCATAATCTCAAGATATTTGAGTCGAAATTCAATTTTTACCAACTTTGAGTAATGTTTTTTTTAGGTTTTTATTTTTTATTAAAAAATTTTATTAAAAAACATTATTCTTCGTTGCTTTGGAGATGAAATCATATTTTAGTCGTAAAATTTTCGAGGTGACAAATGTTTTTTTTGTCAGTTTTGTTGATTTATAAAAAAAACGTTAATTGGATTTTTTCCAAAAATATAATTGTTTTGTATCACGTTACAATATAATATATAATATAAAATTTAATTCAAGTTGATAGCGTCATTGGTTGATGAGATACTTAGGTTTAACCAAAATGTTCACCTTTTTTTTAAACTGCTATGATACAAAAAACCACCAACGAAATTTTCTTGAGAGCCCTTTCTGCATCTTTCTGCCTTATTATCTGTATAACAAAATTTATTTGAAGTCGATATCTCTTCTGGTTCTTGAGCTATGGAAGACGAAAAAAAAAAGTCGCGAACGTACGGACCTATACGAACGCACACACATCTTTCTAAAAATCTTTTATTTCGACTCTAGGGACCTTGAAACGTCGAAAAATGTCAAAGTTTTCAGTTCGACAAATCGGACCCATTACAAAAACTTCCTATGGGAAGTGAAAAAAAAAAAACATTTCAAAAATGGTTTTTATGTTTCTGAAACGTTTTTTAAAGGTTTATTAAATGTTTCAAAAATGTTTTTTTCTGGTCTAGAACCACCTCCAATTATCGACTTTGCTGAGCTATAAATTTTGAAGATTTGCAAACGTTTTTCAGGAATAAGTACATTGGTTACAAAAGACCAACTCTGAAAAAAGTTTGCAAATGTTGTAAACTCCACGTCTTGAAAAAAAAACACCCTTTACATTTAAATCAGAAAAAGTAAATGTTAAGTAAATTTGCATAAATTGGAAGATGTAAGTGTTTTATGAGAATCTTTCATATGCTATGGAAGTAGTCTTTCTCCAAAACCCACACTTTTGTTCTTTCAACTTTGCATACAAATATGAACGGAATCGGCAGCAAAAGAGTAAGTTTGCTTTTATCTGCCGCGAATTCAATGATCCTTATGGGAATACATTTTAAATCATCCCAATACCCCAATCCGAAACGAGCTTTATTAATCTTTCAAGGATTTAAATTCCTGCACGCAAAAGTGTGTAGGTGTACAGTACACCCCAAGTCGTTTGATAAAATTCAGTTTTGCAAACAGACTTTCAGTACCTAATACACTTGATTTAAGAATTAAAATAATCGATATTCATCTTCTGAAAATTTACTCTAAAATTTACTACTAAAAGAAGTCTGATTTCACTTTTGAAAAGTACAATAAGGCCAATTTCTGAAAGTTTGGTCTTATTTCACGGCACTCCAACTTGAGTCTTCAGCTGATATTTAAAACATTTTCTTAGGCAAATTTCCTTGTTTAAAAGTATCGCATTTTTATATTTTTAAAAATTTTCCTATGTTTGGTAAGTTTTGCAAGAAAAGAATTCAAAATTCGATTTTTTTTTTAAATCAACTAATTTTAAAGTTATATTTGCTATTTGTATGTGGAAAAAGGATAATGTGGGCATTTCTGTCAACAAAACTTTCATTCTTTATACAAATTTGTGTATGAACAGATGTGTAAAAATTAAAAGATTCGTAGTGTAAAGTTTATATATGTACTTGTACAGTACATGTATATTTATACCTAAGGAGTTCATTCGAAGACTTTGTGTGGAATAAACTTAGTGAGGAAAAATTTTCCAAAACCTCATAAAAACCTTCTGATAAACTTTATATATGTAGAATCAAACTAACTTAGGTATATTATATGTTTTAAATTTATATTTTAGCTCACTATTGCTCAGGTAGATTTATCGATTAAATATATAAAAGCGACACGACCGCGACGCACGCCCCAGTAGCAGCGTGAGGTGCAAAGGTACAAAATGTTTTCTTTGCCAAACTGTCAAAGTTAATGTGAATGAATGTGAGCCACACCTTAATGTCAGGATTTGTATTGCACTTTGTTTAACATTTCTCAATTTCAGATTAAATCAATTTCAGCCATGGAAAGATACGCACTCGAGCAATGCACTAAAATTATTCAGGCTTAGTAAATGGACGTTCAAATCAAAATTGATATCATGCACTTCGTGATTTTTTCGTGCTCGTACTACAGAAAGTTGATGCTCGCGAAGGCTGAAGAGCCGTTTACCTCAACTCGTCGTTGTGCCCAACAATTGTCGTTGATGAATATTAAGACTTGCATTTACACTCTTACACGGTACAATTAACTCAAGAACTAAAGCCTCTTGACTATTTCAAGCGTCGTCAATGGTCAGAACGGTGGCAAGAAATGGCAGCAGTAGATGAACAATTTTCGACGAGAATCATCTTCATTTATTGGGCACATTTCTACCTCAGTGTATTCGTCAATTAGCAGAATTGCTACTGGGGGAATGATAATCCGAGAGTTATTGGCGAAAAACCAATGCACCCACAAAAAGTGCCTGTTTGGTGTGGTTTATAGACTGGCGGCATCATCGGGCCGTATTTATTCCAAAATGGAACCCATCAGGCAGTTATTGTGAATAGTGTTTGTTATCGTGAGATGATAACGAAATTTTTATGACCCGAATTGGAAAACATGGATGTGGACGATATGTGGTTTCAACAGGACGATGCCACTTGCCACACAGCTAACGAAACAATGGCTCTCTTACAAATTCAATGGCTGTGTTATGTTACGTGGTGGCGATCGCGATGTCAATTGTCCGCGAAGATCACGTAAATTGACACCGTTGGACTTCTTTTTGAGGTTATTTGAAAGAAAAGGTGTACGTCGATAAGCCATCAACAATTCAAAAGCTAAAGGATGAGATAACTCGGTGCATTAAAGGCATAAAACCTCAATATATTCTTAAATAATTTGTTTGTTTTGTTCAAAATCAACATCGGCGTTTAAAATGTAACCACCCTTTAGGTAAGGATTTCAGAGGAGATATCGGTGCACATTGTTCTTAAAGTTTTAAATCTTTAAATGCAGGATCAAATCATAGTTAAGTAAAGCATTCCACATTATATAGAAGTACAAGAATCTCTATATACTTACCGCAACGTCCGAAATTGAGCTAAATGTGCAATCCTGGAAATGCGAGTGTTGAGTCCGAATTGTTTAAGGTGGGGGGTAATTTAACTATCTATTTTGATATAACATTGTTTTTAGATATATATGTATATCGGTAAGACAACGAAAGTTATAAATGAAACATTGAAGGTGTTAAAGCGATGTAAAAGCTTGTGTTATTTAATTGAATTTTATCGCCTATCATTTTAAAAGTTCTTTTTTCGGAGTTCGGGTGAGAGACTAAACCTTGTTATTAAAACACTTGACCAAATGTTTGAGTTATGTTTTAGACGACTGATTCTACATTTCTACATCTGAAACATTTTTTCCGTCATTCGAGAAATCATAACACACTTCCTGTTCAGCGTAAACTTTAAACCTCTTAATAAAATATAATACTTGTAAATGGCTCCTTGGCATAGAATTATACTTATTTTGACAGTTAAAGTCACTAAAAGGTTTTAAAACGTATTTTCTTAATATTTCAAAAATAACCGAAACAGCCATTTCAACAATTAATTCAGAGTAGAAGGTATTTTGGGTACTGTGACTATACAATCTCAGAAAATTTGGTCGAAAATAAACAATTTTGTTTGAAATGTTTTTAAGACAGTATCGTCTTATGTCGTTTTCACTTCAAAACAAGTCTCTTGGGCAATAAATACAAAATTAGATAGATACGTGTGATGCAATTCTAGTATCGTATATTATTTAATTTATTCAAGACTAACGCCAACAGCAAAATGATGAAATCATTAAACACCTCTTCAAATAAGTCGTCTTATAACTCTCAATTAAGCCAAGAAGGTAAACACATCTACCCGCATACATCTCAAAGATATTATAAATCTTAACCAGGTCCCTAGAGCGTACCTAAAAAAAGAAATTTATTTCGATGCCAAATAAATTGCCCCAAAAGTCCAGACGGTCATTCTTAGTATAAGTGTACTCTGTATATAAGACTGCGTACTGCCACTGTTGCTTAAATTTATTCTTATTTGAAGGTCAAGAGTAACAAAACAATGTTATGGTGTTCAAAATGGCCTTTTAGGCATTCAAACCATAGCCATATATGTATAAACAAAGTACACAAAACCATTTGAAGGATATTAAAACAACAACCTTATAAAATCCATAACCTTTCACACAACTTTCCCACATGGACAATTATTACAACCGAATTGAACTAAAATAAACCTAAATAAGAATATGCACAGTTATGATCATATAATTAAGCCACATTATAAATAATGGTCAAAAATAAAAGCTTAACTCAATCTGACAAACAACCTCCAAAAATTTGTTAAAATAACTAAAATATTATCACATAATAAAACGTTTAAGGATTTATAATGAATTAAGCTGCACTAGGTTTTCCAAAATTAATCCTTCCTAACATCGCACAAATAGAAATAAATATCGGCACATACCATAAAAAGGTGATTTAAGAACAATATCCTCTACTTTACTAGAGGTAAACTGTGAAACAAAATTCACAAGTACATAACGGAACATAACCGAACCGAAGGCTGCAAAGACGAAAGTGAAAACATCATAGTGGAACTGCAGTCAATGCTGAGGATATGGAAGGACTACTTCTGCAGACTGTATAACGGCGACGTCGAACCGAATTCCGCTATCAGGCAGGATGATCCATTCAAAAAAGACGACGAAAGCCAAAAATCCCGTCCTCCTTACTTATGTGAAGTTAAGATTGCCATATCTAAGCTGAAGTCTAACATAGCCGCTGGAGCATCAGATGGCTTAAATGCCGAGCTCAAAACTGCACCATGTGAATGTCTAAAGCCCATCCTCAACAACTTAATAGGTTCTTATCAGTGTGGTTTTATACCAGGAAAGTCCACAGTCAATCAAATATTCACATTACGGCAGATCCTGGAAAAAACCCATGAACATCAAATCGACAAGCACCATCTCTTCATCCATTTCAAGGTCGCATATGACACGATCTACAGGGACGAGCTGTAAAGAGCCATTTCTAGTTTTGGTATCCCTGCCAAACTCGTCTGTTTGTGCAGGATGACCATGTAGAAATCGCGCTGCTCCATAAAGGTTGGAAACAACTTAACAGAACCTTTCGATGTCAAAAAGGGTTTTAGACAAGGTGATGCGCTGCCATGCCATTTTTTAACATTGTACTTGAAAGAATGGTGCAGAGCTCCCACGTCAACACTAGAGCTACTATCTTTCAAAAGTCTGTCAAATAACTAGCATATGCTGATGACATTGACATAATCGGAAGAACTCATCGTGATGTCGATGGGGGTCTTGCGAGTATTGAGGCAGAGGCGGCAAAAATAGGCCTAGCGGTTAATGACGGCAAAACAAAGTACATGCTGTCATCAAGAAAGGACTTAAAACACACACGTCTCGCTCAAAACGTTACCATCGAAAGACATTACTTTGAGGTAGTTAAGGAATTTGCCTTCTTAGGCATCGCTATGAAATCAGAAAACAACATCAGCGCTGAGATCAAACGAAGAATTACTCTTGCTAACAGCTGTTTCTTTGGAGTTCAGTAGCAAAGCCCTCTCTCGAGAGATCAAAGTGTCGCTATATAAGACCCTCACCATCCCCGTCCTGCTATACGGTGCAGAAGCATGGACTATGACAAAAGCGCATGAAAATGACGCGCAAGTGGAAAGTGATCTCAGCCAACTTGGAGTGCGCAACTGGAGACATCTAGTTTGGGACCGAGATAGATGGAGAAGTTTGTTGGGTGAGACCCTAGTTCACACAGGATTGTAGCGCCACCTTAAGTAAATAAGTAAGAGGCAAACTGGAAATGTCCAAATAAAATATTAACCGATGACATCGTTTCTCTTCAAGATATCTCTACTATCTGGATTTTCGAATGTATAAGCTATGATTTTGGTATGTTTCACCTTATTTGGAGTTGGACCTGTTATATAGATCAATACAAAAATTATTTGCAAGATCTATATAAAAACAATCTGGATACAATCATTTGAACATTGGTAATGTAACAAAATAACGTACCTAAGCGATGCCCTCGCGGATCTTCAAATCCTGGTTAAAATCTAATTCTATCACAGTTCTGGAGTGGAACTCTTACTCCTAATTTAAACCCAATAGACAATTTATGGGTATTATAAAAAAGGCAGTTCGGCCATGAGAACCAATAAATAAGGCCGGAATATATTAAAATTAAATTCTTTTCAATTTCTAACGCTGCTGGTGGTTGATACAGTGTCGAAAAGCTGTGCAGAAGTTTATGCGACAAGTATTTTCCACGAAGCTACACAAACTATTAAGCATAATTTAAAGCCTTGTTAATTAAATCTAAAAGTTCATTATTGCAGAAGCTTGATTATGTGTCCACTTGAGTTTATGAAATTTATCAAATAATTAATTTATTAACAAAAAGATAAATTTGATTTTAGTGGCATAATTACATGACACCAACTGTTTATAGTTGCCTATATAATAAGGTCCTTTAACATCAGCACCATATGTTGTGATAATGTTTATGGCTAAAAGTAACAAACGGTTCCTGATGTGTGTCGTGTTGGTGTTTGTGTGTTTTGTATTTGCTATATAAAAAGTCGCAATGTGTGAATGAATGACGGCACAGAGGAAAGGAAAAGCCACATGCTGCGGTTTTATATAAATTATTCACAACCCCATGTGCTGAGTTTAATCTGGGTGATATACAATTTTTGGTATAATAGGACTTCTATCGCGGAAATAAGTGAAATTAATTCTCGAATCTTGATGTCATTACCGCGCCGAGATAACACCACCCGTACCACCTACGAGAAGTGGAGCTATATTCTTTCTTATATTTTGTTGTTGTTTCTTTGAAAAATGAGTCAGAATATATATTCTTCAATAAATCACGATATTTATTTAGCATGGATATAAATCTGATTTGAGTAATTTATGAACCACTTTCTGCCAATTCTTAACAAAATTTTGTCTATTATATTATTTTGTTTGTTTTTGGAAAGATGATTTCATGTACCTTAATATATTGTGTAAATAGACTGTTTAGAAAAGGAGGTTTTCCTCTCAATGAAATTAAATACAAACCTCCTTTTATTTGGAGGTGACCAATATACAAGCACAGATAACAGCAGGAAAATAATGTCAATAATTTCATTTTAATTAATTACATAACGAACAGAACACATATGTAGGTACATTTGTACAAGATACACATTTTGTATTCCATAATGTAGCTTTGTTTACGCTGAATTTGAAAATATTTTATGTTAACTGAGCTACTGTACCCTCACCAAAGGTTCCAAAGATTGAAGCAATTAAAAATAGTTAAGTTTGTGCATAGATAGCGTTTTGTATTGAGAATACTTTTGTATTCGAAAAACAATTTTTACCAATTTTAGTAGCACTTTTTAAAGTTTTTATTAACTAGGAAGTTATTGTAATCGGTTCGATTTGCAAAATTGAAAATGTTGACATTTCTCGACGTTTCAAAGCCCATAAAAAAATAAATAAAAGATTTTTAGAGAGATGTTCTTATCGTCGCTCAAGAACCAGTAGAGATATCGACTTCAAATAAATTTTGTTATGCAGACAATAATTCAAAAAGATGCAGAAAGGACTCTCAAAAAATTGAGAATGTGCTTTTTTACCGCATAGCAATTTAAAAAAAAAAACAACGTGAAAATTTGGGTTAACACAAAATATCTCACGAACCAATAATGCCAGCGACTTTAATTAAATATTATATTATATGTTTATTGGAAAAAAAAATCAATTACCTAAGGTTTTTTTATAAATTAAAAAAAAACTGAAAAAAAATATCTGACACCTCGAATATTTAAAGAAAAAAAAAATAATCTTATCTCCAAAATAATTTTATGCAACAAGGAATAACGATTTTGATATCTGTTAAAATTTTGAGAAAATACGAACTGACAGTTTTTTGTTTTTGAAAAAAATAAAAACCAACCAAAAACATTACTTATGTTGGTAAAAATTGATTTTGACCTAAATATCTTTTTAAAAATTTAAGATATTGGCGTCAAATTAATTTCGTTTTATAAAAATATAGTTTTTAATATTCAGTAAAATTTTGGGAAAGATATAAGTGGCAGTTTTCTTACAAAAAAATAAAAACACTTAAAAAACATTACTAAAACTTGGTAGGTAAACATTTATTTTCGACTCAAATATCTTTTCAAAAATTAAAAATATTGGCTTCAAACTATTTTCATCTTATAGAATTAACTGTTTTCGACATTCTGTAAAATTTTTATAAAAATTCCAAGCAGTTTTTTCATAAAAATTAAAATCAACAAAAAATAGCAAAATTGGTAAAAATTGGGGTGAGATTCCCAATATCTGGTGAATAGGAAGATATTGACTTCAAAACGATCTCATTCTGTACTAATTTTTTTTTGATAACGTAGAAAAATCCAATCTGTATTTTTTTATATAAGAAATAAAAACTTTCAAAATCTGCTACTGAATTGGTTTTTGACTTAAGATCCTGTTAATAACAACATAATGAAATCAAACTTATTTTATCCTTTGCAAAATATTATTGGTAGTTTAAAGTAAAGTTTGTAGAAAAAATCAATTGACAACTTTTTTTACATAACACGAAAACCTAAAAAATCAACAAAAAACTGAAGAGAAATGGTTTTCGACTCAAGTATGAGAACAACAAAGAAAAATAGTGACTTCAAATTTTGTATCAAACACAAAATATTGTTATGAATATTTTGTGAAAGAAAAGAAGACAAATCGACAGACGGGACGGGAAGTTATCAATATGGGACGCACCCCAGCCTCTTTTTTAATTTCTAAGGACCATAGAGATATTTCAAAATTTTCAATTCGAAAAAATCAGACCGATTAAAATAACTTCCTATAGAAAGTCAATATATGAACTTGAATTTTAATCATTAGTTTTGAGATTATGTATAGAAAAGTATTTTTGAAATTCACTTCATTAAAGGCTACAAAACTTTAGATTTTAACATTTTTTAGTGTGCTTGAAACCGTTTTCATTTGTCACTATTTTCAAAATATTTTGTATTAGAACAAAGTATGTACTATACAAATTCATTTTACAACTCACATTTTTTAGTAACCATAATTTTAAAAAACTTAGAAAATTTCACATTTTTTTTTCATAAAAACCATAAACAGTTTTTTTAACAAATTACTTTTTATTTAAAACATAATCTGAATTGATAATTACAAAATTAACTTTCCAAAAAAATCATAAAAAGTCAAACTTTTTAAGGAGAGCTTCATTTAACCGTCACATTGGTACAGAAGGGTAGCCCCCATAGAATAGTTATTATGTTTTTAAATTTTCTCATGAACTCATGAACAAATTTCAATAAATTTGTGTGTACAAGCTCTTTTGTTTTCCTAATAATGTTTAATGATCAAAAATGTCAAAAATATTTGTTTTGGATTTTCAAAAAAATATTATTTAATAACCCCCAAATATCCCCCTTATATCTTTTTTTTTCCTTAATTTCTAAAAGTTCTGGTGATGAGCTTGATTTTTGACAAAAGCATTCATTCGTTTAGTACAGCTTTATAGGTAGCGGGCGTTTTTCTTAGATCTCTAGAAATTGAAGTTGGCAGCACTATTTTAACTCACAGCCATTTTATCAGCTGTCAAGTGACTTATTTTCAGTTTGTTTTGGATTTTAAAAATCATGGTATAATATACATATTTGTTATAAAAAGTATTGCTAGAGAATCAATTGAAAAAAAGAATAAATTATACGCTTGCTTCGTTGACTTCAAAGCAGCATTCGACAAGATAAATAGCCAATCTCTGATGTACAAGATCTCAACGCTAGAAATTTCACGGAAATTCTTCATGATGTACTTTAACTTTCTTGTTTCATCGAGTGCAGTAGTATGGGATGGGACGAATTCCTCAGAATTGTTAGAAGCATCGACAGGTGTTCCCCAAGGCTGCATTTTATGCCCATTACTTTTTGGTTTATTTTATTAATGAAACTAGTGTTGTACTCCTAAGAGCAATAGCTTTTGCCGAGATACAAGTGAATGTTCTACTTTAATTTTTCAAGGAAGGAAATAAAAAAGCAGTGAGGGTAAACTGGCTTTGAGTATAATGTAGCTTTAGTTCTTTTCTAACCAGGATATCGATCTTGTGGCAAAATACCGTGATTTCCATGCAACGGTCAACACATGTATGTAAATTGAAATTGAATGGAATAGGCCGTTGCCATGAAGTTCATCTATCATTTATTGAGTCAAACGATGATTAAGAGGCAGGGTATGATGTTTGCAGATGTGCCGGCAAAAATAAATAAGAAGCTTTATACTCACTATCTATCCAAACCAACTTTAACATCAACATCGTCAAGGAATACATACAGGAATTTTAACACTTTGACTGAGGCATGGTTTGACCTGAGCGCTTCCTTTATGCTGAAATTTTTGTTGTCAAAAAGATTCCTTTTACTCTACTTTACTTCTATCAGTGCTTAATTTTACTTATATTTTGTTTTTTTTTTAACTATATAAAAACGATTGTCGCGTAGTCGACGTCAGCATCATAGTAAGGCGATTTTCCCGAATCCGGGGTGTGCGGAAGCATTGGAAGTGGTCAGTAATACACATGTTGTCGACGATGCGTCGACATCCCCCGCATAGAACAAATACGATTTGTCATCCGCAGTTAAAGTGTTAATCACCATATGTATGTCTTCAGGAACCTATTTCAGCAACTAATGTAGACGTTGGCCATTTTATTGATGAAAGTTATGAAAGCACCGAATATATAATTTTTTTTAGGAGCTTATTGTTCCAAGTAACTGATTTTATTTTTATTTCTCAAAAAGGTTGTTAAATTTCTAGGTTTAAGACGATCAATTAAATGTTACTTTAGGTTGTTTTCTGTTTACTTTACCAAGGTTTACCTGTTTCATAGGTATTCCTATGTAAAATTTAAAGTCAGTCAGTAAACCCATCCTCCAAACTTTTTTAGAGATCTTAAATTAGCAATGTCAAACATTTTATTTCTCCTTACTTTCAGCTTATCGCAAGAGTTTTTTTACGATCAATCATCGTTTTATTGCTTAATTTTAAAGATGTTCCTTCTCCAGGCGAGTCTGCCTCCCCATATACCTATAACACACAAGGTACATATATACGACCAGACCACTCGTCAAAAAATATTCATTCTTTCCATAATTCGTAAACTTCAAAATAAATTTGGGTATCCCGCAAATTATGCCAATGATTCAGACATAAAACTCAATTTAATTTTTATTTTTTCTCAACAATTTAATTGTATTTGCATAAATCTTTATCGCTCTAAGAAAAATATCAAACCAAAAACCCTTAGGTAAACATTTTTATGTATGCGAGGGCAAAAGCCAAAAAATTTGTACATCAAATTAAAAGTGTATAATTCAATTCAATTTATAAAGTGTCTTCGAGAGGAGAGTCAAATTAAAATTTAAAATATCCTTCCACATCGGAATTTGGAAACTCAAACGCCCAAACTTAAGGCTACAAAGGGCTTTCATCATTTAGAAAAAAAAACAAAAATTATTTCCAAAATTAAACCCTTATGATGGAACATAAATAAATGTGTACTTAAGGGGTGTCATTTTATTGTACTCAATGTTCTCGCTCTCGCACTTTTGTCAATATTAATTATGACCAAAGACTGAAGAGATACGAGTTAAAACCTACAACCAACTCTTAAACTGTGAATTAAATCCCATACGTATGTATATAAAAGTTATTTAATATTATGTAATTAAAATTCATTAAGCGTGAAAAATTTTACAAACAATTCAGACAACAGCAAACGAAACGATTTCAAAATCAAGCTAAATTGTACGAGTGTACGAGTCTACAAGTAATATAATCACAGGGCACAGAGTTAAATGTTGAAAACAGCGTGTTTATAATAAATCACTCAGCATGCCAGTCAAAGTCAAAGGCAAAACAACCGCACCCATTTCAATGTCAAGTGTTGAGTTCTTTAGTGCGATGTGATGGCAAATGGCAATGGCAATGGCAATGACGATGGCGATGGCGACCATCACTGCCGCAGTGTTTTGTCGTGTAGTGTAGTTGGTAACTATCCACGAACGCCCATTCTTAGATATTTTTCTTGACAGAAACATTTTATATATATTTCACTTTTAATGAGTTCAAATTGTACGGTTGTAAATTTGAACCATCGCTGTAGCCTTCGCATCGCAACCACCATGCGTCACTTGAGAGTTTTTAACACTGCTTAACTTGGGTTTTGAGTTACAAATTAAGGATGTCAAGTTCTCGAGTTGTCCTATTTTTTGGCAACAACTTTTTTCAACCGTGAGAGGAAATTGGCTATGAAGATAAAAGTTAACTTGTGAACCCAATTTGATAGTTATTAATGGGTCATAATCGTCATAATTAAAACAATGCTGAGGAAGTCTTATAACTTTAATAATACCTCCTATAGACCTATAAATACACGGCAAATCATCTTTCAAAAATACTTATCAGATTTTCTCAGTCTGTTCAATCAAATTTATGAGTTAACCGGAATACAGTCCGGGGGACGAACCTGGGCCTTAAATAACATTCGTCTCCAGCCAGCTCGGTCCGTATATAGCTATCTCCAATTTCGAAGTCCTCTCCCAAATACGTGCACCACCTAAATCGTGGTCTTCCTCTACTGCACCGTCCCTCTAGATTTGACTCGAAGATCTTCTGGATCTTCGTCGATGTCCATTCACTCTACATAACCCTCTTCAGTCTGCAGTTTTGAGCTCCAAGTTGGGTGATGCCACTTTTCACTTGTGTACGACACTTGATCCGCGGTCTTCCTCTACTGCGCTGTCCAGTGGGTGTGAATTCGAAGATTTTCCAGGACGGAGCATTTGTTTACATGTTCTCTACGTGACCGAGCTATCTCGGTCGTTGGACTTTTATCCTTCTGGCTAAGTATACGTCGCTGTACAGCCCGTAGAGCTCGTCGTTCCATCTTCTCCTCCACTCACCTTCTATGCATATGCTCCGATCGTTCTACGCCATCTTTTCAGCGGAGGCATGGTCTTCCCTGATGTCTTCTACAGTAAATCGTTCCACAAAGGACTTTAGAGGAAGGCTTTCCTTGTGTCCATCCTTCCGATGTCTGCCAAGCGTTATCCTTATGGATATATCTCCTTCACAGTATTATTTCATCAACTATTAAGATTATTAAGACTAAGAGGTTAAGGTGTCTTTGACTAAGCACCCAAATATCGAATCCATCCATAAGTGAGTACTGGTAGAACCAAAGTCTATTAAAGCCACAGTTAGAAACGTATGGTAAGATTTATTGATTTGAAGAGTCTTGATAAGCTATAGAAGGTTTTGTTGGTTCTAAGCAGACGCCCGCGTATTTGTTCTTCTATATTAATATCGGCAGCTATTGTTGACCCCAGGAGAATGATTGATTTGACCACTTCAAATTCATGATCACCTACCGTTATTGCTGTTGAGTTTCCAACGTTTGCCGCTGACGAAGCCACCATTTACTTTGTTTTCCCTCATTTATGTATGTGCAATCCGGGGTTTTATGCCGCTCGCTCGATCTGGATTAATAAGTGTACAGCTTGTTAGCTTCACCCAAATCCCAAAGATGTCAATTCCTTCTGCGTATGCCAGTAATTGTATGGACTTGTTGACAAATGTGCCTTTGGTATATTTCACAGAATCTCGATTTGCTGTTTCCAGAGCCAGGTTGATGGGGAGCCCTTGTCGGACCCCATTGAAAATATTGACGGGTCTGGATAGCAAGCCGGATAACTTTATACTCTTTATACTTAGCTTGAAACGTTGGTCGTGATAATCTTACGAAGTCATATCAGTTTATTTGGGATGCCAAATTCTCTCATGGCTTTATAAAGTTCTACCCAGGCTATGCTCTCGTAGTCTGCTTTGAATTCCGACAGATGGACCGTAAATTCTTGAAAATTTTCCATCGCTGATGAGTCGTTGACTTTGTTTGGTAGGCAGAATTCTTACGTGCTGTTGCTAGCTTACATTCATCATCAAACCAGTCGCTCCAATCTCTTCGACTGCTGATGGAGTTGGCAGTACTTATGACTTTAGTCTAAAGGCGTGTCCACTTCTCTTCTACGCTTGGCAAACTGGATTCGAGGCTAACTCTGTCCTCTACTTTGAGCTTTTAGAGGGTCAGTCTTAGCGCGTCCATGTAGTTATTGCTGGTTATTTTCATTGCGCTGGGTAGCCGTGATGGTTCGAGCCTGCGGAGTGGATGCATTTCGTCTAGTCTTAGCAAACCACACTCGAAACACCATACCAACAAAATAGTGATCCGAGCGTACTTCGGTACGAACCTATCGCCATCAGACTCGTAGTGGCGGTGGCGATCTACCAACAAATGGTCTATCTGGTTACAAGTGAATAAATAAGGAGACACCACGGTGACCTTGTGCATATCTTTAAGCCTAGTACGCTGCTGATGCGAAACGAAATTTCCCATACAAAAATGACATGACGAAATCATAAACGAAAAATTTCGCTGTACTTTTCGTTTTTCAGTACGCTGCTGAACGACGAAATATTTCATTTTAGTGGATAGCTGTACTAGATTTCTTAGTACAATTTTCCACTCTTTTCGTTCTCAATTTAATTGCCCGGTATATTAATTGCTTGCGAAATTTTGACGTTTATTTTATTTATTGAAAATAATTGTTTATAAATTAAAATTGAAAAAAATTGTTTACTCGTGACTTTCGGTGTTTTGATTTGGATTTATCTTTGATTTAAAATTTAAAATAAAATGGATTTTTTTAATGTGTTCCAACATTGCATTTCTGAATCGGAAGCTCAGGGTGTTATTGGTGATGTGCAAGAAGTGATGAAGACAAGCAGTGAACTTAAAATTTGAGACAGAACTCTCCACAAATATTTTTCCGCTCTGGTTTTCGTTTTCATTTCGCTCTGGACTTGGAGACCGCCGAAAAAATTCGTTTCACTTCAGCTGCGTACTAGGCTTTACGTGAGAATTTAGTACTCGCAACGATCAAGAGTTCTTGAATGCTGCCATTTCTGTGACTCTAAGTACATTGTCATTAGTGTTCTCATGTAAGCTGTGGGAGCCAGTGTACTACCTGAGTACTAGTTCTCTAGATGTTGTTGTCGTCCTCTCTATGACTTCGTAGTAAGCATCTTTTTCATCATTTGGGAACTGCTCATCAGTAGGTCCGTAATCGTTAATGAGGCTGATGTTCTTAAATTTGCCTGGCACGGGAAGAGTGCCTAGCCTTTCATTTATCGCATTGAAGTTGATAATGGCATATTAGGAGGCTACGTTAAGAAACAAAACCAACTAATGCAAAAATTAATGATTTCCTACCAAAAACATCTCCCTTAATTGGTTTAATGTCTTAAACTCCTCGACAAAATAGCTTTAGATTTAATTAATTTAATTTAAATTTTATCAACTGTTTAAAATATATTTGTTTGTAGTATAAACTCAAGGCTGATATAAAGATAATTTCCATTGTGGTATTTAAGCCATTACCTAAAATATTTTTTATTATTCCATCAGTTAAATTTTTTAAATTACTCATAACTGGTTTTTATTAACATTGGAATATGGCTATGAAATCAGTGCTTTATTTTATTATGGGCCACCCTTTAAATGGTTTATTTATTTATGTCAAAAATTCTTATCTAGGCACAAAACACATTTGTTTTTCCTCAAAAGACAATTCTATACAAGTTTTGAATGTTGTGTGCCTTCATATTATATCTGAGTTGCAAAACATGTGTCTTCGGGTCAATTTTCATTTCTATCTGCCCATTCATTCTTCTTTCAAAACATGTTGTCCTCTTTTCCATTTGATAAAATATTTCCTTTTGATTAAATTTATTGCTTAATGGCTTCAAAATGTTAGCAAATATAAATGGCTTCAATAAAATAGGCTTTTCATCATTGATTTGAGTTATGGAAAGTCTTTCGTCATTGTCAAAAAAGAAAAATGTACATATATTGATTGACACAGTTTATTTCTATCATTCCGTATTATGATGGCTATTTTTGGATTTATGTTACAACAGTTTTGAGATGAATGTACTTTCCTACCTACTTTTCTATTAACAACAACTTTTCGCTCTTAAATCTTAATGTGAATAAATAAAACACTTTTGATAAAGTATCGTAAGTCTGCATGAAAATAGAAGGTAGGTACAAAATACCATCATATCTAACATTCGAGAAATAAATGTGCAGAAAAGTATGGATGGCCTCAAAGTGGGCTAATAATTCACAAAACATTCAAAAGAAAATAATATTCATTGTCATTGTCACATCCATTGAAAAAACAAAAACACACATAGTCATTCTCCTCATTGCCCAGAGAGAGATCCACAGCACAACCAAACATAGTTCGCCAGGAATCTGAATCGAAGGCTTTCCTTCTATAGCTGGAGAGCTATGTAACCTACAGAACAGAGGCAAATGAATAATTATGTTAAGGACACTCCATAAAAGTAAATTGTCGTATCATCAAAAAAGTATATATAGATTATAGAGGCTTATAAATTATACATATATAAAGATATTATTAAGTCAATTTATCAAATCCAAATAATAAAGAATTGGTCCGCCTCTGGTTGTCAACTTAACAGCGAATCACCATGCCTTGGTAACTACGTATATACATATGGTTTCATTTTGTCTGAGAAGATGTGGAGGTTTATGCAAACTTATAGAAAGGAAAATTTCACGGTCGTTGTGCTTTGGAGGGATACAAAATTAAAAAAAAAAACAAGATTTAATGGTATTGTATGGAAATATATGTAGTTTTTAATGTTGTTTTCAAAAGATTTTCTTAGTTTTTTTTTTTAACTTAAAATAAAAAATACATTTTTAAGTGGTAAAAGTCTGTATTCCAAGAAAAGTAGACACTTTTTTTTATTTTGAAAGCCTCTTGGGGTTTCTAAATCATGGACTTAAATTATGTATTTGAGAAAGGGAAATTAATGTAAAATTTTGAAACAGCTAAAACTTTGCGAATTTTGTAAACAAAAAATGTAGAAGCTAATTAATTGTTCACAGGGTGTTATAATCAATAACTGTTTATAACATAGGATCCAGTGTTAGCAATTTTTAAAACAGTTTTGGAAGGCATTCCTTTTGATGATCCTATGTTCGTACGCCCGTACCTTCGGAATCCCATTTTGCGTTCAAATAAATTTGTATTACATAATGTTACGTGATGTTCAAATGGTAGACTTTTGAATTCAAGAGGACACAAGCGTCCACAGGTTTTTTCAAAACCCACCTCTGTCTATCAACTCCTACTCTCACCTCCCCACGGTGAACATCGGGTGCCTAGTACCTCAACTGGAGATTGGGTTCTAACCCCAGTGGAAAGTTGTTGTGGGCAGCAAACGAGAGAGTGGGGGGGTAAGATTGAACTACTAAGTGAAGACCTTATAAAGCTTCTACGACATATTCGGTGCCCAGGCCAATAAGGAGCGGTTTATCCGCCTTCCGTCCTTGGAATTATATTAAGGATCTGCTCCTCCAGGTTGTGGGTTGTGCCGTGTCGGGGTGACTTCCTGACCACGTACAAATATTATAGTTGTGAAGCAGCAACAAGCCTCGGATACGGACGGATTAACTGTTGAAAACCCACCCAAACAAAAAAAGGACAACGAACTTCGGATATGTACATGGAATGTTAGGTCCCTTAACAGACCACGTGCAGCCGAACAATTAGCGGAAGCCCTAAACTGCTGCAAGGCAGATATTACCGCCATCCAAGAAGTGTGATGGGATGGACCGGGCAAACGCAAACTAAAAGACTACGATGTATACTACGGCGACTGCTACCAGGAACAAATCAGCGTCTATTTGGGTGTGGATTTGTGGTTGGAACTAGACTCAGAAAAAAAGACTTGAGTTTCAATAGTGTGGGCGAGCACATGACAACAATCCGCATCAATGCTAAATTCGCCAACATAAGCCTGATATACGCGCATGCCCCAACAAAGGAGAAAGTTTAAGACACCAACGACATATTCTTCGAGCTCTTGGACAAGACATATGAGCAGTGCCCTGGCTATGACTTTAAAATTGTCTTAGGAGCCAAAACGAGAAAGTACTGTGAGAAGATTCGACGTTAGGCGGCTACAATCGCAAGAGACTGCCATGTGCTTTTCCGATCGAGTATCTAACAACCTCTTAAGAAGCCCTATGCTGCCTGCATTAAGCATTGAACACCAGTGCCAACATTGTCTTGCAGCCATCGGAGTTGCCGGCTCTGAAGTGTTAGGTTTCACACGGGTGCAGCTAAGCAACAGATATACAAAACAGCGCTACACAGAATGACCAGAGCTGCTCGCGAGCTCTACGAGCAGAAGAGGATAGAGGAATACCGGCTTATTAGATGGAAAAAGGGAGCATAAGAAGCGCGCGACCGAGGAGACAGAGGGATGTCACAACAGGAATGAGGTTCGTAAATTTTACCAAAAGTAAAAAAAACCCAGGAACTTCCAATCGATACCTACCATCTTTTTATCGATTTTAAAGCCGCGTTTGACAGCATCCATAGGGAAGAGCTTTACAGGGTAATTTCTAGTTTTGGTATCCCTGTCAAACTTATCCGTTTGTGCAGAATGACAATGGAGAATGAACGCTGCTCTATCAAGGTGGAAAAAGATCTCACCGATGGATTTGATGTCAAAAAAAGTTTTAGACAAGGCAAACATGCACTGTCATCCCGTATTCTTCAACAGCGTTCTGGAAATAATTGTGCAAAACTCAACCGTAAACAATAGAGACCTAGAGGCATAATCTTCCAAAGGTCCATCCAAATCCTCGGATACGCAGATGATATTACCATAATTGGAAGATCAAAGCGTGATGTCAGTAGAGCGTATTTCAGCAAAGCTACATAAGCGGTAAGGATGGGTTTAGTGGTCAATGAGGGCAAGACCAAGTATATGCTGTCATCAAAAAAGGACAGTTTACAGCGACGTCTTGGACAAAACGTCGTAGTCTAGTAGCTATAAACTCAGAGTAGCTATAAACTCAGACAACGACACCAGCGCTGAAATCAAACGATTCTCATTTATGGAACTGAGGCCTGGACCCCGTCAAAGAAAGATGAGAGCGTCTTAGGATGCTTCGAGACAAAAATTCTCCGTCTGCATAGACGGAGAATGGAGGAGAAGATACAACGACGAACTGTACGGGCTCTACAGCATTAAAGTCCAACGACTTAGATGGCTGGGTCATGTAGAGCGAATGGATATCAACGCTCAAGCCCGGAAGGTCTTCGAATCTAATCCCAAGGGACGGCGCAGTAGAGGAAGCTCGTGACTCAGATGGCGCACGCATGTGGGTGAAAACCTCAACCAACTTGGCGTGCGAAACTGCAGACAGCTAGCTTGGGACCGAGCTGGCTGGAGACGCATGTTGGTTGAGGTCCAGGTTGTGCCCGGACTGTATCACCACCTTAAGTAAGTAAGTAATGTTAATGTGATGCAAAATATAGTTTTGAACAAAAACTCAGTTTAATTATTTTAATACATTAAGAAAAACTGAAAAATATATTTATCAGCTCGAATATTTTTCGAACAAGAAATTCTGGTAATTTTTTTGGAAAAATCGAATTAATTTTGATCTCTTTAAATTTGGTGACATTGATTTTCGACTCGATGAAAGTACTAGTTTTTGTTATTGACATGTGTACAATTTTAAATCGAAAACCTGCACAAAATAACTAAGAACTGAAAAAAATGGATTTTCGACTCAAGTATCCTGAAAATAAAAAAAAAAGACTATTGACTTGAAAGTTTCTTCATAGTGTACAAAGTTTTGTTATAAAATAATTTTTAAAGCTATTACTAATTAAGAGACACATTTTAACCTAAAACAAAAAATACTAAAAATTAAATTTTGAGTTAAATATTACTTACAAGTTGTTTCATGCCATAGACAAGTTGTTTCATGCCATAGACAAATTATTCTTAATGTTTTGTAATACTTAAAAACAGTGTTTTTCTATACAAATATATTGATTTAACGCTTTGAATGCATCTCCACATAAGACAGCTTTAACTTAAATTTTTGATCGCGTATCCACTCTTTCAATTTCTTTTGATAATAATAGTGACTTCTCAGAAAAAAAATAAAATTTGAAAATATTCAACAGGTACCAATGAAAAGTTATCAGTGTGGGCCGCATCCATGACTCTTGTTTTTTTATGGTATTAAAAGCTTTTATATCGGGTGATTTTTTAAGAGCTTGAGAACTTTTTTTTAAGAAAAGACGCATAAAATTTGCAAAATCTCATCGATTCTTTATTTGAAACGTTAGATTGGTCCATGACATTTTTTTTGAAGATAATTTCATTTAAATGTTGACCGCGGCTGCGTCTTAGGTGGTCCATTCGGAAAGTCCAATTTTGGGTAACTTTTTCGAGCATTTCGGCCGGAATAGCCCGAATTTCTTCGGAAATGTTGTCTTCCAAAGCTGGAATAGTTGCTGGCTTATTTGTGTAGACTTTAGACTTGACGTAGCCCCACAAAAAATAGTCTAAAGGCGTCAAATCGCATGATCTTGGTGGCCAACTTACCGGTCCATTCCTTGAGATGAATTGTTCTCCGAAGTTTTCCCTCAAAATGGCCATAGAATCGCGAGCTGTGTGGCATGTAGCGCCATCTTGTTGAAACCACATGTCAACCAAGTTCAGTTCTTCCATTTTTGGCAACAAAAAGTTTGTTAGCATTGAACGATAGCGATCGCCATTCACCGTAACGTTGCGTCCAACAGCATCTTTGAAAAAATACGGTCCAATGATTCCACCAGCGTACAAACCACACCAAACAGTGCGTTTTTCTGGATGCATGGGCAGTTCTTGAACGGCTTCTGGTTGCTCTTCACTCCAAATGCGGCAATTTTGCTTATTTACGTAGCCATTCAACCAGAAATGAGCCTCATCGCTGAACAAAATTTGTCGATAAAAAAGCGGATTTTCTGCCAACACACATTTCGAACCGAACACTGATTTTGGTAATAAAATTCAATGATTTGCAAGCGTTGCTCGTTAGTAAGTCTATTCATGATGAAATGTCAAAGCATACTGAGCATCTTTCTCTTTGACACCATGTCTGAAATCCCGCGTGATGTGTCAAATACCAATGCATGAAAATCCTAACCTCAAAAAAATCACCCATTAGTACCCGTAGCGTGATGGTTAGTGTGTTGGACTGTCATGCTAGAGGTCTTGGGTTCAATCCTTGCCTGTGCCATCTAAAGTTTTTTCACGGGTACTGCCTCTTGCGAGGAATTGACAAATCCTCCAAGAGTAATTCTTGCCATGAAAACTGCCTTCTCAAAATAGTCATTTTGATTCTGTGACATTACTCACACACAGGGATGGTTTAGAGTTGTAGGTCACTAGGCCCCAGTTCTCAATGGACTGTTGCTCCACCTAATTTATTTATTTGTTTAAGAGTTTTAATATTTCTATTCAATCTCTATAGGTTGAAGCTTGGTTTGGGAATTTGTTAAGTTTAAGCTTAGTTTTGGTTGAACTAGGTATTCCAATATTATAAAATCCAATTCATGCCTAAGTCGTTCCTACAGAAATATGGATCAATACCACCGCCGCCGTGCGTCGGACAACAACCGGAAATCTTGAAGAATCATGTTATACAAGGTCCTGACCGAATCGTGGTTTTGGCAGAGACGGTGGACGGAGTCATCGACCAGGCCACCGAAGTAAGTAGATAACGTATCCTTTGAGGTGAAAATAATCATCATCGATAAAGATTATTTTCGTTGAAAATCCAGATCATTTTGATGCAACCAGCGAGGATACCACATTGCTGGTGATCGACCGGCATGAGTTCTTTTGATAATTGAACTATCAAAGCCCTCAGATATAATTCTTAATGCAAAATAAGGCATAATGCCATTGATAAAAGAAACAAAAGTAGATTTCTTTCAACAATATGGGTAACTATATCAGCTATATTTCCAGTTGTTCTTGAGCGAAGCCTACGATTTTGGTTCTTTAAGTATCAAGCTTGTCCCAACAGCTTAAATTTGTCTACCAAATTCAATATTTCCGACCATGAAAGTGCTTCACGACTACCCAAAAGTGAACTGTGATTGAAAAATGTTAAACATTTACTCACGCACTAGTATCGTGAAGGGAAACGGTGAGGTAATTTACTTTACGCAATGGTCAGTATCATTGACATAAATTGAAGTTGAGAGTTTAACCTGTGTTCCAAAATGATCACTTTATTTACACGTTCAGAACTACGGTTGATTCATTACAAAAACTAAAGTCAATTTATATAATTGACTCGTCATCTCGTTATCATTCATCTTACCACCTTATTTCTTGTAAGAACATTTATATTTTGTATTTTCTTCCATGTTTAACTTAACATTCAACCTTTACTGAATACGTACTATTCAAGATGATAGAAAATTCTTTTTTCCAGAATTTATGAGGAAATGAGAGTATTTCCTTGAGACTTTTACACAACAATGGGGTGCAAGACGTGGAATAAGTAATACATTTCGTATAGATCAAAAACACCCCAAAAATATTCTAGAAATTCCCTTAAATTGAATAGAACCATAATATGATGGACTTGTAATGCGTTTTTAATGAAGACGACGTTGTACCTTACGATTTTCTTTTTCAGCCAAGAAACATGTATCTTGGAATACGTTTCTTTTATGTCGTGTGTACCTTCTTCAAGATGGTACAAGGCAGTGTTTTCAGAAATACTTGGTAAAAGAAATAAATAAATTGAATTTATATATACCAACAACAGTCACTCCTCTTTTCCTAAGACATTTGGAATCATCCTAAAAACAAAACAAAGAAAAAAATAAGAAATTTGTATTTTATACGAGTGAATCAATTAATGAAAAGACATTTTTCAGGAATGAGGAAGGACCCTACTTATGCAAGGCTTGGTTTTGTTTTGTATTTTGTTTTCAAGATTTTTGGAAATGTAATCAATCAACTGGTGGGAAGTGTACAGAACATAAATACTTTTTATACAATTCATCACTGAAAACCGAATACGTAACCATTCAACGATAATTATTAAGGGTCGTCGACATACAAGACAACAACAATACTTAATCTTATTCAAGTGAAATTCCTATCAATTTACATAACAAGTATTTGAAGAAGTTCTTATAATGTTCATCATTAGGTTAGAATTTGAAATTAAATTCAAGAAAAAAATAATAATTTTTACAAAATCGTGTGGTGGTGGTAAGTAGGCCTAAATGGAGCGAAGCGTTAACGAATCATCATTGCATTCTTTAGTAGTGACAGTTTTGTGCCGCTAACGCTCTAGATGGCTTTATAATCTATTGTTATTTCTTTCGAAATAAGGAAGTAACTGCCGACACCAAAAACACTCTATATGAAGATATAAATCCTTGCCTACAAGCTAAACCGAAAATCAGCCTCATAAACTTATTCTTAGTGTGCGTGTCATTTTTCCTCTAATTTATGAAATTTCCCCAAAGAAGGATTTATATCTTCATATAGAGTGTCTTTGACCGACACGGTGAATGGCTTACGCTTTCGAGCCATTTTTGATCGAGTTTTCCTTTCCAAAAATAAACAACTAAACATTGACGACAATCCTGTTGCGCAACTTGTCATACAACTTGTCATCAATTTATTGAAAAATTAAATTAGTGACAAATTTATTCACAGAAATTATCAGGTTAATTGGATACCCTCGTTTGTGTGACTTAAAGCCTCTGAATTACTTCAGCAACTGTTGAAACATTGGAAGTCAATATTCCAGCCAACATTGCAGACAAATGGCCATATTTATTGGAAGAAATAGTGAAAATTAAACAGATCAAATGTAGTACGCTATTAGTAACCGTAGAAAATCATAGTGACAAAATGAGTTCCCTGAAATTATAATAATTATTTTTTTACAGTCACATTTCTATTGAGACTGATGACTGCTATAATATGGTTCTTCTGAGTGAGGACGAACTTTTGGATTCATCCTCAGACTCAGAAGATTAAAACAAGACCGTGGTGGAGGTTGATCTGCCTAATTGTAGCCAAAATACTGCAGTTAGTACAGATTAATCTCCAGCACTTTATAAACGCCTGGGCCTCAGTTCTTCTTCGTCTGGCCAGAAATTGAGACATTGTGAGATCCATTATTCTCTAGGACTCAAGACTCCTGGGTACTACACACTGTATGAGACAGATAAAGTTGAACCTAGATCTTGCATATTAGTGAAAAGTAGTATAAATGTATTTTGACTCCATACTTTCAGTTATAGACATACTACCGTAACTAGGCTAAAACAGCTATAGAAAAATACTGGCTAGTGTTTGCGTATCTTGGCCATGACTACCTTGGCCTTATCCCTGGTAAGACCCTTGAGAGAATCATCACTGAAGCGGAACGGCAGAAGATCAGCCTAATAATTCCGAGCGATGTTAACGCTTATTACACTGTAGGGGAGTACAGATATTAATGACAGAGGTTTCATTTTGATTATATCCTTGGTACTAACCTCTTAGTAAGTAATGTTGGTAATCAATCTACCTTTTTTACTGAAATTCGACAAGAAGTCCTAGACATAACTTTTGTCTCCGATGCTATTCAGTAGCATCCAAAGAACACTCATTCTCTGATAATAGATATATCCAAATCAATATCAATGTGGATGAAAACCCTAGTCCATTGACATTTCGAAGCTATGAGCTATCGGAAAACTGACTGGGCTTTATTTAGAAACATACTACAAAGTTTAATAAAACCGGGACTATTTAGACTTCTACGCTAGTGAACTTTAATGACCTCAACTTAGCTATGAAAAGATTGTTAGCAATTGGTTGTCCACTTATACTCATAAAAGGAAAGTGGAAACCACAATGGTTGGCCTAAAAGCTCGACTCGCTCAGAAGAGAATGTAGGAAACTCTTTAACCGAGACAAAACCACAAGACTAGCTTCTCACTGGGATTCTTACAAAGTATCCCTAAGAAGTTATAAGAAGGCACTTATAAAATCTAAGCGATTTTCCTGGCGGTCCTTCTGTAGCACGATAGAAGAGACTTCTGAGGCCTCAAGGCTACGGAAAATTTGTTTAACTAATCTAGCGATGCAAAGGCTGTCTCTCTCATTCCGCCTTCCGAAATATTGTAGCGTCTTACAAACGAACAATGCTTGCAAATTATTGAATTTTATTATCAGAATGCGTACTCTGTTAAGAAATTTCATCGCGCGCTTCTTCTATTTTATAGTCAGTTTAATCGACCCACTGAAGGGGCTATTCGGGCTATTGTGATTGAATTTCGCACCGAATTTACATTGTTGGACATTAAACCACCAACACGCTTACGTAGAATGCGAACTGAAGAAAATATCGCAGCTGTATCGGCCAGTGTTAATGATGACTATCAATTATTATCGATTCGTCGCCGTTCGCAGCAATTGGGCCTCTGTTACTCAACAACGTGGAAAATTTTGCGGAAGGATTTAGGTGCGATGCCTTTCAAAATACAGCTGGTGCAAGAATGGAAGCTGAACGACCTACTGCAACGTAAAATTGTTGGTAAATGGGCTCTTGTAAAGTTGGCCGAAGATCCACTTTTTTACCGAAAATTGTGTTCAGCGACGAATCTAATTTTTGTCTCAATGATAACGTAAATAAGCATAGTTGTCGATTTTGGAGTGAATATCAGCCAGAAGCATTACAAGAGCTACCAATGCATGCACAAAAAGACACAGTTTGGTGCGGTTAATGGGCAAGTGGCATCATTGGACCGTACTTCTTCAAAGATGATGCGAATCGTAACGTAACTGTGAATGGTGAGAGCTACCGTGAGATGATATCCAACTTTTTTTTGCCCAAAATGCAAGAGTTTGACTTGCATGACATGTGGTTTCAACAAGACGGTGCCACGTGCCACACAGCACGCGCAACAATGGAGTTATTGACAGGCGAGTTCGGTGAACATTTTATTTCACGTTCGGGACCGGTCAATTGGCCGCTTAGATCGTGCGATTTAACGCCTTTAGACTATGTTTAAGCTCATGTCTATTTAGACAAGCGCGTTTCAATTGACGCATTGGAAGACGACATTGAAGCATTTATTCGTGAGATACCGGCCGAAATGTGGGAAAGAGGATGCCAAAATTGGACCATTTGAGGCGCAGTCAAAGTCAACATTTGCATGAAATAATCTTCAAACATTAAATTATATAGACCGTGCTATCGATTCAAATAAAGATTTCATGCATTTTTTTGAATTGTATGTGTTTTTTATGAAAAACTTTCCTATAGCTTTTAAAAAATCACCCTTTATTTAAATTTTAAACCTTCATTATGTTCATTTCTTATAATTCAAAACTTAATTCCGTGTACTACAACATTTTGTTTCAATTCATTTTGAGACTGAAAGAAGTATTTTTGGAAAAAAATAAATAAAGTTGTATTGGATGGGCTTTGAAAATTCACGAGAAATCTGGTGAAGGACATTTATATTTGAAAAACGATGCATCAAAGCCTAACGACAATTTGTATAAATTTAAAACAGAAATTAAACAAAAACAACAGTATTTAGTAGTTAAAGTTTAGATACGTACGAGTACATTATTGTCGGTTGAAAATTTTATTAATTTTTAATTTAATTTGAAAAAAAAATTAGAACTTGTTTTTAAAGTTCTTTCAATTGAAACACAGGGTATGAATCAAAAGTAATTTTTACACTAAGAACTGTTAAAATAAAGAAATTAGGTGGCGCAACATTTCGTAGAGAACTAGAACCTCATGACTTAAAACTCCCAACCATTCCTGTGTGCGAATCATTTCTGAAGTGGAGGGGACATACAGTTTTTATGCCGAAGTAATCGTGAAAAACAACTTTAGGTGGCACATGCTATGCTGGCATTGAACCCAAGGCCTCTAACATGACACTTTTATAAATTCATTCCTTAAACTATCTTAAAGCTAGGCAAAAATTCATAAAACTAGCCTAATTAACTATAAATTACAAATCACTTACTGGCCCCATACGGACACTCTAAGTTAAACTATAATACTTAATTGTAATGCTTTTCGGCCCAAAAATATTGCCGCTCGAACACCCGAAACTTCTTCATCTAGGAAGGGGCAACTTTGAACGACACAGGGCAACCATAAACGATCATCGGCCGTATGAGGGCCGATGATCGTTCAACGATAAACATCTTGCGCCAATTCTTGCACGTATCCCTCGTGGCCCTAGCCAACAGAGTCTGAAACAGAGTCTTCTCCAACTTCTGGACATTTATTTTTAGTTTCCAGTCGTGGAAATATTGCTAAATCTTATCGAAATCACGCTGCAAGAGAATTCTAGTAATCTCAACCTTTCGGGTCGTTCTGTACCCAATTAGATCGTCGGCGGGGTATGCAGTTACCTTGGTTAGACTACCTATCAGATCGCTGGTGTAAAGAGAATCGTCGAATTAACCGTTCCCTGTTGAAGACCATTTTTAATTTAAAATGTTGTGGTAGAAGTTACTTTGCCACTTTTGACAACAAACTTACTACCATTAAGCATATCAATAAAGCATAACAACAATTTTTTGCTTATGCCAAGCTTGCTCAGTTTTAGATAAAGACCCTTTAACCATACGGTGTTGAAAGCCTTTTCCAAATCAACCATTATTCCATTGGATATCAGAAACAAGTTTAGACGCAGCATGAATTCTGTTATAACCCTCCTGGAACCCGAACTGTTTATCCGGACTTATTTTGTTATCCACAACCTACTAAGTCAGAGCCCAATTGATGATCTTCTAGTCCTACGCACTAACCATCATGCCACGGGTACTACAATAAAAACAGTCACCGGCTCAAAATATTGACACAAAGCCAGAATAACACCTCCGAGAAATAAAATAACTCACTTTACACTTGAAAAACGTTGGAAATATTAAAAACGTATTTCCAAAGTGACTGTGCAGCCCAAAATTTTTGTTTTTTGAGAAAAGGTAAAGGCCAAAATTAAGCACCCATTGCACCTGCTGTACTCAAGTTTGTGCAGAAAGTTCGTGAGACTAGTATGTCGAAGTGAACAAGTCAACATGGTCGTCGTAAGCTGTTCACAGAAGAAAACAGCTCAAAATTTCACTTCTATTAATTTCAAGAGAGTACAAATATCTGGGATTATTTTCTTGCAAGGTCCAATTGACTCAGCAATTGAAGGCACATAGACATCCGTTTCGTTATCGTTTCGCTGTTTGGGCCTATGGGCAATTTGAATTAGACAACGGTAAAATCTGGGTCCCGGAACACCTGGACGATACTGTCGAGTGTCGAGAAGCCATACATAAACAGAGAGGGGCAATTTGCTGCGGATTGTGGATTGGTGTCATCATTAATCATCAGATCAATGTAAAACGACATTTTTACCTGAAATTGAAGAGATTGCTTTGGGCGAGACCTCTGCTTAATACAAGATGACACCTAATTCTCAAATTGTGTTATCAATTAGTAAATAAAAAATAAATTAGGTTGCGCAACAGTCCGTTGAGAACTAGGGCGTAGTGACTTACAACTCTCAACCATTCCTGTAAGCGAGTACTGTTATCAAGGATAGAGGGACCTACAGTTTTAAGCCGAATCCGAACGGCTAATTTGAGAGAGCACTTTTAATGACAAGAATTACAAGGACAAGGATTTGTCAATTCTTCGCAAGAGGCAGTACCCGTGAAAAAAACTTTTTAGATGGCAGAGGCAGGAATTGAACCCAAGACCTCTGGCATGACAGTCCAACGCACTAACCGTCATGCCACGGGTACTACATCAATTAGTAGCCTCTGGTAGCCTCGAAGATGTTATTTGACACCTTTAAACTTTTTTTTAATAAAGAACCGTGAATGATCGACGTAATGACAATAATATGGAAACAATTCAAGAACTTAAGGCTAATATCATCTAACCAATCCGTGAGCTACAGCTTGAAATCATCAACAAGGCCTTTTTGAAAAGTGACTGATAACAGAAGAAACTTCTGCGAAGCCATCAGTTTGAAAAAGTTGGAGCTATAGTTAAAGAAAAGAATGAACAAAAAGGATAAAATTCTTCGACTTAAAGCGAACTCAAGAAAAAATGCCTTTTTTCAGTATAGTAAAGACTGTGGGATACACTTTTTAAGAGCTTGAGTGCTTTAAATAATAATACAAGACAAACATATTATTTCAATTGATTTTTTGAATTTAATTACTTTATAATCTTGTTCATAGATTTCATGGTATTTGTTATAATAGGTCAGTTAAAATTGTGCATTAAATAAGATTTGAAAATAAAAAACTGGATATCAGTTTTTAGGTGTTGTAAATTCCCTTCTTGCAACACATTTTGTTTTAAAAAGCTAAAATAAATGTCAAGGCATACGACTCAATCGTAACTTTTATTTATGCTTATCTCTGATGAAAAATGTATTTAAAATTAATGTTAAATTCTTTTGAATTCTATAAGTTCTACAAGTCTCAAGAACAAGTTATAGGGCAAGGACATTTAAAATCACTTAACAAAACAAAAAAAATATCAATCATATCAGTTCAATACGTACATAAGTGATACAATGTTACATCCCTCCTATTCAAATTCAAAATATGTACATATAATGTATATTTCTGAACGCATCATATTTCAAATCGAAATAGTTATAGGTATGTTCGTAGAATTTCAAAAGTCTTTCATGTATGTCAAGGTTTCAATAAAATGGTACTTTATTTGAAGTAGTTTTCCTATACTTGTCCTTGCCCATGGACATAAGCTGCCTTCTCAGAAGAAGTATTGTTTGATGAAATGTGATTTTACTACTTGGTATTTTAATATACATATGTACATACTCGTAGATGCCTTTTGGTTTATGTAAACTGAAACTATTTCCAATTATTATACATAAAATGCTGTTTTAGTTTTGAGTTGGAAAATAAATAAATCATAAAAAAGAAAAGTGATGTCCAAAGAGATTTCGAAGTTCCGTTTAGGTTAGAGTTTTTGAACATTTTCAATTTATGACATATTTTGGACTCTTGATTTTTTATATTTTATTGAATCAAGAACAATCAGTAATTTTAAGGTGATTTCTTTTCTTTTATATCATTTCTTCTAAAACCACGTTTTTCACGTTTTATTTTGGTTCTTCTGTTTAATGAAAGTCCAAACTGTTCTTAGAGTGGAATGAAAAATGGAAATAAATTTTATTCAATTTAAAAAATATGAGTAAGAACATTAATTTTGATTTTTTAAACTTTCCATACGAAGTTATTGTAATCGGTCCGATTTGTCGAATTGAAAATGTTAACATTTCCCGACGTTTTGAGTTTCCTAGCATCTAATTAAAAGCTGGCAAGCTTTGCATTCGTACAAAATGTCTAACTCGAGATTTTAATCAAACATGACATTACGATTGTAGAGAAGTGAAAAAGTGAATCTCGCGATTCCGCCTGTCAACATAAGCACTTGGGTTGATTTAATTCAAACTTGCAGGATAAAGTTTTAAGCAGATTAGGAGGAATTAGGAGTTATTCTTAAATATGTAATTTTTAAGATCTAAAATAACAATATAAATTTTTTGGTCAAAAATCGAAAATTCGAATTTACTCAAAAAGATAGATTTTTATGATTTTGTATCTAATTTGTTTTTCGTTTCTTAACTTATCTTCTTTTAATAAAAATACTCTAGAAAGATTCTCTCCATAGAACCGAGTGATTTTCACAAAAAAATTTCAGAAAATTAAGGTTTTTGGAGAAATCAAATGGCATTAACATTTTTAAAGACATACCTTTTTGCAAACCCTTTGAATACAGGAGCAAGTTCGTGCAACCCAGTCTTGAATTTTATTTTATTGATTATACATTATAACTTATTATAAATTCCATAAATAAATCAATTTACGATTTTGTTTAAAAATTAAAACAATACTTTTCACCTCTTCTTCGTTTTTTTTTATAAAAAATAAAAATCTACAAAAAATACAACACGAGTAAAGATTGCCATTAATAAGCTGAAGTCTAACAAAGCTGCTGGAGCAAATAGCTTGAATGCTAAGCTCTTCAAAGAAGCTGGAGATAATTTGGTTAGGAACATGCACCAACTTATCTGTAAGATATGGTCGGAAGAAAAGCATGCCCGACGAACGGAACCTTAGTATTGTTTGCCCAATACTGAAAAAAGATGACCCTCTAAACTGCACGAACTATAGAGGCATTAGTCTACTTAACATCGCTCACAAAGTCTTCTCTGCCGTAATACGTAAACGCCTGAAGCCCACCGTCAACAACCTGATAGGTCCTTATCAGTGTGGTTTTAGACTAGGAAAGTCCACAGTCGACCAATTATTAAAATACGGCAGATCCTGGAAAAAACCCAATAACATCAAACCGATACCCACCATTTCTTCAACAAATTCAAGACCCCATATACAGGGACGAGCTGTATAGAGACATGTCCAGTCTTTACTCGGCTGATTGTGCAGGATGACCAATAGTAATAATATTGCAGAGCTCCCACGTCAACACTAGAGGCACTGTCTTTCAAAAGTCTGATCAATTACTGGCATATACTGATGACATATCATCGGAAGAACTCAGCGTTTGTAGTGAGGCAGAGGCGGTAAAAATGGGTTTAGCGCTTAATGAGGGCAAAACAAAGTAGGTACATGCCGTCATCAAGAAAGGACCTACAAAGACGTCTACCGACGTCTCAAACAAAGAAGAACTCTTGCTAACCGCTGTTTCTTTGGGATAAGAAAGCAATTGAGTAGCAAAGCCCTCTCTCGAGCGACCAAAGTGTAGTTACATATGTAAGACCCCCATCATCCCCGTTCTGCTATAAGGTGCAGAAGCACGGACTATGACAAAAGCGGATGAAAATATGTTGGGTCGTTTCGAGAGAAAAGTTCTTCGTGTGATCTACGGTCCCGTTTGCATAGAATGTGAGTGGAGGGGAAGATGGATCGACGAGCTCCACGGACTGTGCAGAGACGTAGACTTAGCTAGAAGGATAAAAGTCCAACTACTGAGATGGTTGTGTCACGCAGAGCACATGGAAACCAATGCTCCGGCCCGGAAAATCTTTGAATCCACTCCCACAGGATAGCGCAGTAGAGGAAGAGAAGTGTAAAGTGACTTCATCCAACTTAGAGTGCGAAACTGGAGACATCTAGCTAGGGACTGAACTAGATGGAGAAGCTTGTTGGGTGAGACCCTAGTTCACACAGGACTCTAGCGCCACCTTAAGTAACTAATTAATGGCCCTAAAGAAAAGGATTTATAAATCAAGATCACGGCAGCCGATTCTGATCACCTTTTCAGGAAATAACAAGGTCAGGAAAATTTTCTTGCAAAATGAATTGTTTCGTTGCTTGTAGGCACGATGCTTTGTCTTCGAAATGAACTTTTTTAAACTCTATTCATAAAATATCTTTAATCATACTTCGATAGAGAAATCCATTCACAGTAACACTTGCACCAGTTTCATTTCAAATCACACCGCCATGTCAGCCCAAAAGACCACAACCACAATAAACTAAGACACGTTGAGAGTTTTTTTTTTAATAAGGATTTTTTGAGCCCCAAGTTCTACAGTTTTGGTAATAAACGTAGCCTCCGAGGTGAAAATGAGCCTCATTAAGATGATTTTAGATGAAAATCTGAATTTTTTCATGCATTTAAAGGACCCAATCAGCTAAGATACGACACGTTGCTACTGATCGAATGGCTTGAGTTCTTGTGTTCACTGAGCCTTAGTCATTGTTCAAAATATGGAGTAATATCGTTTGTTAAACGCCTAACTCCAAAGGTTGACGGGTAATCGCGTTTTTGTTGCCACTCCAGACTACAGTAGCAATCTTCTCAGTTCTTCTTAGCGAAGCACACAGTTCCGATTCTTCATATTTCAAAAGTTCAAAGTTTCTGGCTTTCAACTGTTTAATTATTGATTCGGCTTAAATAAGTAAGCTTAAGCTGATACTTTATAGACAAAGAGATAACCTTGATATCTTGGAAAACTAAACTATTTGGTCTAAACAAGCCATATTTGTCTCAACTTAGTGAGTTTTGTAATCACAGATTGTAATGAAATAAGTGTTTTGTATAAAATTGTTGATTTTTACTGGAATATATTATATTTTGTTGACGAAATCAATCATTTTTAAGAAAAATGTTGGCATATCTCATTCGACCTATGGGTAACATTTATACCAATATGAATTCTAGCAAATTAACTCTCAAGCCATCCTTATCGTGGGGTTATTTGTCTCTTACTTATTTAATTCTGATTGACTAGGTATGCCTACGCACAAATTTGAAAGTTTTCGAAATAACTTTGGGACTCTTATGCCCAATTTCATAAACAGCTTTTATACATTTAACAGGATTTTAAACTGTAAAATGGGATATTTTGGTTTCACCAAGCGTTTTTAAAGTAAACAAGCTTTTAAACACCTTTTTAAACTAAATGCCCATTTTTGGCTCATTAAATTTTAAAAGTGTCATTTTAAAATTAATATGAAAGATTGACAGCTGATGTTTTGTTTTTGTAAAATTTGTGTTCTCAATACTTGGAGATACAGAATGAATAGGTAAACAAATTCAACATTGCATTTACAATATCATTTTTATGATTTTAATTTTTAATTAGAATATTAGATTGGTCATCTTCATCTGAAGAAGATTTTCATATTTTATTTTTGACCGACACACGATTTTTGATTTTGAAGAAGTTTACATTGTTGTATTTTGCGATTCTTGTCATTTATTTCAACATATAATGCTTTCTCATTTTTTTCTCACACAAATCGCTTAATAGAAAGAAAAAAGGGGTTTTATTTTTACAGGGTTGTGAAGAGAACTCTATTTTAACAAATATATCCCTGAAATTTCCCATTTGAAGCTTGGTGAAACTGAAAAAATTTAAAGGCCTGATAAAATTTAAAAAGCTTTTAGATAAAAGTGCTTTTAGTGTTTGTTTATGAAATCGGACATTAATTTTCTTAAATTCGATTTTATGGAACCTTAATTACGTAGTTCATCAACTCTGACATTAAGCAGAATTATAACAAAAGACACCTTTTTCTAAATTTCATTCTTACAAAAACGATTTTGAGTAATTTATTTGTATTTGTTTGTTATCAAACGAACCTATCTAAATATACATTTTTAACCTTCCGTTCATATGCATAAAAGTAAAGTATATAGAAATACAAATCTTTCACGCTCAATATGATATCCCTTCGAGATCCTTAACATCAGCGAACATATTTTTCCAATGAGCTTAAACATTTGTATCCGTCGATTCCAAGGATATCGTTCTTCGCATTCCTTCGGTCGTTTCTCTTAAATTTCTAAATAAAATAAGAAAACAAAAATAAAATATATTAGTTTGGGTGAGCTTGATTTACCATATCTCGAAAAGGGTTGAATTTATGTTATCCTGAATGAAAAATTAAATCTACCTTTCTTCATTCTATACATAGAAAGGTATATGTATGATAGGGTATACCTTATTTCGAAACGAACCGAAACCCATAATGCTGTCTGATGAACTCATTTCATTTCCTCTCCTTGCAAAGGATAGAAGATATAGCTAGCACATCCGCCACCTTTTGGTATCTGCTTAACGAACTCATCTCATCTTTCAAATTGAAATGTCCAATTTCCCCTCGTCGTCGTCATTGTCGTCTTCGTCGCGTCGTCGGTCATCAGTCTTAGATGAAATTCACTTAAGTTAAGTCAAAATAAGTTACAAAAAAAAGCAGACTCAGGTTCACCTTTTAGTCCTTCGTAAACCCTGAGTCTTCTTAAATAGAAAATGAAATGAAATTTAATACACTCTCTTTGTGGCTGTCACAATTGTTGTATTTGTATACAACGAGTAGTTTTATATTTATAGTTAAGTGATGCACAAATGTAATAATGTTTTGCCACCATCAGGCTTCTTCGCAAGTCAATAAAAGTCGTTGTTGGATGAAGTGTAAGGAATCGAAGACAAATAAAATAATATTCTCGTCGATTTAACGAAGAAATCATTTTATGGTACAAGAAACCAATATAAGTGCCTTCATATTTACTCAAGCATAAATATACTTGTAAATTGTAAAGCTTGAGTTAAATCAATATATTTACTAAAACACAACATTTTAACAAATTGGATATAAAATAGTGTTAAGAAACAGCACTAAAAGTGTCAGCTGAAGCTGTCATTTTTATTAGAAGCTTCAAAAGTATTAAGATTATTTTTACTCTGTCAGAAAAAAAAACTTTAACATAGTTCTTTTAAAGTGTCCTTATGGGAATTTCTAGTTTAAGCCATTTTTGAGTTTTTATTTAAAAATAAATACATTCAAGTCAAAGTTAAAGGCTTAGAAGCTTAAGTTAAAGAATTTCCTATACGGACTTGACAACTTTTTTTTAAATAAAACGCAAACCATTATAGATATTTCAAAAACTTTATAATCGGCTTGAAGTACAATCAAAACATTTATGAATGGAACTCGACTTCGTTCAATGCCAATGTTCAAAGCCAATGACTTGACGTAGCCCCTGGCCCCTGAGAAAATAGCCTGTAGGCGTTAAATCTATGAGCAGAAGAGGAGAGAGGAACACTGACTTCTCAGAAGGAGAAAGAGAGAGCATGAGAAGCGTTCGATCTGAGATGTTGAGTTGTTCAAAAGCAGGAATGAAATTCGAATGTTTTATAAGCAGGTGAAACAATCCCGTTTTCCCAACTTAGACGAAGTAAAAATTGCCAAATTTAAGTTGAAGTCTAACAAAGCCGCTGGAGCAGATAGCTTTAATGCTGAGCTCTTAAAAACAGCTGGAGATAATATGGTTAGGAGTATGCACCAGCTTATGTGTAAGAAAGCTTGTCGGAAGAAAGCTTGCCCGATAAATAGAACATCAGTGTTTTTTCCCGATACTGAAAAAAGGAGACCTTCTAAACTGCCAAACTCGTCCGTTTGTACAGGATAACCATAGAGAATTTGCGCTGCTCCATAAAGGTTGGAAGCAACTTAAAAGAACCTTTTGCTGTCATAAAAGGCTTTAGGCAAGGTGATGCGCTGTCATGCCATTTCTTTAACATCGTCCTTCAAAAAAATAGTACAGAGCTACCACGTCAACACTAGTGCCTCTAGTCTGTCTAGTTAATAACATATGCTGATGAAATTGACATAATCCGAAGAACTCAGCGTGACGTCAATGGGACTTTTGCGAGTCTTGAGGCAGAGGCGGCAAAAATGTATTTAACGATTAATGAGGGCAAATCGAAGTACATGCTGTCATCAAGAAAGGACCTACAACACCAACTTTTCGGTCAAAACGTCACCATCGACATAGTACGTTACTTTAGTGTAGGTAAGGACTTCGTCTACCTAGGATCCGCTATTAACGCAGGAAACAATACTCTTACTAACCGCTTTTTCTTTGGGCTAAGAAAGCAATTGAGTAGCAAAGCCCTCTCTCGAGCGATCAAAGTGTAGGTCTAGAAGACCCTCATCATCCCCTTCCTGCTATACGGTCCCGTATGCATAGAAGGTGAGTGGAGGACACAGCGACGTAGACTTAGCCAAAAGGGTAAAAGTCTTAGGGTGAAATATTGTGTTACCCATAAAATACACCATAAACTTTGGCTATATTTTCATTGATATGGTTTTCCCATATTAAAGAGCGGTTAAAGTTAACGCCGAGATTTGTACCAATTTCTAGATATTCAATAGGAACATTACTAAACAAAATTGAGCGAAAATAAGAGAGATCAACAATTTTTTTAGAGATCACTACGCCTTTTAGTTTTTTAGGATTCAAGAAAAGACTATTTAAGTAAGGCACAGCTTGAAATTTTGTCAAGGTCTTCATTGATTACAGGGTCGCCATGCTCAATGAGTCCAAGAGGACAACTGAATTGAAGTTGAAAGTCGTCGGCATACAAATGACAGGAACAGTTTTTGATCAAACTTGGAAGTTTATTAACATGGATACAGAATAGTAGATGACCCAATATCGACCCTTGAGGAACACCGCTGTTTGCTGTTAGTCAACTAGGAACATACAATCTTAGAGGAACTTGCAGACAAATAAAACTGCTGCATAAGTTTTTTATACAGAATGACAATAGCCTTACAAAAATCAGAAATAATATTCCATCGTCCTTATCCAGCGTTTGTCTTATATCTTCAGTCACGCAAAGGATTGCTGTTAAACAGCTGTGCCTTTTCCGGAAGCCAGATTGTTGTGGAGTGAGCAAAGAGTTTGCTGTATTGTATCTGCAAAATTCTTTCAAAGACTTAAGAAACTAGGATGATCTAAATGTTCTCTTAACGAAATATTTTCGACAAAGGCGAGGTTGATAGGACTGAGATAAATGATTTATTAAGTAAGTTATCATTAACATCGTTAGCAAGCATATTTCTTGTCTAACCAATACCAACGTTACGCACATTCCTCTACAGTTTGAGTCCAGTCAATGTAGAACTCAGTTGATTAGACAAAATCTGGGCTTTTGCTTAACAACAAGTTTCGCAATTTGCAATTTGTTGCATTAATAGTCTTATATTTTGCATAAACCATGGTTTATCATTTTGTTTAAGAATTTTAGCTTTCAAAGGAACATGTGTATCGTAAAGGATTTGGATATTGGGGGAGTGCTTATAAAATATACTCTCCCAGTTTATGACACTGTTATGTTCTTTAAAAAGATGGAAATAAATATTTTTGAAGTCACAGTAGGTATTAGATTTTTGTCAGAATTTTTAAATTGGATTTGATCGTCAGAAAAATTAAGTCATGTTTTGAAATAGCAGGTGGGGAAAGTTGATCATTCAAGGCTACATCATCTATATATCTAACGAAAAACAAGTCAAGCAAAGTTGAAAGAATATTACGAAATAATGTATTCTAAACTATATCCAATTGAATGATTTGGATCATTTACAGAAGCCTGAACGGTATCGATATTTTTTGGACACTTCGATCACACAACGAATATGTAGACTCAAATTGTTGCATTAAACTTGTTAAAGTTGCGGTCACTGAATCCGAATTTCAGTAGAACATTTTGTGCACTTTACCCTGATGAAATTTTGAAGTCCATAAACGTAAATGATGGTTGCCCCAGGGCTAAAATTTGTCCTCGACCGTTATCCTCATTTTTTAAATGTTCTCCTGGCTGCAACTTCTAATCAAATAAATTGTTTTTCTAACGACAATAGACTTTCTTAGCCTTTCATATACTTACGTTTTCAGACTCCTGGCACTTGCTTCAATGAAACTGAAATTCTTCATATTCTCGGTATGTAAAACGATCATATTCGTAATGTCGCCAAAATTGCCGTAATATGCTTGAATTTTCTGAGACGATACAAGTAACGTATGCTTAAATTGGGTTTAATCTACCAAAACGTATGTTTGCCAAAAACTTCGGCTGCACTGTGAGGTACAGAGATTCGTTCTTAGGCCGTACCCCACGAATCACGAATGTAGAACTCCTTACCACACTCTGTCTTTTTCTCTTGCATTGAAATTTTCAAGAGTTTAAAATCACGTTGTGTTTGTAAGTTTTCCTGGGACAGAAGTTATCCACAAGTTTAGAATTAAGAGATACCTAGCTACCTTCTTGACGTAGATACCTTAAATAATACATACATTTGTTGAATCGGACGAAATAAAAAAAAACTAAATATCCCTTATACAAAAATCTTTACTTCTTCTATGAATGATGAAATCCTTACGAAGGAATGGTTCTTTTTTAACTATATCCTATGTAAATTCGCCATAAATCCTGTTTCATTAGAAAAAAAGAAGAAAAGAACATTTAAAACATGACCAACAGTTTTGCTGCTAAAGATTTCCGTTCTAGTAAACTAGATTATCCTGTCTTAGCCAGACCTGACCACATCCTGAAAAACGCAAGAGTATAGAACATCATACCAGTTTTCTGGCTTTGAGATCTCACCTACATAATATGTACTACATACATTTATTGAAAAATACTAAGCCCAAAGACGGCTTATATTAAAGGTGTTTGTAATGCTGCATGGATAAATGTTACTTACAGTCTTCGAGGCACGAAGGGTACTTAAACACTTCGTTAACAAAAGCAAAGGTTAATTCATCAGAAAAAGTTACATATGAACAAACATCATACAATTATTGGAATGACATTTAAAGGAGTGCTATTTTGTTAGCTACTTCGTTAATTTGTAATTCTGAGAAATCCATTTTAGAGATGATTTATTTTTCCATAAAGAAGAGAAAAAAAAACTTATTGTAGCTGGAATTTATTCGTTCATTAATTTTTTAATTCTTAATAATAAGTAGGTTGTTATGTTTTTGTATTGTTGAAACTAATTAAAGTCATATTCAATTTAACTGGATTTAAGTAAGTGATTTTATGTACACAATTATTTTAGAATGATGATATCAAATAAAATGATTGGCTTAAGCTTCTTAAACGATTTTTTTTCTTCAAACATATGTACATATGAACTAAGGTGAATAAATAATTTTCCGAATGGCTTAATAACTACAAAATGTTAGTATTATAAAATTTTAGAACTTCCTGTTCTCTCCAATCTTTTTTGAGATGCTTTTATATGAATTGGACTATACTTTGTCCGATATTTCCGAAAAGCATTGTAGGTTATAAAAGTAAAAAGGTTCTGCGCATTATTCAAAAAACCAAAGGTATTCAAAAGAAAGGATTAATTTAAGTTCTAAAACCCTCATTTTCAAAAGAAAATACTTTTTGACGGATTTTAAGAACACATTGGTTTAGAGAAGTAGTTAAAATATAGTTTGGTACATAATTTTATAGTCAAAAAGTTGTTTTTTTGTTTTAAATTTGCAAATTGCTTCCGTTCAGTAAATAAATTAAATAAATTAGGTGGCACAACAGTCCGTAGAGAACCAGGGCCTAGTGACTTACAACTCTCAACCATTCCTGTGTGCGAGTACTGTTGTCAGGGATGGAGGGGACCTACAATTTATATGCCGAATCCGAACGGCTAATTTGAGAAAGCACTTTTTCATGACAAGAATTACTCTTGGAGAATTTGTCAATTCCTCGCAAGAGGCAGTACCCATGAAAACTCTTTTTTTTTTTTTTTAATTAAGGTGGCACAGGCAGGGATTGAACCCATGACCTCTCGCATGACAGTCCAACGCACTAACCATCATGCCACGGGTACTACACTTCCGCTTCCGTTCAGTAATTTCGATAAAAATGCATTTTGTCCCCTCTAACCTCATAAAATATTTTTGCTTACTATTAAAAATAAGGTTATTTTTTTAAAAAGTGTTTCCTCAAACATTTAACGAACATTATGTTATGAAAAATACAGTTTTTGATTTTTGAAGAAAAATCAAATTGACATTTTTTTACACTAAAAATATAAATTGTCTCTAAACTTATTTTATTGTTAAAAAATTTTGTAAATAACGTCTGACAAAATTATAAGTCTGGGATACGACTCACACTGATAACTTCCCATACGTGGCCGGTTGTTGATATTTCTAAATTTTGTACAAAATTTTAATAACAACATTTAGTGTAAGATTAAACAAAAAAAAATACTAATAGAGTCGAAAAACCAATTCTTGTCAATTTGTTGTTGCTTCTGTAGATTTTCGCGTTTCCTGTGTTTCAATTACTAATTGCATACTTTTCAAAGCTAAATAAATAAAAAAAAAAGAGGCTGGGATGCAAACCACACTATTAACTTCTCATTCCGTTTGTCGATCCTCCTTGCTTAAAAATTTGTAGGTTTTCGTGTTTTGTTAAAAAAGTTTGGTTGAATTATTCTTAAAAATTACCAACAATATTTTACATATACTGAAATAGTTTGATTTCAAAATCTAACGAGATTTTTGGTCGAAACCCAATTTTTACAAATTTTAGAAGCATTTTTTTAAAGTTTGTATTTCTTATATAAACAAATACAAATTGGATGAATGAAACTAATTTGAAGTCAATATCTTCTATTGTTTACGAGATATCTTGAACCGAACATCAATTTTTAACAATTGTGCGTATGAAAAGAACTGACTGTTTGATTTTTATCAAAAATTTACTGAATGTCGAAAATGATATTTTCTGTGAGATAAAATTAGTTTGAAGCCAATTTTCTTAATTTTTGAAAAGATATTTCAGTCAAAAGTAAATTTTTACTAAGTTTTATTTTTGTTTTTTTTTTGTTTTTATTTTTGTCATTTCGATTTTTCTCAAAATTTTACCAAATGTTGAAAACAATATTTCTTATAAGATAAAATTAGTTTGAAGCCATAATCTCAATTATTTGAAAAGATATTTGAGGCGAAAATCAATTGTTACCATCTTTCAGTAATGTTTTTTTAAGGTTTTATTTTTTATAAAAAAAAACTGACAATTCGATTTTTCTCAAAATTTTACCAGATGTCAAAAACGTTCTTATTATATTCAAGATGACAAATATTTTTTTTTCAGTTTTTTTGGTTTATAAGAAAACAGTTAATTGTTTTTTTCCGAAAATATAGAATATACTAATAAAATAATTCAAAATTCAATCTCAGTCTCTAGCGTTATTGGTTCGTGAGATATTTTGGGTTAACCAAAATGTTCACCTTTTTTTTAATTTCTATTGTAAAAAATCCATCCACTCATTTTTTTTTTGAGAGTAATTTCTGCGTCTTTCTGCATTATTATCTGTAAAACAAACGTACGAACGTAAGTACACACGCACGCACAGACATCTCTCTAAAAATCTTTTATTTCGACTCTAGAGACCTTTAAACGTCGAAAAATGTCAAAATTTTCAATTTGACAAATCGGACCCATTACAATAACTTCCTATGGGAAGTTAAAAAGTCACTGTTTGGTGCTCTCTTTGGTCCGGCGGTATGATTGGACCTTACTTATTCGAAAACGACGAGACGATAGAACGACTGTTACCGTCAATTCGGATGGTCATATGATAACCGACTTTTTGTTGGCTGCTATTGAAGAATACAACTTGGAGAATATGTATTTTTAACAAGGCGGTGCCACATGCCACACAACTCGAGCGAATATGGCTTTATTGCAAGAGACATTTTCTGGCCGCGTAATTTCTCGTCATGCGATTTGACACCGCTGGACTTTTTTGTATGGCTATGCGAAAGACCGTGATTATGCAGATAAAATTTTTACTTTTGAACACTTAAAAACCAATATTGGTCAAGTTATGGCTGAGATACCGCCCAACATGTGTCAAAAAGTGGTCGAAAATTACCTCAAGAGAATCGATGTTGCAACAATTCGCGTGGTCGTCATTTAAATGATTGATTGATAATGATAATGTAAACTTTATAATAAAAAAGAAATATCATGAAAAAAAATATTTTATATGTGTTTTATTTAAGTTTACTTTTGAAACCGCAAAACTTATTGGTTCAAGAGATGTTTGAAATCAACCACATATTTCAACTTTTTTTAAATTGCAATAGTAAACAACCACCGACTCAATAATTTGAAAGTAATTGCTGCATCTTTTTTGCGAGGAATTGACAAATCCTCCAAGAGTAATTCTTGTCATGAAAAGTGCTTTCATATAAACTGTAGGTCCCTTCCATCTCTGACAACATTACTCGCACACAGGAATGGTTGAGCCTTGTAAGTCACTAGGCCCTGGTTCTTCATGGACTGTTGCGCCACCTTATTTATTTATAATTGCTGCATCTTTATAGATATTAATATCTATTTAACAAAATTTATTTAAAGTCGATATCTCTTATGGCTCTTGAGGTATGATCGACGAAAAAAGGTATCCCTTACCGTGACTTCTTTCTAAAAGCCTGCTATTTAGATTCTATTCATCTCTGGAACCTACATTGCTTTGTGTTTACCAATTCTCTGTTTTTGTTGATAACTTCCTATTAATCCTTTTTAAGACTTATATCGGGTTTTTCAATAAGAGCGCTACAAACGTTTTTTTTTAATAAAAAAAAACAGTTATGGTTTCACGGTCGATATTCGTACGAAGTTCATCAATCGTCGCTGGCTTTTTGGCAAAGAAAATAGACTTGACGTAGCCCTACTGGAAATAGTCTAACGGCGGCGTCAAACTGTATGACCGAGGCGGCCAAGCGACTAGACCATTTCGTGAGATAATACGTTCTCCGAACTTGGTTTCCTATAAATTGATTGTGATATTCGCTGTGTAGCTTGTGGCGCCGCCGCCGCCGGCCGCCGTCCTGTTAGAACCACATGTCCTCCAAGTCCATATCATCCAATTGGGGCCAAAAATATTTGGTTATCATTGAACGGTAGCGATTCCCATTTACAATAACGTGTCGGTCTTGATCATCACGGAAGAAGTACGTCCCAATGACGCCGCCGCCGGCTAATAAACCACACCAAACCGTAATTTTTTCGGGATGCAATGATGACTTATGGAGTACTAGTGGATTGCTGCCTGCCCAATACCGTATATTTCGTTTATTGACGAAGCCATTCAGCCAGAAATGAGGCTCATTGATGAAGATGATTTTTCGATGAAAATCCGAATCATTTTCAAGTTGTTGCTCAGCCCAATTCACGAACATACGACGCTTCTATGGTGGTCAAGCCGCTTCATTTCTTGCGACAATTTAATTTGTAATGATTTAGGGCAAGATCGTTTCGCAAAATCGCCACAACGACATCACAGAGATGCCCAACGCTTGAGAACGACGCACGTGTAAGAGACACATTTGGACTTTCTGCAACTGAAGGCTCAGCGGCAGCAATATTCTCGACACTACGGGCACTTCTTTGTCTCACTGGAACAGGAACATTTTGTACTGTGCCTGTGGATTGAAATTTTCCACTAAACGCTCAATTGTTGATCTGCTAGGACGATTATGGCGACCATAAATTGGACGTAGCGCTCTTAACGTTGAGGCTACTGACTCCGAGTTTCGTTAGTAAATTTTAATAATTTCGACTCGTTATTGGCTCGTATATCTTTCCATCATAAAATGGGAAACCTTACTGAAGAGAAATATAAAAAGAGCCCAGCGGTAAGAAATATAGCGTTGAAAAACCCTGTGGCTGTGTTTGTGACATATATTTGCTAAGTTTTGAGAAAATGTATGTAAAAGTTTTTCACATACGCCACGTATACCTTGAATTAGATAAATTAACTTTCAAAAGTCTAATTGATATAATACCCATTGTTGTTCGTTTTTAAATATGCGTCCCACGCTCCATCAATATCAAAATGTTGAAAATGACAACAATTATATTATTTAAAACCGAATATTATTTAACAAGTCACAGGTAAGCAATTAAAAAGAAGTTTTCATTCAAAAACAAAATTATTATACTATTCGAATTTTTAAAGGAAGAAAAATTAAATGTTCATATTATCTAAGATATTCATAAAATAACCCACTCTAGTAAACTGTTGCACTAATAGATGGACAAAATTCCTCAATGATTAATTTAAGGAGGTCAAAACAAACAAATTAACCTTTTATAACTTTCTTCCAATTTATTACCTAATTCAACACCTTAAACGACCTAATCAATTAATTACATACGAAATAGTAAGTAGCTTGGGCTGTGAAAAACGAGAGGTCAAAGTATTCGTGCAAAACCGAAAATTCTAATGTTTTGACCAAATCACTAGGATGAGTTCAGTAGGTTGATTTTATATTAGTACAATGAACTTGTTTTCCAAACAAAATTCCTCGTAAATAATAGCATATGGCTCTAGTTTTGAACAAACTAATAAACATTAAAAAAAAGACTTATAAGGGGTGTTTTTTTAGCCGCCCGTGAAGTTTCGATGGTTGTTGTACCTATGGTTATTCAATATGTGTTAACATTTCTTTTCAGTACGATTTGACAATTTATCATGAATCCTTAAGCGCCAGATCAAAGCTTCCAAATTGTTGAAATTTACGAGTACTTTGAAAACAAAAATCTGTTAGCAGAGTTCATAGTTCATTATCGTTCATTTTACGGATTTTAGTGATTAAACTCCTTTCTGGTTAAAATATTTTTTCAGTATACAAAATTGTTGTTAATGGAGCAAAGACAATCTTCAAGTCATTAACGATTCAGAATAACATCCATTAAAAAAAGAGGCTGGGATGCGACCCACACTAATAACTTCCCATCCCGTCTGTCGATTTGTCTTGCTTAAAAGTTTGTCTATTTGTATCAATTTGCGTACTATTTTTTCTAGATTTTATTTTTTATGAAAAAACGGACTGTTGGATTTTTATAAAAAAAATTACCGAATATCGAAAACAATATTTCCTGTGAAATAAAATAAGTTTGAAGTTAGTTAGAAGCCATTATCCCAAGTTTTTGAAAAGATATTTAAGTCGAAATTCAAGTTTTACCAACTTTGAGTATTGTTTTTTTTAAGTTTTTATTTTTTATAAAAAAAACTGTAAATTAGATTTTTCCCAAAATATTATTAGATGTCAAAAATATTATTCTTCGTTGTACAAAATTGTTTTGGAGATGAAATCATATTTTGGTCGTAAAATTTTCGAGGTGACAAATTTTTTTTTTCAGTTTTTTGATTTATAAAAACCGTTAATTTAATTTTTTCCAAAAATATATTTGTTTTGTATCACAATCTATAATATAAAATTTAATTCAAGTCTCTAGCGTCATTGGTTCATGAGATAGTATTTAGGTTTAACCAAAATTTTCACCTTTTTTTAAACTGCTATGGTAAAAAAAACACCCACGCAATTTTCTTGAGAGTCCTTTCTGCATCTTTCTGCCTTATTATCTGTATAACAAAATTTATTTGAAGTCGATATCTCTTCTGGTTCTTGAGCTATGGACGACGAAAAAAACGTCGCGACGTACGGTCGTACGTTCGTACGTCTGTACCCACGCACGCACAGACATCTATCTAAAAATCTTTTATTTCGACTCTAGGGACCTTGAAACGTCGAGAAATGTCAAAAATGTCAATTCGACAAATCGGACCCATTACAATAACTTCCTATGGGAAGTTAATAATATGCTATCGGCATAATTGGTCCTTATTTCTTTCGAAATGATAAAGGAGCTACAGTTATGGTGAATGCCTTGTGTTGCAAGCCATGCTGACTGATTTTCCGAAAATTCATCAGCCAAACATCGATGACATTTGATTCCAACAAGTTGACGTAACTTTTTATTTAGCGTTCTAATTAATATTTCCAGAAGTGGTCCTGTTAACTGGTCCCCTCTTTCGTTCAACCTAAAAACTATTGATTACATTTTATGGAACATGTTTTGACAAATCAGAATCTCTAAAAGCATTGGAAGCCAATATTATTAAAGGTTTTTAAGGTGTTGATTCCTACCTTTACAGACAATTTCCAAAACACGATTTTTATTAAAATAAATAACAATCACACACTTATCTATTTATATTGTTTTTTTTTTTTAATTTAAAAGTATCATTGCATAAATATTTGTCGATTTGTTAAAAAGACTGATTTGTTTTAAACCAAAATAATTTAACATTTTTGCAAATTTTAAAACAAATTTCTAATATACTCGTACTTGTTGTTGATGATTAATACTGAAATCTAAAACTCCTATAATTTATTTCATTTCACACTTGTTGAACGTTTCTAAGGACTTGGATGGGATTGGACTTCATTAATTTAACTTTTCTTAAAAACTCAACTTAATCTACTACCTACACCTTTTATAGAGGTCCCTCTTCTAACTTACCATTTGTATTGTTGTTATTGGCCTTCGATGAACTGCAATTATTGTTGAGCGAATTAAAGAAATTAACTGCTCCAGTTCGCCGCAATATCCAAAACATGATGACAAAATTGATAATATTTTATTTTTATTGAGTTAGGTTTTCGACCTGTTTATAGAATTTTCTTAATCCTGATGATTAATTATAAATCAAAACAAAAAGAAACTTAAAAATCAGGTTAAGCCTTTTCTCTTTTTTTCTTCAGATCCTTGTTAACTATAACCCCTTGCACACAAGCAAGCTCTATTTCCAAAAATAGAACATAAAATGAAAACAAAATAAAATCAAAAACAAAACAATATAAAGCGTTTTGTATTCTCAAGGATAATTACTACGACACGAAATCAATTTGCTAATCAATCACAACCAATCTCAAGGAAAACACAACCACTCTTGGCACCACTCAACACGAGTAAACGATTTTTCTCTATTTTTTGTTGTTGTTGGTCTCTATTTTGATTGCACAAGCGAAAAATAGGAAGAAGAACAATTAAGTCCTTTCAGTCAGGACATTTTTATAAATACAAAAATAGTTTTTTATTTTTGTTTTATTTTATGTTCACACCACACCACAAAAATTTGCTTATTATTTTTGCCGGCTTACGAACGCGTACAAAATAAAAAGAGATTATTTAGTGCCCTAAACTACGAGCCTACGTATAAGAGCATAACCCCCTAGGGATATATTTTTAATTATTTTTGTGCAAGTTAAGCAATTTCTAAGCAAATTAGGACAATAATTTCGGTTGTTCGTTCGTTCTTTCGTTTGAAAAGGGGTTACAAAAGGATTTCCAGATGAGCTGAGCACCACCGCCGAGCAACGAAAACAACGACGACAACTACGATAAGCCAAACGCGAAAAGCCAGATGATGAGAGCAGTATTTTATGAAAAAAGAAGAAAACGCGTAGCGTCCTTATTCCATTCGTGTTTGAAGTCAGTTCGGAACTGATGAAACTGAGTTAGGAAGGAAATCGAACAGGTGCATGATGATAGCAGTGATGAGTTTGCTATAGAAGAGGACATGGATTGGATGTATAGAACTTGTGACGACACAACAAAGGCATGAATAAGAGCTTTCAAGGACTTCTGAAGAGACTTTTTGTGATGAGGAAATTTTCTCTTTAACACTCCTGTAAAAACAGTAATATCAGCTGTTCTTATAGATTATGCTATAAGTACGATGTCCTTTGTGGTGCTTTAACACCTTTAGACAATAGACTTAAGTGTTTTACATTTAGATAGTATCTATGGAGGTATTTATAGGGTTGTGCGGATTCGAGAGAAGTCGAATATTTTATGATGACCTTTTTTCTCTAATATATAGGTGGATTCTTGTAGTCAATTCAAATATCGATTAAGAGTTTTTACAAGCATTTTTCAAGTTCACTCCTTCCCTTATCGATTGGGCCATTAACAGGTTGAGTCTTGGTTACGCTTCATTGAATCCTTTTCTGTGCTTGGAAAATGGGAGTAAATATTGAACTAGAGACATAAATATGCATTGATGCTATCTATACGAAGAAGTTAAATGAATATCGATTTGATATTAATGGTCATATGTGCAAAAGGAGTTATACAGTAATCTGTGCATGTACATACTATTTTTACATTATTTATATACATTTTGAATAAATGCATAAAACTTATATTGATTAAGGAAACAATGGCTTCCGATATCAGTCGCATGCTGAGTGCATTTTTTGCAACACATAATTTTGACACAAAGAGAGTTATTCAGCTCTTGCAACATTTAATTTTAGAAAATTATTCTTTTCACTTTGAAAGCTTTTTTTAAACTCTTATACAAATCGAAAGAGAGAGCTTTTTTCAATATTTCTTGTCCTTTCTCGAAGGACTGTCTAAATCATAGAGGAAATATATTATCTAGAGTCCCGACTTAATGGGTTTGCTCTCTTTCGGCCTACAAACTAAATTGAGCGAATTTTGCCCATTAGCATAAGCATGTGTTAGTTGTCCCGTGCATTTCTAATGGGAAAATGCAGATTCTATGTAGTTGTTACGGGCTTTTAAGAGAGTTACCTCAAACAAAATTTGAGGGTGTTTCAGGCAAGACGGGTACCAGTCGGGACTCTAGATAATATATTTCCTCTATGGTCTAAATAAGGATGTGAATATAAAAATAAAATTAGATACATTTTTGACATTAACTGAGTTATAACTACGCCTTGATAACAAAAAAAAGTAGCCTGTAGTTGTTTCATAAAAACGTTAGAAACAAGTCTTTGTACAAAAGGTCATTTGAACTTTTCCTTTTTCAGCAAGTGACAATTCCACTTTAGTATAGGGTTCGCTCTTTTCCTGTCACTTAACTTGCTTACTTAAGGTGGCGCTACAATCCTTTGTGAACTAGGGCCTCACCCAAAAAAATTCTCCACCTAGCACGGTTCCTAGCTAATGTCTCCAATTTCGCACTCCAAGTTTGGTAAGGTCACTTTCCACTTGTGCGCGCCACCTGATCCGAGGTCTTCCTCTACCGCTCTGTTCTGTAGGTGTGGATTCGAAGACTTTCCGGGCAGGAGCATTGGTTTCAATGCTCTCAGTGGTTGGACTTTTATCATTCTGGCTAAGTCTACGTTGCTGTACAGCCTGTCCAGGTCGTTCATTCAATTTTCTCCTCCACTCAATGCATACAGGACCGTAGATCACACGAAGAATTTTTCTTTCGAAATGACTTAAGGTACTTTCATTCGCTTTTGTCATAGACCATACTTCGTTTGATCTCAGCGCTGATGTTGTTTTCTGTGTAGACAAAGTCCTTAACTATCTCAAAGTTACGTCTGTCGTTGCTGACGTTTTGATCGAGACGTCACAGTGGAACGAAAACATGAAAAAGTGGTCATCGGGCTGTAACTCTTGAAATAATGGATGGATTTTGAAACGGTTTTCACTAATTTGTACATGAAAAATTATAGATTCATGCTTTATTATAAAAAAATTGAAAAACTAAGCAATTTTCAAAAAAAAAAAAAAATAATAGTTTGAAGCAAATAAAATTAATTTTATGGAGGAAAAACAATTAATATAAATTGTTCTTTATTCATTTTACAAATATGTTGTACAGTTTTGCACTTTTTTTTTTAAATATGTAACGAAATAAAATATATTTTAAAAAAAATATATGTTAAAAAAAAACAATTCATATAAAAAAAAAATAATAATAAAAAGTAAGTATAGACATCTTCATTCTGCATATTGTTTTCATTGGAAATTGATTCTTCGCTTGATGATTCTTGCGGTAATTTAATTAATTTCAAAGTTTCTTCAGGAATGTCATGTTTTTTGTATTTTACCAATGAAGGTGATAAAAATGTAAGGTGGGGATCAGAAAATATTAGTAAATTGGTTAACACGTCTTCAATTGTTACAAATCTGTTCATTTTTCTGGTGTAACTTTCACGAATTTTTCGAAACTCTTTATATCTAGCTTCTGAAGCTTCTTCAGAAAGCTTTCCGATCGGTATTAAAGCATTTCTTATAATATCAGCCCCATGCAATAGTATCTTATGAATCGTGGGAGGCATAAAATACCAAGGATAAGTGGAAACATAAATTTGAACTGTCTCGTATGCGTAGCTTTGAAATTCATCTGCATCTATTTCTTCACCTGAAGCCATAGTTATTAATAAAATATTTATTCTCTTAATAAGGTTTAGATCTAAGCCAGTGACTTCTGAAACTATCTCAGCGTTAGAGAAAAATTTTCTCGCGGTGTTTCCGTCATTTGTTGTACCTCTCATTTAGATATTAAACAGAGATTATTGTATTTTATCTTTGAATTGTCAAGACATTTTAATATGCTTTTTGTTGTCTGGTTCAATAAAACCTGGAGATCTATTAAAGCACTTGTTTCGTCAGTAAAAATGCTCGGCTTTGGAGGCAAATTTTCTTTTTTAGTTTTTTGAAGCTGGAAATATGAAGGAAATAAATCAACCCCATGGTCCATTACTAATTTTTTTTATCTCTTTATACTGGGCTTTGCTCAGACCTAACGTTGAATGCAGAGCTAAGGCTCTTTCATTTGGAATCATAAAAACTGATTGTTTGTTTTCGTCAACCAAAAATTTATAAATGTCTTTTGCTTTTTCAGGGTATTTTATTAAAAAATCTATCACTTTTGAAGCATCGAGCTTACCTTCAGCTTTTAGCTTCATTTTTGCGGCAAAAAGAAGCGCAGTGCTACCTGTGTTTTGACGTACAGCTTGGGTTTTACGTCGTCGCTCACTGAAGTTTTCAAACTGTTCAATCGTATTGCCAGGGATTAATGAGGGTGGTTCTTTTATAAAAGTTAATTTATTGAATTCAGTTTCAAGCCAAGTTTTATACCGTTTCAAAATTCGCATTTTATTGTAACTACATTCTACAAATCTATTTTTCAGCTTCAAACAAAACTTGCGAAAAAATTCAAATATGTCCAACTTTTTCCTCGTGAATTTAGTGTCGCTGTTTGGATAACAATATTTAATTAGGTACTTATAGTCATTTAAATCACGCCCGTTAGCCTTCAAAACGTTGAATAAATCTTCATAAGTTAACACAACCATTTTCACTTGTAGAAGGCTTCAACGTTATTTGTGCACTAGAGGATCGTAATTAAACAAAAATGTCATATGATTACTTTTTTTTTTTGATTAATAGAGAAAAAGTTACCGTTAGCATGAGAGCCATACTTTGTTTTGCCATTTTAGTCTATAACAAATAATGATACCGTAAAGAAAAAATCTTTTTAACGAGAGCAAATTAGATTTAATTGAAAAAGGAGAATCTCCCCCTTCCCGCCCTCTTTCTTTCATATATGTCACTGTTTAAACATTTAGATTTCTTTATGTCAGTTATTATTATTATTTATAATGCAAAGATGCCCCTACCCCCTTCTCCAGTCAACAAACTTATTTTATTTAAGCTTTCTCAGCTCTGAGGCAGATTTTTAAAAACCCTCCAGGGAGCGGGGTCGGACGCGGTCGGATTAAAATTTTTTTAAGATATGACTCCAAATAAGTTTAAAATTCATTTAAGACTACCCAAAGTCCGAGCATTTTCGAGCATTTTTTTAAAAACATCTTCAAACATGAAATTAGGATTTTTTAAAAATATTCACAAAAAGAGTTTTTTTTAGAGTTAAAACAACTTTCTTTTAAAGATTTTTTTAATTGATAAGCTAAAATGAAACAATTTCATACCTACAAAATTTATTTCGAAACTAAAACATAAAAAGGGTCTGAGAAAAACAAATTACAAAAATGCGTTAAAATTAAATTTTTTTTTTGGTTTTAAAAATACTGCATCTTTGAGTCCCTATTATTTGAAAATTAAAGAGTGTACATAAAAAAACTGTTTTATATGTAAAAGAGGCGACAATTTTCTATGCATATCAAACAAAAAATATTTCGAATAATGAAAATAAAAAATCACCCAATGTCCGGAATTTTGTACTAGACGTTCCACTGTGGCGTCGCGTCGTCGCGTCGTCGGTGTTGAAGGTTCTTTCTTGATGACAGCATGTTTTATGTTTTGCCCTCATCAACCCATTTTTGCCACCTCTGCTTCAATACTCGCAAAAGCCCCATTGACATCACGTTGAGTTCTTCCGATTATGTTAATGTCATCAGCACATGCCAGTCATTAGACTGACTTTTGAAAGATAGCGCCTCTAGTGTTGACGTTTGAACTCTGCACTATTTTTTAAAGAACGATGTTAAAGAAATCGCATAGCAGCGCATCACCTTGTCTAAAGCCTTTTTGTCACATCGAAAGTTTCTGTTAGGTTGTTTTTAACCTTTATGAAGCAGCGCAGATTCTCCATGGTCATCCTGGATAAACGAACGAGTTTGGTAGTGATGCCAAAACTAGACATGGCTCTATACAGCTCGTCCGTGTGCATGCTGTCATATGCGGCTTTGAAATCGATGAAGAGATGGTGGGTATTGATGTTCTTGGGTTTTTTTTTCAGGATCTTCCGTAACGTGAATATTTCATCAACTATGGACTTTTCTGGTCTGAAACCCCACTGATAAGGACCTATCAGGTTGTTGATGATGGGCTTTAGCCGTTCACATATTACGGCAGAGAAGATTTTGTAAGCGATATTAAGTAGACTGATGTTTCTATAGTTGGTGCATTTAAGAGGGTCTCCTTTTTTCATTAGCGGGCAAACAATACTAAGGTTCCATTCGTCGGGCATGCTTTCTTTTGACCATGCCTTAAAGATAAGTTGGTGCATACTCCTAACCAAATTATCTCCATCTGCTTTGAAGACCTCGGCATTCAAGCCATCTGCTATAGCGGCTTTGTTATGGCAATCTTCACTTCGTCTATGTCGGGAAGACAGGATTGTTGGCTTTCGTCGTCTATGTTGAATGGATCATCTTGCCTGACAGCGGAATTCGGTTCGTCATCGCCGTTATACAGTCTACAGAAGTGGTCCTTCCACATCCTCAGCATTGACTGCGGTTCCACTATGATGTTTCCACTTTCGTCTTTGCAGCCTTCGGTTCGAGGTCTATGTTCTTGTGAATTTCGTTTCAACTGCTCATAAAACTTTCGAACTTCATTTGTACTTTTGAACTTATCAAAACTTGGTATCTTGGCAATAGTTCTCGATTCGTTGTGTTGAAGGCAGTAGGAAAAGGATTTAGCGATCTCTTGCGATTGTAGCCGTTCGACGTCGTATGTTCTCCCAGCATCACCCTGTTTTGCCTTGGGTCTAGAAAACCGAAGTGCTAACTGTAATGTATAAATATTTTAGTTACTAAGTTAAGTTATCAGGTGTAGGGTAGTACATAGTTAGTATATAAGTCATAGTATGTTTAAGCTTTTAGTCCTAGTATTTATTTAATAAATCATTTAGTCTTAGTTCAACCTCTGCTCTGCTCATTTCATTTATCTTTGGACATATTAATTTGGCGACGAGGATGGGATAACTGGCTTATAAGCTCCTCGGAAAGTTCGGACATCTATAACGCTGAAAGCGTGTCTAGTGTTGATCGCAATATGGTCAATCTGGTTGACGGTAGATTGATCTGGAGAACTCCAAGTTCCTTTGTGCATGTTGAGGTGTGGAAAACGCGTACTGGCTTCCATAACGGTTTGCCCCGCAGCAAATTCGATGAGCCTGAATCTGTTATCGGAAGTGTTGTCGTGCAGGCTGGTTTCCCAATTATTCCATCAAAGATGTCTTCCCTTCCTTGCTTGGCATTAAAATCACCCAGGACAATTTTAATATCGTAGCTATAGGACACTAGAACATATCCTTGGGGTGTGTGCACATATTAGGCTAATGTTGCCGAATTTACCTTTAATGCGGGTGGCATGAGGCGCTCGATGATGCTCCTATAGGTCAAGACATGTTGCCTAAGTCTGGCTTCAATGACAAAGCCGCATCCAAATAAGCGTTGTTGGTTTTCTCGGAGCAGTCACCATAGTAAATATCGCAGTTTTTCATCCTCTTTTTGCCCGACTTGCATACGGAGATAAGATAGAATTTAAAAATTTTTAATAAACAACGTAAAAACAAAGTAACCTCAATTTTTCTTCAAACATATTCCCCAAGTATGGTAAATTCGCTAACCAAAAAAAAACAATATATCTATAAAAAGTCCCTGTTTCTTGGGACACTTTCTAGACAAACTATTTTTTTTTTTTCCTTAAACATCAAATCCCCGGATGCAATATGTAACATGGGTACAAGGCATGAAACCGTTTTCAATACATTGAACCTTAATATTGTCAAGTGTCAATTGGTTGTAATCCTATTTCAACGCGTGGTCATCCTTAGGATTATGTACTTTTGCAAAAAGAAGAATATTCATATATGTATATTTACTTCCTTGAGAAAAAGAAGGGAATTGAAGAAAAGTCTTGTGCCTTTTCAGTTAAGGGAGCCATAAACTATACTTAATGAATATTTTACAGGAGTCCAATAAGAAAACATTGTTGTGGTAACATTGAAATACAAAGGTAATAGGGACATCAAAAAAGGACAAAAGAACAATTTTATGTAGTTTTTGGTAGGATAAATATTTTAGTAGTAAGTATAGGTATATAAAATTGTAGACCTTGCATGAAATCACTCTAGGGACTGAATAGGGATAGCAGCAGCGGTTGTATTAAATTTTACCATAGAGCTAACCACTTATCTATTCTCGATTTTTCTAACCTAAAAAACAATCAAAAGAAATAACAGTCTATTGGGAAAAAATAAATGTTTAGTTTTTATTATTGGTTTTTGTCTTAATTCTGATGAACTCAACTGAATTTAAATAGGTTATTCCTAACTAAATAGTTTGGAAATGAAAGCTTAAATACTCGTACATTCAGAATGTCATAACAATTAAAAATTTCTTTAGGGAACTTGGTTTTCCTATTGTTGAAGCAGAAAATCTTACCAATAATCATCGTTAACTTTTTAAATTTTGTAAATAATTCTTCAATATCTTTGATTTAAATTCAAATTTTGTAACTGCCAAAAATTACTTTTTAGATTCAAATTTGGCACTCAAATTATACCAATCGCCATCTTTTTTATATTTATAAATTCGCCTTAAAACTTTTACTGAAATGTAACGTAATCTCTCTTTCGAAATTATATGAATTTTTGTATAAATACATGTTAGCGAAATAAAATCTGATGACTCTTATTGTACAACCCTTAGGGGAAAATCGCTGTCGTTTTACTTTGAAAATAAATCTCGTCGTTGTATTTCGCTCGCTTTGAAGTTCTTTGTTTGAAAGTCATTCAAAGTCCTCATTGTATTAAGACAAATTAAGATCAAATTAAAGTTGCTTTTTCGCTACCGTTGATAATCGATCAACGCATCAACCAGGATCTACCTATCCTTTCGACAAAGGGAATAATAGAGATCTCCGGGTTGACGGTCAAGTCTTTTGAACGTTCATTTTTTGGCGCCCAACGTAAAAATAGTATAAAAAAGGTCGGTTTTGTTGAGTAACGTGGTTAAAAGTGGTTAACTTTTCGTCTAAAACACGGTATAAAAGATTTTGTTTAGTACTCCTCGTGTCAAGCTATGTAAAAGTTGCTAAATTTGAGCCCAACCAACGTGCAAAAAGTGGTAAAAGACATAAAAACTTATCGTAAAATCATTAAAATCATTAGAACTATTCGCGAAAAAATTGTGCACAAAGAAATATAATAGGTAGTGCAAAAACATTGAACACTATTTTACCTATATACATTTTTCTCGCCGCGTTTCGGTTTCGTGAGTGCATGGTGTAGGTGAAGTGCTAAAAACCTCGAGAGGAAGGAAAGACAACACCAGGAGAGAACCCAGTTGATATCCCGAAAATACCAACCGACCATCTAAGAGGAATTGGAACCAACCTACAGAACACCAGAGAAAAATTGTGGGAGATAAGTATATCTCTCACCAAGGTATGTGTGGTCTAAGTTTTACTCTAATGTGTGTTGCTTTTTCCAATTTAAATTAAAAACAAAAAAAAAAAAAAAAAAAATAATCCAATAATAAATTAAATTCAATGTAAAACGCACCTTGGATAAAAAACAGACCCTATAAATTAATTATATTGCTCATAAATAATATATTTATATAATTGAACAACATATTTCGATTTTTGCCGTTTAAATAAAATAAAACACTTAAAATTTAAATAAATTTAAACCTACGAATTTATACCAAAAATACTCTTCAGTCAAATTGTCTATCGATCTTCCGCTTATAGCATAGTGTTTTCGCTGGAAAAAATCATATACAATCCACAAAGAGTATACTTACGATCCACTTGTGTGTCTAATATACACACCCACGCACAATAGTTAAAATAATTAGAAGCTTTCGCTCTAAACTACTTTTTGCCGCTCCCGCCACTACCACACCATTGCTTAGTTCGTCGTTTTTCGCCTCATTCTACTCTTTTACTCGTACTCTCGCTCGCTTCTTGCATTTGGTTGCAGAATACCTAAAATTCAAATCAAAATCAATACACACTGATTTCAGTGCATAGATCCTCATTTCGCCCACACATCATTCGCTCAAAGCTCATAGGAGCTTGTTTTCGTCGTCGTCGTCGCGGGAGATCTTGCTGCATGATCAATGCACTGAAGGAAAGCTTTTTTGGTTGATTGAATTTTCGTCGTCACATACCAAAAGTAAACAACTTTGATTTGAATTATTCTACATTCGCTTATTTAAATTACAACACAGAATTTAAACAAAATAACATCGCCTTATCGTCGTCGTAGGTATTATATTACATCGATAATTATATACTTCTGCCGTATATCTACTATAACTTAATTCGCCGCTACCTACCGTGGGAAAGAAAAATAAAATAAACATAGTTCCTGCTTAAAATTAGTTCACTTGGAATAGGGTTGCCTACTGCTATTTTAATTTAAATTCGAATAAAAATTAAAATAAGCTTTTTAGTTAAGAAATTGGGTTAAATTTCTTTCGATTTTATCGTTGCTGTTTGAAAACATTTTTTGATTTTTTGGTATTAATTCTACAATGGCAACCAAACCTACTCTTGATGAATTAAAACAACAACGGTCTTCTACTAAAGGAAGCATAACTCGTATAAAAAATATAGTGGAATCAACTACCAATACATTAACGTCAACTGAACTTGAGTGTCGCCTAGGAATTTTGGAATCTTACTTCAAACAAATTTTAGTTTACCAAACCCAAATAGAAGCCTTAGCCCCGACCGATACTTGTCGAGGTGAAATCGAAGACTTGTATATCACTGCTAAATCAAAAATTATTTCGCTTTTGGGATCTGGTAGGCGATGCAGTGTTGCAGATATAACGTTAAGTAGTGGCCCAACTTCAACTAGTCGTCTTCCAAAACAACGTCTACCTAGGTTTAGTGGAAAATACTCCGAATACAAAAATTTTATAAATTCATTCAACAATTTAGTCGAAACTGATTCAAGCTTATCTAAAATAGAAAAATTTAATTATTTGCTTTCGTGTTTAACCGATCAAGCACTTGGTACAGTAAAGGCTTTTCAAGTCACGGAAGCCAACTACACAAAGGCACTTCTTAGTTTGAAGGAGCGCTATGACAATGATTGCCTAATATTTTTGGAAAATATATCCGAATTAATTGAACTAACAAAGGTTACCAAATCATCTCCTGCTTCATTAAGGACTTTAGTCGATAATATCTCTGCTTTATTTAGTTCTCTTCTTTCGATAGGGTCGTTTGAAAATATTTGTAACGCGATAATAATACACATTGCCATGTCGAAGGTCGATCCAGAAACGCAGTCCAAATGGGATGAACAGCTGGACTATAGCAAGTTACCTGAATGGAAAGAGTGTGCAGCCATTCTCAACAAACGATGCCAGTTCATGGAAGCTAGAGATAGCAAGCAGCTACGATCGGATTCCTCTCACAAATCATTCAACAAACAAAAACCTACTTTTGTCAACCATCGTCGTCCTCAAACTTCACTTGCTGCTAATCAACATTCTTGTATCTTTTGTCGGGACAATACTCATTCAATTACAGGCTGTAAAGGTTTCGCTGAGCTTTCAGTAATGGATCGTTATTTTAAAGTGAAAAAATTAGGGCTTTGCTTAAACTGTTTAGGAAAAGGTCACAATGTTTCGAAATGTCCGTCGACTTATAAATGCAAAAGTTGCAAACAATCCCATCATAGTCTTTTGCACAGGCCCCAAGCTATAGATAATAGTACTAGTGTTGAAGTTTCAAAAGGTTCATCGAATACAACAGCTGCAGCACATTCCGCATTGGAGAAGGAGCGTGTTCTCAATCAAGTTATTTTAGCAACCGCCTTAGTTCTCGTCAAGGACTCATCGGGTAGTTTTCAGTTGGGTAGAATTCTACTGGATTCTGGTTCTCAAGTTAACTTTGTTAATGAGAAGTTTGCAAATTCGCTCTGTCTTAAAAAGCAAAGAAGGAACGTCGATATAGTGGGAATAGGACATACAGAAACACAAACCAAGTATCTAACTCAATCGACAATTCGCTCTAGATACAACAATTTCGAAATTTGTTTAGAATTTTTAGTCGCACCCTCCATTACAGGGTATCAACCGGAAGCAGCACTCAACATAAGCAACTGGAATCTTCCTACGAATTTGGACTTGGCAGATGAGAGTTTTAACCAACCATCTCAGATAGACATGTTGGTAGGTGCTGAAGCATTCTTTGATTTGCTGGAAACAGGTCAAGTCAAATTAGGTGAAGGACTTCCACACTTGCAAAAAACTGCTTTAGGTTGGATAGTATCTGGTAGATACAAATCAAAAGTAATTGAATCGAATAGATCGTGCTTCGTCAATTCAAAAGATAGTTCTTTGGACAAATATTTAGAGAAGTTTTGGGAACTTGAAGAGATTCAAGGTCAACAGTCGAGGTGGTCTGAAGAACAAACTACATGTGAGGAACACTTCAAGGACAACATCGAAGTTCTACCCAGCGGTCGGCTTATGGTTCACCTTCCTCTCAAACGAGACCCCAAATGTCTTGGAGCTTCCTATGATATAGCCTTCAGAAGATTTTTATCTCTTGAGCGTAGGTTGTCTAAAAATTCATCTTTGAAAACGGAGTACGTAGATTTCATGAAACAATATGAATCTTTAGGTCACATGTCAGTCGTACACAATCCCAATCTCGATATCGCTCACTATTACTTGCCACATCAATGTGTAATTAGGCCTGAAAGCGTGTCTACAAAATTGCGCGTAGTATTTGACGCATCTTGCCGAACATCGTCACAAATATCCTTGAATGGGATACTTATGGTCGGTCCTACGATACAGGACGAACTTGTTGTAATTTTGTTTCGCTTTAGACTCTATCGATATGCTCTAACAGCCGACATTGTCAAGATGTATCGACAAATCTTAGTACATCCATCGCATAGGAGGTTGCAGTTTATCTTATGGAGAGAAGGTGCACACACTCCTATTAAAACATACCAGCTCAACACCATAACATATGGTACATCATCAGCACCGTTTTTGGCAATTCGTTGTCTTCAGTATTTGGCCGATAAAAATCAAAAGCATTTAAGTCTAGGTGCTTCTGTTCTAAAGTCTGATTTTTATGTGGACGATATGTTGACTGGAGCAGACGACTTAGATACTCTAACCCAAAAACGAAACGAAGTCGTTTCCATTTTGAATTCAGCTGGATTAGAGCTTTCAAAATGGAATAGTAACCATTTTTCCTTAATCGAGGAAACAAAACAAAAACAAATAAGATTAACTGAATCCAATCTCACTAGCACGTTAGGCATAGCTTGGAATCCTGTGGCTGACGAATTCAGTTTTTCTTACAAGCCAAATCGAACGTATACAAAATACACTAAGAGATCCATTTTATCTCTTTCTTCGTCCCTTTTTGATCCCATGGGTTTGCTCAGCCCCATCATTATTCGAGCTAAGATCCTGCTACAACAGCTTTGGATTGATAAAGTTGACTGGGATGCATCAATTCCACAAAACATCGACACTGAGTGGCGTCAATTTATGATCGATCTTCACTCTCTTCAAAATCTCTCTGTTCCTCGATTCGTGTTTGTAGAAAATAAAACAAGCTACCAAATACATGGCTTCGCCGACGCTTCTATGAAGGCATATGGTTGCTGTATATATCTGAGAAGCATAGATACTTTCGGGTCAGTAGAAGTGAAGCTTTTAGTAGCCAAATCTAGAGTTGCGCCAGCTAAGAAGAAACAACTTCCGCGCTTAGAGCTTTGTGCAGCACATCTTTTATCCAAACTCTGGGTAAAAATTCAAAAAGTGATCGACAAAAACTTCTCGGAAGCGTTCTTTTGGACTGATTCGGCAATTGTTTTGCACTGGATATCCACACACTCATCAAGGCTCAACACATTTGTTGGAAATAGGGTAGCAGAAATTCAGGAGACAACGAAGCAGGTGGTTTGGAAACATGTTCCAACAGCCTATAATCCTGCAGATGTCGTTTCCCGAGGATGCTCCGTAGAAGAACTACAAAACTCGATTTGGTTTAAGGGTCCAGCATTTTTAGTTGAACAGGAGGAAAATTGGCCATCCACGGTAGATATCTTTCCTTCTCCAGAGGACCTTTCGTTGGAGAAACGAAAAACGGCTTTACATTGTAAACAACCAGACAAAAACTATTATTTGGAAACAATAGAGAGAGTGAGTTCGTATACAAAACTCATCAGAATCTTTGCGTTTGTTGCAAGGTACCTCAATTTACGTGTATGGAGAATCCCGTTTCCTAGTGAATTTCTGACAGCTAATGAACTGGAATATTCACTACAAATCATCGTTAACGTGATTCAAATGAAGTACTTTGCTAAGGAAATTGAAGCTATACAATCAAACGCACCGCTTAAAGGATCCATAAATTCTCTAAGTCCCTTCGTCGAGGATAGGAATGGGCTTCTTTTGTTGAAAGTTGGTGGGCGATTGAAGCATGCAAACATGCCCGAGGAAAGTAAGCATCCATTGTTACTGCCCAAAGATTGCATCTTCAGCAAGACACTAGTCGAACATCTTCATTATTCGAACCACCATGCTGGTCCAAAAGCTCTTGTCGCATTGAGCAGACAAAGATTTTGGGTAATAAATGTTCGAGAGGTAGCACGAAGGGTAGTAAGAAAGTGTCCCCATTGTGCAAGGTATAGGCCAAAACTTTATGAGCAGGTTATGGGAAATTTGCCTGCTGAAAGATTGACACCATCACGTCCATTTGTGTGTTGTGGGGTGGACTTTTGTGGTCCGATATACACCTACTATAAAATTCGGGGCAAAATTCCGTATAAGACTTATGTTGCAGTTTTTGTCTGCTTCTCTACGAAGGCAGTTCACTTGGAAGCTGTGTCAGACCTTTCAGCTGATGCTTTTATAGGATCATTGAAGAGGATGATAGGTCGTAGAGGTCTTCCAAGAGACATTCACTGTGACAATGCGACAAATTTCGTTGGCGCACAGTCAAAACTGAAGGAATTACGCGATATGTTGTTCAAAAAATCTAACCAACAAAACATTGTAAATTTTTGTTCTAATTCCACCATAAATTTTCATTTTATACCCCCCAGGGCACCCCACTTTGGTGGAATTTGGGAGGCGGCCGTTAAAGTTGCAAAGGGTCATCTCTATCGCAGCCTAGGAGGTGCAAAGCTGTCATTCGAAGAACTGTCAACCGCGCTGGTGGAGATCGAGGCCATAATGAACTCCAGGCCAATGACTCCGATGTCCACAGATCCCAATGACGTCGAAGCCCTAACGCCAGCTCATCTGCTTATTGGGTCATCACTGAAAGCAATTCCTGAGCCAATTGAAGACGTCTCCGACATCAGCTATCTTCAAAGATGGCGGCGAATAAATGCCGTCAAAACTCACTTTTGGAAGCAGTGGTCAGCAGAGTACATCCAAGAACTCCAAGGACGTGCAAAGTGGGCATCGTCCAGCCCAAACATCACAGTTGGTAGCCTCGTCATTATTCACGAGGACAACCTACCCCCTCAAAAGTGGCTCTTGGGGAGAGTCACGAAAATCATCGAAGGTCCAGATGGTCGAGTCAGAGTCGCCGATATAAAAACGTCAAGAGGAGAATTCAGGCGACCCATTCGCAAACTCGCAGCGATTCCGTCTTGAAAGGAAGTCCTTTCAAAGGAGGCGGAATGTTGAAGCAGAAAATCTTACCAATAATCATCGTTAACTTTTTAAATTTTGTAAATAATTCTTCAATATCTTTGATTTAAATTCAAATTTTGTAACTGCCAAAAATTACTTTTTAGATTCAAATTTGGCACTCAAATTATACCAATCGCCATCTTTTTTATATTTATAAATTCGCCTTAAAACTTTTACTGAAATGTAACGTAATCTCTCTTTCGAAATTATATGAATTTTTGTATAAATACATGTTAGCGAAATAAAATCTGATGACTCTTATTGTACAACCCTTAGGGGAAAATCGCTGTCGTTTTACTTTGAAAATAAATCTCGTCGTTGTATTTCGCTCGCTTTGAAGTTCTTTGTTTGAAAGTCATTCAAAGTCCTCATTGTATTAAGACAAATTAAGGTCAAATTAAAGTTGCTTTTTCGCTACCGTTGATAATCGATCAACGCATCAACCAGGATCTACCTATCCTTTCGACAAAGGGAATAATAGAGATCTCCGGGTTGACGGTCAAGTCTTTTGAACGTTCACCTGCTGAGAATAAATTGAGTTTGTAAAAAATACACAGGCTGTACGACTCTATTAACGCTTCCACTTTCATTAAGTTTCTTCACAATTGCTTACCTCGTCGGTTGATTATTACCACCAAAATTAGCTCGTAGTCCATCATTGTAAATATCGTATATTCAACTAATATTATGACACATCGAATGACAGCTGAGTTTGACAGGTGTCAAATGCGAGCAATTAACAAAATAAACTTAAAAACTTATTATTTTAACTTTGTTATTGCATATATTCCATTTTTTTTTATAATTTAAAGGTACTCAAGGGGTTATTAGTACTTACCCTTTTTTATGTTTATGTTTAAACACAGCGCGAGCTTTAGGAAATAAGGGAAAAGTTTAAGAGAAGATACCGGTGCACATTGGTCTTTAAGTTATGAATATATAAATGGGAGGGAAATACAGAGTGGGCCAAAGCATTACACATTCTCGATGTGCGGTTAAAGAAAGAATCTCTATACTCGACAGTATTGAAGAGTGGAAAAAGACAATGGTTATATGAAGTTCTCAAAAGAAAAGACTTGATGAAGTGCGACAACTGAACATGAATTTGGTTTTTGCCTGTATTTGCCAAAATAGTAGCGAAGATTGTCGAAAGAGAACATCTCGAAGTAACACTTGGATCCTCCTGCATTGATTACATTTACAACCTGCGGACCATCATCTAGCAGTGAGTAAAATATCGATCACCACTTCACCTGCTGGTCATTGATTTGGATAAGGCTTTTTACAGCGTCAACAGAGAGTTTATCTGGCTTGTTTTGCAGAGAAAGGGTATCCCATACAAACTCATTTTTATTATAAAGGTGATTTATGAGCGGTCCAAATTTGACGTCTTGTACGGATGTAGGTTGTCGGAAGAGTTTGAAGCCCAAAACGAATCAGACAGGGCTGCGAACTGACACCAATTCTTTTAATATTGGTGATCATTGACGTGCTGCAGACAGCCCTGACATGAAACGAAAAAATAAGACATACTCTAACAACGTACCTCTGAAACATCTAGACTACGTAGACGATGTATACCATCTCATAGGATAATGGATCTCCATGAAATAGCAACACACGAAAAAATAAGAATTTCAGCCTTGGAAACTCCAAGCCATCTATAAACATTGCTCAACCGACTAGTAGACAAAGAAGAGAGTTTTCACTATCTTGGAAGTATTATCGATTGAAGGCGGAACGATACAAGATATCGTTAGCAGTATCGGGATATGTAAAGCTCCTTTCGAGATAATGTCCAACTTTTGGAGGAACAAGTCTCTTCTCTTAGCTTGAAGATAAAGCTAGAACTGTTTCGCTCAAACGTCGAACCAGTATTGTTATATGGATGCTGCACCTGAAAAATAACAGCAATGATTACTACGAAACTGAAAACCTATTTAAATAGTTATCTACGAAAGATCGTGATCGTTTGTTGGCCCAATCGTATATCTAAGGATAATGGGTCAGGAACCTATTAACACTATTATACGAAGGCGCAAATGGCAGTTGATTGGACACACGCTTCGGAAAGATGATGACTGCTTTGTAGGACAAGTAATGCAGTGGAATCAACTCACTAAAGAGGGCAGAAGAGTCGGAAGACCGAGAAGTATGTGAAGAAGAACTTGAGGAGGTATTTTCGAGATTGGAAAAAAGAGCTGGAGAGACTTCAAAGACATCGCCAATAACCGCACACAATGGTTTGAGGAGTAATACCCGTGGCATAGGTCCCCTCCATTTCTGGCAACATAACTCTCACACAGGAATGGTTGAGAGTTGTAAGTCACTAGCCCCTAGTTCTCAACGGGCTGTTGCTCCACCTAATTTATTTTATTAATTTTCCATACGACGTTATTGTAATCGGTCCTATTTGTCAAATTGAAAATTTTTACATTTCTCGACGTTTCAAGATCCCTGTGCGTGCGTCCCACGTTCGTACGTCCGTACGTTCGCGAAGCTTTTTTCGTCGTCCATAGCTCAAGAACCAGTAGATATCGACTTCAAATAAATTTTGTTATACAGATAATAATGCAGAAAGATGCAGAAAGAACTCTCAAAAAAATTGAGTGGGTGGTTTTTTTACCATAGCAGCTTAAAAAAAGGTGAACATTTTTTTGGATAACCCTAAATATCTTACGAACCAATAACGTTAGAGACTTGAATTAAATTTTATATTATATATTGTAACGTGATACCAAACAAATATATTTTTGGAAACAAATCCAATTAACGGTTTTTTTATAAATCAAAAAAATTGAAAAAAATAATTGTCACCTCGAAAATTTTACGAATAAAAAAAGATTTTATCTCCAAAACAATTTTGTGCAACAAGAATAACATTTTTGAAATTTAAATTTGGAGAAAAATCCAATTGACAGTTTTTTCTATAAAAAATTAAAACCTAAAAAAAATTACTAAAAGTTCGTAAAAATTGATTTTCGACTAAAATATGAAAAATATTGTTGTTTATTATTATTATTGTTTTCAACATTCGGTAAAATTTTGAGAAAAATAGATTTGACAGTTTTCTTACAAAAAAATAAAAACCTAAAAAAATAATACTAAAACTTGGTAAAAATTTACTTTCGACTCAAATATCTTTTCAAAAATGATTGGCTTTACACTAATTTTATCTCACAGAAAATATTGTTTTCGACATGTTCGGTTCTCGATGTCTCGTGAACAATAGAAGATATTGACTTTAAATTAATTTCATTTCATAAAACTTTTAAGAAATGCTATTAAAATTGGTATTGATTTTCGACTAAAAATCTCGTTAACAAAAATAGATTTTGAAATCAAACTATTTCATTATATCCAAAATATTGTTAGTAATTTTTTAATTTTTAAGAATAATTCAACTGACAGTTTTTTTGACAAAACACGAAAACCTACAAACTTTTAAGCAAGACAAATCAACAGACGGGTTGGGAAGTTATCAGTGTGGGTCCCAGCCTCTTTTTTATTTTATTTTAATTATTTAAATTGCCTTACAAAATGCTTATAAGTGAAGTAAAGACATACTTTGCTCTTATTGATCATGATGCGTTTGACACACAATGTCAAAAACTTCTTTTAAAATAACTACTTATATGGAAAATACTATACACAACTTGCCAACTTCGCTGTTTATTGACAAAGCAATTTAACCAGAAATTAGCTTCATCACTAAACACATTGAAATGAAACTTCTCGAACAGATTAATTTTCTTAAGATACATTTCCACAATTTGGAAGCATTTTTCAGTCAATACTGTCAAACGATAAACAACACTCATTGCAATTTCTCATGCAACAAAAAAAACACCCTATATTGACGACACAAATATTCAAAGAATAATTATTTGGCTGGTACACGATGTTTTCTAAGTAAAAGTCTAAATTTCACTTTCCTTTCTATGAAATTACCAAAAACCTTTAATTGCAAAGTTTAAAGACAATCATTTCAATCTTATAAAATGTGAATGAAGGTTGAGCTTTAGGCATGTAGACCCACGTTTTCATCGTCGTTGGCCTTTCAGACTATAAAATTTGCAACTTAAAAATGTGGGAAAAATATAACAAAAAAAAAGCGTTTCCACAACCCAGAAGAAGGTTCTCCAGTTCTTAATAATCTGAATCTAAACTATCGGGTGATTTTTTAAGAGCTTGAGAACTTTTTTTTAAAAAAAAACGCATAAAATTTGCAAAATCTCATCGATTCTTTATTTGAAACGTTAGATTGGTCCATGACATTTACTTTTTGAAGATAATTTCATTTAAATGTTGACCGCGGCTGCGTCTTAGATGGTCCATTCGGAAAGTCCAATTTTGGGTAACTTTTTCGAGCATTTCGGCCGGAATAGCCCGAATTTCTTCGGAAATGTTGTCTTCCAAAGCTGGAATAGTTGCTGGCTTATTTGTGTAGACTTTAGACTTGACGTAGCCCCACAAAAAATAGTCTAAAGGCGTCAAATCGCATGATCTTGGTGGCCAACTTACCGGTCCATTCCTTGAGATGAATTGTTCTCCGAAGTTTTCCCTCAAAATGGCCATAGAATCGCGAGCTGTGTGGCATGTAGCGCCATCTTGTTGAAACCACATGTCAACCAAGTTCAGTTCTTCCATTTTTGGCAACAAAAAGTTTGTTAGCATTGAACGATAGCGATCGCCATTCACCGTAACGTTGCGTCCAACAGCATCTTTGAAAAAATACGGTCCAATGATTCCACCAGCGTACAAACCACACCAAACAGTGCATTTTTCGGGATGCATGGGCAGTTCTTGAACGGCTTCTGGTTGCTCTTCACTCCAAATGCGGCAATTTTGCTTATTTACGTAGCCATTCAACCAGAAATGAGCCTCATCATAAATCGGACGTAAAGCGCGAAACACATTTCGAACCGAACACTGATTTTGGTAATAAAATTCAATGATTTGCAAGCGTTGCTCGTTAGTAAGTCTATTCATGATGAAATGTCAAAACATACTGAGCATCTTTCTCTTTGACACCATGTCTGAAATCCCGCGTGATCTGTCAAATACTAATGCATGAAAATCCTAACCTCAAAAAAATCACCCATTAACTTAATTTGTATTAAAATAGAATTTCCTTGGAACGTTTTCGTATCCAGTTTAATTAAGAAAGAGCATATTGATTCTAAATATAGATACAAAAATATATTCTTAAACTAAGCCAAAGTGTCTGTACCCCGAGTGTATATTTATAACATTATATACCGCCTCGTGATGGAATTATTCTTCTCGCATTTATTATCCTAGAAGCGACGACAATAAAACTAAGTTGATTCAATTCTCCATAAAGCACGTGCCAAAAGATTTTTAAGAAAAGTTAAGATAGATATAAAAATATCATTCTATACGAGTATTTATTCAAAATAAGAGGTGACTTAATGGTAGGGGGTAGTTACCTGCCAGTACCAGCCGCTGTCATCCTGGATTTCGTTAGTATTGGTATTGAAAATTCTCTACAAATGTTCTATAACATTTTCCACTTTTACTAGGTCAAGCTTCTATCTGGTTTCTTTTCATTTTTATAAAACAATAAAATATTACTAAACATCTTTAATAATTCCTCTAAGCTCCTTTCAGTTGTTTAATGGATTAAGTTTAAGGAAACAACAATTCCTATAGTTACTGGAGCCAAAATATTTTAAAGCATAAAGGCTGCTTTAAAAAGTGTTCAGGTGGAATTGTAATGAGGTCAGGTCTTATTTTACAAATTCAGTATTAATTAATTTATCCTTGTTTGATCCTTAAAACCAATATAAATTAATTTTACAAAATTAATGATAATACGATAATTATCAAAAAGATACATTACTTAAATGTACATATGTATGTATGTATGTATATGTATGTAAATAAATCAAACAAAAATCCGATTTGCCTTGCAAAATATTGACATATTAATCCAATTAATTCGACCAACAGCCAAAAGGACCAAATAACCGAAAAAATAAAGATGAAAGCCAGTAAAACCATCGTCGTCGTCGATAAAACCTCCTCATGTGGTGGATGCCGGCGGATGCAGGATCGATATAAACTGTCATATGCTCCTGATGATGATATTGATGCTGATTGATATGTTCATTTTTTTTAAATAAATAAACAACCAAATGTTTCATTCTACTATTTTTCTCTTACTTTGATTGATTGAGTTTTAGTTGAAAATATGAGAAGTGGGCGTAAATATAAAAAGTACGTCTATATAGAATTTGTAAATGGTTGAAATCAATTGCATCAGGAAAGGAACAGCTAGAGCAATATGTCGAACTTTTAGTGATGAGGTTTTATGTTTTTGAGAGACTTTCGAGTGTAATTTTGTACTTTAAAGATTACGAGTACAATTTTAAAATGAAATTCAACAAATATTTTTTAATTGGGATGTTTTTAACCCATTTGAGTTTAATAACACTAATGGTAGTCCAGGGAAATTTTAATTGTTTTTTAAATGCAGTTATTCTTGTTTTGATTGATAAATGTTGAATTAAACATTCATTTATGTATATGTATAAAGTTTTCGTTTGTTATATGTTATTATTAGGTTAAATGTCAAAAGCTTCGGAGAAGGTCTTTTTGACAGATGTCACTTGATCTATGCTTAATTTTGTTTGCAATTTCATAATAAATAGATTTATTCTTGAACAATGTTTGTAAATCACGCAAATTTATTACTAATACAATGGTTCGGTTCTCGCGATGCATCAATTTATTGGAGTAAAGTTGAACTCGGGAGGCCAGCGATGTGGTCTATATTTTGTGAAGTCACTTGTCTACGCAAATAAGCCGGAGAACATAAACGCTTTGGAAGAGAATGTTCGACACCAAAGTGGCCCCATGGTTGAAAACTGGCCCGCTCGGCTTAAATATTTGGACTGATTGAATGGCCAGATGCATTAATGGAGGGTGAGATTGGAGGAGGTGTAAGTGGATCATTGTGAAATATTTATTTTGGCACAATACAAGCATATGACACATTATTCAAGGGTATTTTTTAATTGTACAAAAATGCAAACAAATCTTTCTAAGGTATCATGACACTCTTTAACATAACATGACCCCCCCCCCTGGGAGATAATTTGTTTGCTTTTTCGTAGGAATTCCCTTCAATTCAAAGCTAATCGTATTGCGTTAATGGATATGACCCCCATTATATTTTGAATTATTTATTTTTTGTATATGTATGAAAACAATCAGTCGAAGAATTTAAAAAAAAAATATAGATTTTCGAAAGAGAATATCATAAAAATAATTGGAATTATTTTTTTATATTTTATTTGTTTAAGAACAGCTGATTTGATAGACAGATAAATGGAATAGATTGCTCCATTTTTGGTACTTTTTTTGATATAAGCATTGTATAGCACAATTTTTTATAAATGGGAATTTTCGCAACGTTACATAGAGCCTACATAAATCCTTATGCACTGTATAACTATTCATCTGTTTGGCGAATTCTATTAAATAAGACTGAATATTTATATTTTACTTCCTTAAACTTTGTTGCTAAAAGTACTACTTTTAACTGAGGACTGGACCAAGAACATAATATGAATCGGAAATTCAGCATAATTCATCAACTTTTGACCAACTGAGGATCCAGGGGGGTTATATGAGCCATAAAGCTTATACAGTTAAGTTGTATAAGTATAGATTCCATCTATAGATTTATTAGTAATTTAACGACATTCACCAAAAAGTGGTTTGCTGTCAAAAACAACTAAAATTTTTGTTTTCACTCAATTTACAATTTTAAAAAAACTGTAGTGTAATGCTTTTAATTATTTTCATACAAATTGTTTCTAAGAAAAAGAGCAAATATTCAGGTTCTTAAGAAGAAACCTTGAATAAGAGATGAACAATTTTATATTAAGTTGCCTTTAAATTCCTTAAACTAGCCTTCAATTTTATTATGAAATTTTTTTGACACACATAAATAGTGAACATTGAAGTGGTTTTTACTGACAACATATAGGAACTATTTGGCAAGTTTTACTTTAGTAAACAATTCCGAACTAGAGCTTTTAATCATATATATGACATTACGACGGACGGTAGAGAAGTCGAAAAAGTGGGTACCCCGATTCCGTCCGTATGTCTGTCTTTCCTGGCTCCTACAGTCCAAAAAATTGTGTTCATTGAAATTAAGGTTTTCAGCCGATTAGCGTAAGGCGTTTTTTTTTTTCATTTCATTAAATTACAGCAGTCCCCATACAAATATGTGGTTTAAAACATGTGATTTTTCTTAAACTTTCTCTAAATTTTGTGTTCTTAATTTGGCTTCTTTCTACAAGAAAAACATATTTTGGTATTGCTCCAGAAGGGTACCCTTCAAAAACCTTTATTTTGTTTTTAAGTTTTCTCAAGAACTAATGGCCCGATTTCAATAATCTTCTCTTTCTGTGCAAGCTCTTTTTGATGATCAAAATGATTAAATTGATAATGAATTTTAATGATAAGAAATTCATTTTTTTTATTTTAAAAAAAATATTAATTTTGTTTACAAAACTCGATATCTCAGAAAGAGGTCAACATTTGTTGACAAAATTTAAATGTACATATATTTATAAGCTCTTTATTTAGTGCCTAGCAAAAATATTTTTAAGACAAAATTTTTAATTTTAAATGATTTTCGAAAAAAATACGTTAATCTAGATTTTTTGACAAATAAAATGGCGAGAAATGGAGAAATGGAGAAAAACTTATTTTGCAGGTACATTTTTAAATCTTAAAATATAGGACATATTTTTAAACAGACTTTTTGGAAGAAATATACAAGCTTTGAATCTCTTGAAATTTGAAGTGAAAAGAGATTCTGAAACCTTAGTTTGTTTTAATTAATTTTTTTAGAGAAATCATGTACTTAAATGCGCCTATTTCCTTAAATTCAAGAACCAAACATTTGTCTCTCTAAAATTTGTAAGTTTTGTTGACTCCTTTAAGATCAAAATACGAGTAAGCAGACTGATAGCGATAGTAATTATAGACTCCCGAAAATTGAGTTCGAAAAAACTTCGTAAAAAAAACCCGACATTTCTTCATATCAGATCCTCTCTCATTTTCTGGATTTTTGAATTTTTTTAGCGTTCTTAGTATAAATAGAAATGGATACAAGAAAAGTATATATTATTTTTGGAAAAAAAGCTACGTTTCAAAACAATTTCTTACATTTCTGCGTGAATTGCAGCAAAAACCCTCTAAACTATTGTGTTTAAGCTCTTAAATATGGTATATTCAGAAAACTTTTGGAATCTAGGAATGCTTTCATCCAAATTAAATAGTTAGGTCATACCTTGCTCGACAACAGTGTTCTAAAAAGTTTGATAGCTAAAGTTGTCATTTTAGCAATTGAAATGTGTAAAGATTAGGCTAATATACTCGTACACATTATGTTATTTAAATTTTGTTAGCCTCCTTTACAAAACATTAAAGAACTTTTTTAAGCGGTGAATAAAAACTCATCTAAGTGTGTGACCCCCTCCCTGATGAAAAGTCTGGATCCGCCCTTGCACACGCTTAACATATAGACGAGTTTTTACTGTCCCTGTCAACAGTACTCGCACACAGGAATGGTTGAGAGTTGTAAGTCACTAGGCCCTAGTTCTCAACGGACCGCTGCACCACCCAATTTATTTTTTTTAAATAATAAGGTTAAGATACCTTAAATGTACACATTTCAAGGACTAAAGTGACAACTTTAGTTATTAAATTATTTTAGAACGCTGTTGTCTAGCAAGGTGTAGTCTAACTATTTAATTTGGTCGACTTTCTACATATGAAAGCATTTCAAGATTGCAACAGTTTTCTAAATATGCCATATTTAAGAGCAAAACACAAAAGATTAGAGGGTTTTTGTTGCTTTTACGCAGAAATGTAAGAAGTTGTTTTGAAAAAGAACATATTCTTTTTTGTTGCCATTTCTATTAATGCGAGCAACGCACGCTATAAAAATTCAAAAAGAGCCTGGGATGCGACCCACACTGATAACTTCCCATCCCGTCTGTCGATTTGTCTTGCTTAAAAGTTTGTCTATATGTATCAATTTTTACCAAATTTGCGTACTATTTTTTGTAGATTTTATTTTTTTATGAAAAAACGGACTGTTGAATTTTTATTAAAAAAATTACTGAATATCAGAAACAATATTTTCTGTGAAATAAAATAAGTTTGAAGCCAATATTTGTAATTTTTGAAAAGCTGTTTGAGTCGAAAGTAAATTTTTACCAAGTTTTAGTATTGTTTTTTTGTTAGGTTTTTATTTTTTGTAAAAAACCTGTCAATTAGATTTTTCTCAAAATTTTACTGAATGTTGACAACAATATCTCAAAGTTTTAAAAAGATATTTGAGTCGAAAAACAATTTTTACCAACTTTTATTAATTTTTTTGTTTAGGTTTTTATTTTTTGTAAAAAAAACTGTCAATTCGATTTTTCACAAAATTTTATCGAATGTTGAAATAAATATTTCTTATAAGTTAAAATAAGCCAGAAGCCGTTATCTCAAATTTTTGAAAAGATATTTGAGTCGAAAATCAATTTTTACCAACTTTTTTTAATTTTTTTTTTTTCGGTTTTTAATTTTTTGTAAAAAACCTGTCAATTCGATTTATTTCAAAATTTTACTGAATGTTGACAACAATATTTTTGAAAGATAAAAGTAGTTCAAAGCCAATAACTCAAAGTTTTGAAAAGATATTTGAGTCAAAAATCAATTTTTACCAACTTTTATTAATTTTTTTTTAGGTTTTTATTTTTGTAAAAAAAACTGTCAATTCGATTTTTCTCAAAATTTTATCAGACGTCAAAAACATTATTCTTCATTGCACAAAATTGTTTTGGAGATGAAATCATATTCTAGTCGTAAAATTTTCGAGGTGACAAATTTTTTTTTTTTCAGTTTTTTTGATTTATAAAAAAACCGTTAATTTGATTTTTTTCCAAAAATATAATTGTTTTGTATCACGTTACAATATATAATATAAAATTTAATTCAAGTCTCTAGCATCATTGGTTCATGAGATATTTAGGTTTAACCAAAATGTTCACCTTTTTTTTAAACTGCTATGGTAAAAAAAACACCCACGCAATTTTCTTGAGAGCCCTTTCTGCATCTTTCTGCCTTATTATCTGTATAACAAAATTTATTTGAAGTCGATATCTCTTCTGGTTCTTGAGCTATGGACGACGAAAAAAACGTCACGAACTTACGGACGTACGGACGTACGGACGTACAGACGTACGGACGTACGTACATCACAGACATCTTTCTAAAAATCTTTTATTTCGACTCTAGGGACCTTGAAACGTCGAGAAATGTCAAAATTTTCAATTTGTCAAATCGGACCCATTACTATAACTTCCTATGGGAAGTTAAAAACCCAGAAAACGATAAAGAATCTGATATCAAAAATTGTCTGGCTTTTTTTGACGTAGTTTTTTGCAGACTCAATTTTCGGGAGTCTGCATTGTGTTTTTCAATTAGGCCTTAAATTTAACAAAAGTGTCACTTTTGCTGTTTTTGGGACATTTATATTCTTGAAATTCGTGTTTAAATCTCAGTTCTAGAACATCTAAAGCAAATTCACTTCAAAAAGTAGATTTCTTTAATTTTTTTTAAAAACTTAAAAGTTTTATTCAACAGAAAATCAATTTTGAAAAAAATATATTGCACGACTGGGTGGCTAGAAGTTGCTAATTTCTTAAAAAAGTCTGTTTAAAAATATTTCCTATATTTTAAGATTTGAAAATGTGCCTGCAAAATAAGTTGTTCTCAAAAATTTAAATGCCATTTTAATTCTCAAAAAACCTACATACATTAACTTAATTTTTTTCGAAAATCAAATATTTTTGGTATGAAGTTATTTAATGCTTATAAATATGTATATATTTTACGTTTAAATTTCGTTGAAAAATGTTCACCCCTTTCTGAGATATTAAGTTTTGTAAACAAAAATTATAATTTTTTTAAAACTTAAACTAAAATATTAACATTGATCATCAAAAATTATAATCAATTTGAAAATTTGACCATCGACAAGAGCTTGCACTGAAAGAGAAGATTATTGAAACCGGTCGATAAGTTCTTGAGAAAACTTAAAAACAAAATAACGGTTTTATCACGGGTACCCTTTAACCCTTGTGGAGCAATACCAAAATATGGTTTACTTGTGGAAAGAAACCAAATTAAGAAAAAAAATTAGAGAAATTAGAATTTGTATGGGGACTTACATGACTCTTACGACCCCCCTAGATCCACCATTGCTTTTACTCCGAATACGAACTGCTAATTTAAAAAAGAACTCTTGTTGGGTTGGTTGATTCCACTCAAGATTCAGTAAATAAATAAAAAAAATTGGGTGGCGCAACAGTCCGTTGAGAACTAGGGCCTAGTGACTTACAACTCTCAACCATTCCTGGTGTGTGAGTAATGTTGTCAGGGATGGAAGGGACCTACAGTCTTAAGCCGAATCCGAACAGCAAATTTGAGGAAGCACTTTTCATGACAAGAATTACTCTCGGAGAATTGGTCAATTCCTCGCAAAAGACAGTATCCGTAAAAGTTATTGGAAACAAATAAATTGCTGAAAACTGGTTAAACATATTCCTGCCAAAAAGGAGACTTTACCTTTTGATTTACTTCAATTAAATTTTGTAGTAACAGGTGTAGAAGTTTAGCGAACTTTTTGTTAGCGAAGAAGTCCACCATATTGTTAGGATTTCAAGAATTGAAGCCAGAATCGCTTATGGAGATGTAGATTCGGTGAATGGTGCCGAAACAAGATTTTCGTTGATCCCAATTTTCAAAAATACGTCAATTAACAAAACTGCAAAACTAGAAAGTTGCAGTCAATGGTGAGCGCTATAGAGCCATTATTACTGACGTTTTCATTCCTCATTTGAAACCATGATGTGCCGGATCTGTGGTTTTAACTAGATAACTAGGGCACAACATGTTATATATTCGTAGATTGTAATACAATGGTTTTATTGAAGGAAGCGTTTTATATATATACGGGTAATTTTTAAGTTACGACCCGTGAATTGGGCTCCAAGATCGTGCGGTTTAATGCGGCTTGACTATTTGAAGTCGCTTTTCTACGCCGATAAGCCGGACAACATTCACCGCGGTACCTATTACCGATATACATCCACAAATGTTGGGAAAAGTCATCGAAAAATAGAGCTCCAGATTAGACGTTATACGAAATACGAAATAAAATAAAAATCAGTTCTGATGGTCATTATGCTAGAAATCACATTTAAATTATGTATAATTGCAGAAGATCATTTTTCGAAAAAGAAAACTTGATGTCAACTTATGTATATAAATCGTCCTTGCTTTATTTCATTTTCAAGTTCTACACCTCTAAAACCCTTTTTTAATCACAACTATTTACAACATTGATATACAAAATAAAATAAATGAGCTGACATTTCCTTTTAAATAAAAAAATATATTTTTCAGTTCGAAAATTTTAAGAATACAAATGAAATAATTTCCAAAATACAAAGCGTTTTTCAATAAGGGCGGGTAGATGTTGAAGTGGAATATAACAAGCTGTGTATGAAGTATTAACAAAATTATTTTTTTTATTTGAAAGACGCATGTATGCCATTAAATGTGGAATATGACAACATTCAAATGCCCACCTCGGCTTCTTACGGTGGCACGGATCCGAGTGGTCCAATTTTCAATGACTCTTCCGCATAGATCCGGCTGAATTTGAGCGATGGCCTGTTTTATGTTCACCTTTAGGGCATCGGTCGATTGTGGTTTGTTTGCATAGACCTGCGACTTTAAGAAACCCCACAGGAAAAAGTCTAGCCGGTCAAATCGCATGACCTTGGTGCCCAATTCACATCACCCCTGTGAGAGATTACCCTCAAATCGTTCATGCAAAATGTCAATCGTGGCATTTGCTGTGTGGCACGTAGTGCGGTCCTGCTGGAACCACATGTCGTCTAGGTCCATATGGACCATAAGAAATTAGTTATCATCGTTATGTAGCGCTCGCAGTTGACGGTGACCGCCTCACTAACATCGTTTTCAAAAAAGTACGGACCAATTACGCCACCGGCCCAAAATCCACACCAAACGGTAACTTTTTGAGGATGCATTATCACCTGGTGAACCCCGCGTGAGTTAGTGTCGTCCCATATACGGCAATTTTGCTTGTCTTAACTTGACACCGTACGTCCAGGCATAAAACAAGGATATTCGAAAATGTAAAAAATTTTTAGAATTTTTTTCTTTCAACAATTCATTTTAAACAAAAAAGCTACAATTATTTCCATCATTACATTTTCGAATATCCTTGTTTTATGCCTGAACTCACTGTGACAAGTTAGTACAACATACCATCTTTTTAAAAAAAATTAAAGTACAAACATTTTTGGATTTTTTTTCCACAACTATTTAACAAAATCAAAAAGTGTGTTGCTAACTTGATATCAACTTAGCACTACATGCCACTTTTTTTAAAAATCGTCGAGCTACAATTTTTTTTTCACAACTAATTTACAACAAAAAGGCTACAATTAACTGCATACTCAGATTTTTAAATTTCGAAAAATGTAGTGATAACTTGACAGTTGACAGTCGTGTAAATATTAGCATTACTGATGGAATAGTTATTAATTTTGCACTATTTAATGCGGATTTGTAGTACATATTTTTCTAAAGAGCAGTAGACCTTGTTTATTATTAAAAAAAAAAGTCCAAAATGACTTTGGATCAGAAGAAATCAGGGTTTGAATATACAGTACATACACTACCGGTTAGAAGCAGGCATTTTCGAGAAGTAAAATTGATATTTCTCCCGTTACATGATGGATTATAAAAAACAACTATAGTAAATGAGGGACTATTTTGTTAAAACAAAATATAAACTTTTGGGTATGGGAGAGATTAAGCTTACGGAACTTTTACGACGAATTGTTAATTGAGTCAAAAATATGTGAAAATTGATTGAGTGTTAACAGAAATGGGCAACAAAAAGTGTTTTACAGGGGAGGAAAGGGCAAGAATAGATGTTTATTGCTCTAAAGGTCTTTAATGCTTTGCTATAGCCCGAAAAAAAAGTCGAAGTGATCATTGTATCAGCGATTATTTAGAAGACCATCGTCTTACTCGAAAAATTATAAAAAAAACACTTCCTCTGCCTTATGACTTCGCGAAACGCGAATTATCCTTAGAATAGCCTAAAAATCAGCTTTATCGGCAGCTAAAACTAGGAAAAAAGCTAATGTTAAGGCCATCTTATCCACTGTTAAATATGTACATGATTCGCCATGCTAAACACTTAAAGCGCCTGAAGCTTAAGAAAAACCACCACTTAATGGCGCAAGGAAGAAGCAACGCTTATGTTTCGCGAAAGATCAAATGAGCTGGGATGTGCAAAATGGAATGACCGCAAATGATTGGCGGAGACCGGAGGGTTATTTTTTTCCGACGAAATTTTAACCTAGATGGGCCAGATGGTTATAATTATTATTTCCTTGACCTGAAGAGAGGGTAGTGATTTTTAAACCGTCATCACCATAGCAAAGAAGGAGGCTCAATTTTATTGTATGGCGCTATAGACTTGGTAGTGCAAGATACGAAATGACTAGGAAAGCATACAAAGCTTGGGTGGAATAAATATTCCCCAATATTAGGGAGCTTTTTGAACCAATTCCATGAATTTTTCAGCAGGAAAACGCTCTCATACACACAGCCCGAGAGGTAAAATCCCTTATTGCGAACCAAAACTTCCACTTGCTGCCTTGGCCACCATATATTCCTCGGATCTTAACATAATTTAAAATGTGTGGGGCTAGCTTACACGTTAGGTACATGAGGAAGGGAAGCAAAACGATGACAAGGGAGCGCTAATTCATGGTATCAAATTGGCCTGGAGTGAGATTTCTCTGGTCTACTTGGAATCTCTTTATACATCCTTAAAAGATAGATTTTTTGAAATTATTATGAAGGCTGTTGGTAGCACACATTATAAAAAACCTAATAAAAGCTAAAAAACATGACAAAATACAAATACTTGCATTTTATTTTCATTTATTTGATGTGCTTCTAATCTAATGACCCGATTTATTTTTGCATATTCTTGACTCAATTAACAATTTGCCATGAAAGTTCCGTAAGCTAAATCTCTCCTTTACCTAAGTTTTATAAGTTTTGTAACGGGAGATATCGATTTTACTTCTCGAAAAAGCCTGCTTCTAACCTTATGATCGGGAGTGTATAGTTGGAATGACTTAAGTATCTACCTTTAGCTATATTAAGTATTTCATGGATAATTGGTTCATTTGAATGAGCAATGCGAAAGGATTTTCGATGGTACAGAAACAAAAAATGTAGGATTGATACTAATGCCTCCATACCGGAGCTGCTGTTTAGTTGTATTCTACCCATTTTCAACGTTTTTCCCTCTTTTAAAATTTCTTAAGAACACCATAACTCGAAATTCTTTCAAAATTTGACATATTTTAAAGATCGTACTATTTTGTCTACAGAATAGCAGTTAAAGAAGTATGTCTTTTTATTTAGAGAATGGTTTTTTTGTAGCACCCGTGACGTGATTGTTAGTGTGTAGGAATGCCATTCCAGAGGTCTCGGGTTCAATCCCTGCCTCTGGCATTTAAAGTTTTTATTTCGACTGGTACAGGAATGGTTGAGAGTTGTAAGTCACTAGGCCCTAGTTCTCAACTGACTGTTGCGCCACCTTATTTTTTGTTAGTAGTTCAATTTGCTATAGAAATTTCGTAACAGTGAGACTCCAGCAAATTTCAGTATATCGTATATGACATTTGACCCAATTTCTCCAACGTCAAATCAAATTTGTCTCTTAGTGAAGGAGGTTTTTCGTCTGTCTGATCTAGATCTATTCCACATTCTGATGGTATTTCCTTCCACACTTTGTAAATATTTCCGCTTGTTCTTATTATATTTCTCAGTTTTATTTCTGATATTCTCGTTTCTCCAATCTCCAATACTTTTATGACATAATTAAAGTGTATTCCGATTTCCATATAGGTGAGGTACTATTCTCAATGTATAACACATAATTTGGAGCATCAGTATATTTCACTCATTTGTTTGCTATTAACAACAAAAATATGAATAACTCAATAATTTTGAAACTTGATTTACGTCCTCTAGTGGCAATCAAGTGCAACATATGATTATGCTATGTTTTCCTCTTTTATCTTAGAACTTATCCCGAAGAAATAAGATAACTCAGAAAATGTATTATTTTCGTTAAAAAAATAATGGGCTTGAAAAAAAGGAGGTAGATTTGCTATGCAACATCCAGATTTTCAACATATTTTATTGGACTATTATAAGGTTCCCTAACTTACTTACTTACTTACTTAAGGTGGCGCTAGAGTCAGGTGTGGACCTTGGCCTCAACCAACATGCGTCTCCAGCCAGCTCGGTCCTTAGCTAGCTGTCTCCAGTTACGCACGCCAAGTTGGTTGAGGTCTTCACCCACCTGCGTGCGCCACCTGAGTCGAGGTCTTCCTCTACTGCGCCGTTCCTCGGGACCTATCGGGCTGGAACGTTGATGTCCATTCACTCTACATGACCCAGCCATCTAAGTCGTTGGACTTTAAATCTGTTAACCAGGTCAGTGTCGCTGTACAGCCCGTACAGTTAGTCGTTATATCTTCTCCTCCATTTTCCATTCCAGGCCTCAGCGCCATAAATGAGAACCGGGATGATGAGTGTCTTATGGATGGTGATCTAAGATGCTCGAATGAGGACTTACTACTCAATTGCCTTCTAAGTCCAAAAAAGTAGCCATTTACAAGAGTTATTCTTCGTTTGATCTCAGCGCTGGTGTCGTTGTCTGAGTTTATACCGGTGCCTAGGTAGACAAAGTCCTCAACTACCTCGAAGTTATAGCTTTTCATGGTGACGTTTTGTCCAAGACCTCGTCGTTCAATGCCCTTTTATGATGACAGCATATACTTGGTATTGCCTCATTGACCACTAAACCCATCTTCTCCGCTTCCGTCACAATGCTCAAAAAGGCTCCACTGACATCACGCTCTGTAGAGCTCTTCCCTATAGATGCTGTCATACGCGGCTTAAAATCGATAAAGAGATCGATGGGTATCGATTTGAAGATCTCCCGTAATGTGAATATCAGGTTGTTGACGAACGGCTTCAGACGTTTACATAATACGGCGAAAGGATCTTATATGCAATGGTCAGGAGACTAATGCCTCTGTAGTGGGAGCAATTTGTATGGTCTCCTCTCTTATGTATTGGGAAAACTATGTTGAGATTCCACTCATCGGACATGCTTTGTGCATGCTCCCTACCAAGTCATCGCCTGCTGCTTTGAATAGATCGGCTGCGATGCCGTCTGCTCCAGCAGCTTTGTTTGACTTCAGTTTCGATATAGCTATCTTCACTTCGTAGAAGTCGGGTAGGCGGAATTGTTGATCTGCGTCGCCTATGTTGAGTCTTTCTATCTCCCTTAAAGCGGAATTTGGTTCGTCATCGCCGTTATATAAATTGGAGAGTCATTCCATATTCTCAACATAGACTGCGGTTCTACTACGATGTTCCCCTGATCGTTCTTACAGGCTTCGGTTCGTGGCTTGTACCCTTGGGAGGTTCTTTTTTACCTTTTGGTAAAATTTACGAGCGCTTGCCGGAATTCGTCGTCAAACCAGGGGTTTCGCTGTGGTGGCCGTGTGAAACCTAGCGCTTCAGAGGCGGCATCTCTGATGGCTGCAAGGCAATGTTACCACTGGTTTTCAATGCTTAATGCAGGCAGCATATGACTTCTTAAGAGGTTATTAGAGACTCCATCGGAAAAGGGCATGGCAGTCTCTTGCGATTGTAGGCGTCTAACGCCGAAACTTCTCACAGTACTTCCTTGTTTTGGCTGAAATCGGGATATCCGTAGCCGTACCTTGGGTACAACGCGGAAGTGGTCCGAGTCCATGTTGGCTCTCGGAATGTTCGGACATCCTGTATACTGGAGAAGTGTCGTGCGTCGATCGCAATGTGGACAGTTGATTGATCGGGAGATTTCCATGTCCCCTTGTGGATATTAAGATGTATGAACTGCGTACTAGCTACCAGAACGTCTCGCCGCGCAGCGAAATCGATCAGCCTGAATCCGTTGTCGGAGGTGGTGTCGTGCAGGCTGTATCTCCTGATTGTGCCACCAAAGATGGCTTCTCTTCCTAGCTTGGAGTTAAAATCTCATAAGACAGTTTTGATGTCATAGCCAGGGTACTGCTCATATGTCTTATGTTTCTAATAACATCTTCATAGTTAATCAATAATTAACATAATTGTATCTTAATTGAACATACATAAACTTCACACAACTGGATAATTTAAAAATCTCAAAAAAAGATAAAATTTTCAATTAATCTGCCAGAAAAAAAAATTTGAAAGCGGCTACACCATATTGAGTCAATACATTTATAGCTCTTTTAATTCATATAACCATTTTTGTACTTGTACTCGTATAAACATAACATCCAAACATACATTTTTAATTCGAACCAGCTTTCAATCTATTTTGTTCAAAATATTAATATTTAATTGACCAAAACGAAACGAAAAATATTCAGAAATAAATAACCTCAAAAACTTTACTACCTTTGTATTCACAACACAAATATCGAATTTGACGCTGGGGGCATTTAAGTTTCCATGAACTCTTTGTGCATAAGTTGTATCGTTGTACATATATATTAATTACAATTAGCAATGAATATGGCAAATAACATTTCACCGAAACTCTATAAAAGAGAATATAAATTTATATAACCATTTATACCATCATAATTAAAGGCAATGAAGGATGTTTTGCCTTTTAACGCACCGTCACCGAACCATGAACGGCTTCGATTTTTCACTAAATAAACATAATTTCGATTTTTGTTTTCCTTTTGGAAACCTCAGTGTTTTGGTATTTGTTTCCATGAACAAAAATGCTTGTTTCGGGATTCGTGTAGTTAAAATTTTAATAATTATGTTGTCAGAGGTTTTCGACTGACCAAACGACCGATGACGATGGAATGGATTTTTGCAAACCAAACCAAATCATCATCGTCATCCTCATCCTCATCCTTATCATCGGAACTCAATTCAATTTTCTAAGGATACCAATCAATAAGTTGATAATTTTGTTCATTTTAGAAATTTGTATGAAGTATTGGCATCATATTTGGCTTCGTAAACACGGCATAGAGACGAATTTAATTGAACACATAATTTGGGGGCTTTTTTAAAGGTTAATTTTTTAAAGGTTCATTAAAGTTTCTAGGAATGAAATATGGAGAACAAAGACACAAAACCGATTATTTAACTGCGAATTATATGTGATCAAAGAAATGTAAAATATTTTTTTAATTAAATTATGAATATACATACACAATTTATTAAATTGGCTACTAGCTGAAATTGAATTTTTTTTTAAATTCATTTCTTGGTTTCGATGAAATTCAAAAGGTTTATGATTTAACTATTTTGACGTTTTGATGTAAATATATTTATTGTAGGGGATAATACACGATGTTCAAATTGTAGACATGTAAATTCGAGAGGACACAAGCGTTCACAGGTTTTTTTTTTTAAATTCACCTCCGTCTAGTAACTCCTACTCTCACTTTCCCGCGGTGAACTACTTAGTGAACACCTTATATGGCTACTACGACATATTCGGAGCCCAGACTTGTAAGGAGCGGTTATGCCGGCTATTACCCTTGGAGTTAAATCAAGGACCTGCTCCTTCAGGTTGAAGGTCGTACTTCAGAGTGACTTCCTGACCACGTCAAGAAAGACCAGATGCGAAATACCAACAAGCGTCGGATACTGGTGGATTTACTGTTTAAATTAAACGAATTAAGGATAACGAACTTCGGATATGCACGTGGATTGTTAGGTCTCTTAATAGACCAAGTGCAGCCGAAGAATTAGCGGAGGCCGTAGACTGCTATAAAGCAGATAATACCGTTATCCAGGAAATACGATGCCATGGTACGGGTAAAAAGAGGATGACAATCTGCGATATTTACTATGGTGACTGCTACTGAGAAAACCAACAACGCTTATTTGGTTGCGGCTTTGTCATTGGATATAGACTTGGGCAACATGCATTAAACAAGCGCTTCATGACCATGCGCATCAAGGCTTAATTCGGCAACATTAGTCTGATATAACGTCATGGTAACCAGTACGCGTTTTCCACACCTCAACATCCACAAAAGAATCTATTGCGATTAACGCTAGACACGCTTCCAGCATCGTGGATGTCCAGACTTTAAGAGGAGCTAACATCGACTCTACTACATGTAGTCGAGGTAGCACTTCGGGTTTCCAGACCCAATGCAGAACAGGGAGATGCTGGAAGAAGCTACAACAGCAAGAGATCGCCAAATCCTTCTCCCACCTAGTCACAAGTCATCTCTTTAGGATCACTGATGCCAACACAATGTATTGAGAACCAGTGGCGATGGCATGGCAACATTGCCAAGATTCAATCAAGCAGCTCTATGAGAAGAAGAGGAGCGAGGAACACCGCCTTGTTGAGAGGTTCAAAAGCACAAATGAAGATCGAGAGTCTTTTAAGCAGGTGAAACCAAATTCGCAAGTACATAAACCTCGAACCGAAGACTGCAAACATGAAAGTGGAAACATCATAGTGGAACCGCAGTCAATTCTGAAAATATGGAAGGACCACTTCTGCAGACTGTATAACGGCGACGACGAACCGAATTCCGCTATCAGGCAGGATGATCCGTTCAATATACACTACGAAAGGCAACAATCCAGTCTTCTCGACTTAAACGAAGCAAAGATAGCTATTTCTAAGCTGAAGTCTAACAAACCAGCTGGAGAAAATTTGGTTAGGAGCATGCACCTTTTATATGTAAGATATGGTCGTAAGAAAGCATGCGCAATGAATGGAACCGATACTGAAAATAGGAGACCCTCTAAACTGCACCAACTATAGCCTCTATAGTTGGTGCAGTTTAGATCTACATAACATCGCTTACAAAATCTTCTCTGCCGTAATATGTGAACGTCTTAAGCCCATCGTCAACAACCTGATAAGTCCTTATCAGTGTGGTTTTAACCAGGAAAGTATGCAGTTGATCAAATATTCACATTAGGGCAGATCCTGGATCCCAAGAACATCAAATCGACATCCAACATCTCTTCATCGATTTTAAGGCTGCATATGACAGCATCTATAGGGACGAACTTTATAGAGTTATGCCTGGTTCTGGCATTCCTGCCAAACTCGTGCGTTTGTGCAGGATGACCATAGAGAATTCGCGCTACTCCATTAAGGTAGGAAACAACTAAACACAACCTTTCGATGCCAAAAAAGGCTATAGACAAGGTGACAAGGCTGTCATGCGATTTCTCTAACATCGTCCTTGGTCAAATAGTGCAGAGTTCCCACATCAACGCTAGACGCAACTGGCATACACCAATAGAATCAGCGTTTTTAAAATGTTCGCTTTGCGAAAGAATCTTACATATTTTTCATTATACTTATTTTCAATTTCTAACTTATCAACATCTCACTTGAATAGCGCCCCCATTATGCAATATGTAACTGCATAGAATTCGGGTCTTTGAGTTAGTATACCGTTGCAATATTTTTATATTTTAATTATCTCTTAAATTGCTCTCTCTGTGAGCGAATTCATACATTGGAAATGTCCCGTTAAATATAGTTTTTGTTAACTTTATTGGAACTACTGTGAAAAACGTGGTTTTATTTAGGTTCACTTTAATAGCACCACCCCCTATATTATGAGTTTTCGTGTGAATTACAAGCCAGGTAGTTATTAAAAAATATTTTTCGATTTCTTTTAGTCATTTTAGGATAATTTCAGTCAAAATGGGTCGTGGTTAATCATTGGCAGAGAACGAGAAATCTAAAATTAAAGCTTACCGCGAGTGTGGCCTGTCTATTCACCAAATAGCTAAAAAAAGCGCAACGAAGCCGCAAACGTATATCCACATTTTTACGGAACGAGTCCAACTATGGTAAAAATATGAAAGGGCGAACGTCTAGTGTTGTTAGCGCTGCTGACAAAAGAGCAATCCTGCGACTCGCGTCAAATTCGCATGATTCTGCCTCCAAAATAAGAGAAAAAAAGTGGTGTCAAAGCAAGTGTATCTACCGTAAAGCGGGTTATTTCTAATGCTACACACTTAAAAAGATTAAAGCTTAAGAAAAAACCGCCGCTTAACCCGTCCCGCAAAGAGCAACGCCTCAGGTTCTGTCGTGCTAACATGACATGGAGTAAGGAATGGTATACCGTGTTGTTTTCTCTGACGAAAAAAAAAATAATTTAGAGGAGCCTGATGGATTTAACTATTACTTCCATGATTTGCGGAAAGAGGAACATCATTTGGATCGTTTACACAGCCGAGTGGGCGGTGTTATGGTTTGGGGAGCCATTACTTACTATGGAACTTTGGAGTTGCAGTTTCTGACTCCTCGTATGAATGCGCAATCATACATTGGGGTACTCGAGGAGGTTTTTCCTTCGATTAAGAAATTGTTTGGTGACTTGTCATGGAAATTGAAGCAGGATAACGCACCCATCCACAATGCCAGAGTAGTAAAACTATTTCTAGAGCGCCAAAATGTCTCATTGTTAGATTGGCCACCATATTCGCCAGACTTAAACATTATCGAAAATGTTTGGGGGTGGCTTACTCGAAAAGTATATGAATCTGGGAAACAATATGGTGGCAAAGATGAGCTAATAGAAGCCATTAAGTGTAGCTGGGCCTCGATTTCACTGTCCTATATCAAAAACTTGTATGATTCCCTACCAAACAGGATGTATAAGGTTATTTATAATCATGGCGGGACCACCCATTACTAATTTTTGTTTTTATTCATAAAATTAATGTTAATAATTGTGTTCCTTATAATTTAAAATTGTTTAAAAGTTTGAAAATATTAATAAATTAATTTTAAGCGAAGAGGTGCTATTCAAGTGAGCTAAAATTTGATTTAAATTTTTTGAGTCTCATCTCTTTAAAATGTATATAAAAATAACCACTGTAAATATACATTCCACTCTTTCCCTTTTTTTACAGAACTTAATAAACTTGATTTAAAAGAAAAAAAAAAGAGTCATTTTCATTACTTGTTTTAAAGATATTAAGCTTTAAACTCGAATTAAAGGGGGGTGCTATTCAAGTGAGCGGCACTGTATTTTGATTTCCCAAAAGTAATGGACGTACGAATATGCTCAATACATCTAAACCTTACGTGTCCTAAATTTGAGAAAAACTTTTTGTCTGCCTCTGGGTGTGAATAATTGTCTTATTATCTTCAATATTCTTTGACCAAGTCCAACATAATCATGTTTAGGGATACACTCCATAAGAATATGAGTAATTTATGCTCTATTTGATATTTATTCAAGTCAGATATTTTCCATTGTAGGTACTCGTATACTCGTTTAAGAAAAATTTCATATTTTCTCTCGGTCCGTCTATAATATAATTATTCAATAGATATTCATTACTCCTTCATTCATACCTACATATGCAACTTTGGAAATATTAAATTTTGGTAACATATGGATACAAGAATAAGGACGAAAAAAGGCTTGCTTATCATTTGGAAGCGTTTGTTCAAATTGAAAGAACGTGATTTTTCGATAGAATTGATCGAATAAATAATTCAAGAAGTGATTTGATTTTATCAAGATACTAAAGTTAATGGAGATAAAGTTGGGTTTTATTGAATTCATCATTGAGCTGTATGTGGGCAGTTTTGTATCATTATTTAACTTGCAATAATAATTCAATTTATTTATTAAAATATTTAATAAAATTTTATACTCTAAACTGTTTTTAATTGGTCGTCCACATGAATCTGAGTTCAAATCAAAAAGTTTAAGTCTTGAAATTATTTTTTTTTCAATCTTTAAAAATATTAAAGAAAACTAAAAGGTTATTTTGAAAATATAATGATATTTACATCGATTATTTGCTAAAGGGCCTTCATAAGGATTAAGGATTTGAAGCAAGTAAAAGAATGCTAATATCACAGAAACATAATAGAAAATCACTTTTAATGCCTGATAAATTGCATACCTCGGGATTTTGACATATTTTATTCAAAATATATCTTTTTTTTTTTCTAAACACATTTCGATACATTAAGCAAAACTTCATTTTATAAGCGGATGTTGCTTTAGTAACCGAAAAATAAATCCTTTAAGTGGATTTCTTATCAAAATATATTTTTATTTATTCAACTTTCAGAAGGATTATTCTACACAACATATGCTTTGGTTAACTTACACGTGGTTGTACATAAATTTATCGTGGGAGAATATAAAAGGAGAGATACAGACCTTATAAAAAGGAATCACATCTGTGCAACAACCTTTAGCCATCCCACGCACGTAAGTTTCCTTAAAGAACATTATTTTTTAGTTTTTGATACAGAAGCTTAGGGTGTCTTTTTAGCTGCATGTTAAATTTCGATAGTTATGGTTTGACAGTTGAGAATTTCCTTCAGTAAGGTATAACAATTCATTATGAATCGTTTAATGCCAAAATTTTCTTTATTATAGAAAATTGCTTCGCAAAGTTCATAGAAATAAATGACATCTATTTTTATATATAAAAGAAAGACGTGTTAGTTACACTATTTATAACCCAAGAACAAGAGATTTATCAAGTGCTCATTTGAATCGAGCAGCGTTTCGATACGATTGATCAAGTTAGGAATGCCAGCGCCAAATCGTGAAATGAATGACGCATTTAATAGACAATTGGAACTGGAATGTGAATATGATCACCAGGAATAAGATTTAGTAGTTGAAACGAATGTACCCCTGTTGAATTCCCAACAAAAGGAAGCATATGATTGATGATGAAAATGGTGGTTTATATTTCCTAGATGCCCCTGGTGGAACTTGTAAGACATTCCTTATGTCAGTAGTTTTAGCCACTGTTCGTGCATAGCGGTTGCAGTTGCTTCTTCTGGAATAGCAGCCACATTGTTAGAAGGATGTCGTACGGCTCATTCAGCATTAAAATTACCGTTAAATCTTCAAACTATCGAAGAACCAACGTGTAATATTGCAAAACACTCAGCAATGGCTAAAGTTTTATCGGCATCGAAAATCATCATCTGGGACGAATGCACAATGGCGCATAAACGTGCATTAGAATCGCTTAACCGAACATTGAAAGATTTACGCAATGACTCGAGATGTTTTGGAGGAGCAATGCTTTTACTATCTGGCGATTCCCGCTAAACACTGCCAGTAATTCCAAGATCTACCGACGAAATAAACGCTCGCCTCAAATTGTCGAATCTATGGTGCTATGTGAAGAAACTGCAGCTGACAAGAAACATGAGAGTTGCATTGCTTATCTGCATTGATACATCTGCTGAAGATTTCTCTAAGCAATTGCTGACTATCGGTAATGGACAAGTACCTGTCGATGAATCGAGCGGATTGATATCATTTCCAAATAATTTCTGTAATTTTGTCTCATCAAAGGGCGAACTTATCAACAATGTATTTACAAACATTATCTCTAACTACAAAAATAATGAATGGTTGAGTGAGCGAGACATTTTAGCGGCTAAGAATAAAGATGTAGAAGACCTGAACTACATAATTTAAAATAAGATCATTGGAACAATGCATTCATTCAACTATTGCTTGATCGTCACAAATGAAGATAAAGCCACCAACTATCCAATTTAATTTTTAAACTCCTTGGATGTGCCTGGCATATCACCGCACAATTTACGCCTAAAGGTTGGCTTCGTAGTAATCACGCTTCGAAACATAAACCAACTAAAACTATGTAACGGTACGCGCTTGGTGGTTAGAAAATTGATCAACAATGTAACTTACGCGACGGTACTGAAAGGAAAATTCAAAGGTGAGGAAGTTGACGCGGTTTTATGTCCCACCGAAGTGAGACATAAGCCCCAAAAAAAAAAGTTGTGCGTTATGTCCCTGGGCCCTATGTCTCTGCGCCGTTTTTCATATGGTCAATTATATGTGGCATGTTGACGGGTCGAAAGACTATCTGCGTTGGTTGTTTTCGCGCCTGATATAATAAAACAAAAAATGTCGTGTATCACAAGGTACTTAAGTAAAGAGCAACATATGTAATAAAATATAGATACAATAATGAACGATTAATGTATGTAGGTACTAAATTTTTGTTTGTATTTTCTAATAAAAATAAAAATATAAAATTCAAAAATCTGGTTATTTATTGCCTTTAAGGCGGAACAGAGTTGGCCGGGTCGGCTTGTTTATTAATAAATGCAATATTTCTATCTTGTATTTATTGTTTAATGATTTCAAGCTCGTAAGAAAAAACACCCAATATAAACCTACTCGTACATATACTCGTACACACTTGTGTATTGAACGAAGGATATTTTTGCATATTATTTTTAAGGCTTTTTCTTTTAAAAATAGAATTGAATTTTAAATAATTTTGGGCAAAATTTGTTCTACTTGAATAACAATAGCCAGGTAGAGATTTAATTAAAAATAAACTTTTTATAGGTGAAAATTATAGCTATCATAGTAATCTATCTGGATCTGGATATGTAGTTAACCATGGACAAGACACACCGGGGAAAAACACTACAATTTTTTCTCTGGGAAATTGGAAATGTTAAATAGTTTATTTTATTACAATCATAATTCAATTTGGAATTTAATGATGCAAGCACTGTTATGATGATGGTATAAAGCTACTCTTGATATCAATGTCACGTTACATATTTTTTTGATAAAAAATAATTGTTAAAAATGTTTCATGTTTTGATATTGCAGAATAATATGATAATAATTATCGTCATAATCGACCTACGGCTCAAGCAATCGGTGCAATTATGAAGAAATGTAAAGAGATAGGAAGCCATGCTTATGTCGCAAAGCCTGCGGATCATACTAATTCAAGCTTTTGTCAAGTTATGGCTGATATACTGCCCGAAATGTTGAAAAAAGTGGTGCGTTAACCGAATTTTCCTGAACCAAAGTCATAACAAAATTCGATTTTCGTTGTTAAATATATCGTTTCCGCAACTGAAAAATAAATGACCATGTACTAAATAGAATTAACGTCTCAAATATATCGAAAGAAAACATTTTTGATTGCATTCTTTTCGTAGTATTGAATTTTACAATATTGATTTACTTAGTTACTGTATGAACTAGGGCCTCACCCAACACACTTCCAATCTTTCCCTACTGAGTTGTCCTCTGGTTGTATATTCGAAGACTTTCAGGACCGGAGCATTGGTTTCCATGCGCTCTACATGACCCAACCATCTTAGTCGTTTGACTTTTACCCTTCTGGCTAAGTCTACGTCGCTGTACAGCACGTATATACAGTTCTTCGTTCCATCTTCTCCTTCACTCACATTCTATGCATATGGGACCGTAGATCACGCAAAGAACTTTTCTATCGAAACGACCCAAGGTGCTTTCATCCGGTTTTGTCATAGTCCATGCTTTTGCACCGTATAGCAGGACGGGGTTGATGAGTGTCTTATATAGCGACACATTGATCGCACGGGAGAGGGGTTTACTGCTCAATTGCTTCCTTATCCCAAAGAAACAGCGGTTAGCAAGAGTAATTCTTCGTTTGATCTCAGCGCTTATGTTTTTTCTGTGTTCATATCGGAACTTTGTCTAGGTAGACAAATTCCTTAAATAACTCAAAGTTACGTCTGTCGAAGGTAACGTTTTGACCTTATTAACAGATAAACCCATTTTTGCCACCTCTGTCCCAATACTCACAAAAGCCCCATTAACACGCTGAGTTCTTCCGATTATGTCAATGCCATCAGCATATGCTAGTAATTGGAAAGGCTTTTGAAAGATAGTGCTTCTAATGTTGACGTGGGAGCTCTGCACTATTCTTTCAAATGCAATGTTAAAGAAATCACATAACAGCGCATCACCTTGTCTAAAACTTTTTTTGTCATCGAAAGGTGATGTTAAGTTGTTTCCAATCTTTATGAAGCAGCGTAAATTCTCCATGGTCACCCTGCACAAACGCTAGAGCTTGGCAGGAATGCCAAAACTAAAAAGATGCTGGGATGCAACCCACACTGATAACTTCTCATCCCGTCTGTCAATTTGTCTTGCTTAAAAGTGTGTCTATATGTTTCAATTTTTACCAAATTTGGTTACTATTTTTTGTAGATTTAATTTTTTTATGAACAAACGAACTGTTGGATTTTTATAAAAAAATTACTGAATATCGAAAACAAATAAATTACTAGATGAAGTTTCTTCCTTAGAACTACTATGGCTTTTATTTTTTCTATTATAAAAAAATTTATTTGAAGTCGATATCTCTTCTGGTTCTTGAGTTATGAACGACTAAAAAAACGTCGCGAACGTACGGACGTACGAACGTACGTAAACACGCACGCACAGACATCTTTCTAAAAATCTTTTATTTCGACTCTAGGGACCTTGAAACGTCTAGAAATGTCAAAATATTCAGTTCGACAAATCAGACTCATTACAATAACTTCCTATGGGAAGTTAAAAATGGATCTATGCAGCTAGGCCCTCTAGATGTTGTGTTATGCGGCCTTGAATTCAATGAAGAGATAGTGGATGTCGATTAGATGTTCTTGGTTTTTTCCAGGATTTGCCGAATTGTTAATATTTGATCGACTGTGCACTTTCCTGGTCTAGGAACACACTGATAAAGACCTATCAGGTTCTTGACGATGGGCTTTAGACGTTCACATATTACGACAGAGAAGATTTGTTAAGCAATGTTAAGTACACTGATGCCTTTATAGTTGATGCAGTTTAGAGGGTCTCCTTTTTTCAGTATCGGTTCCATTTGTCGAGTATACTTTCTTCCGACCATATCTTTCAGATAAGTTGGTGCATGCTTCTATCCAAGTTATCTCCAACTGCTTTGAAGAATCCTTCCATATGCTAAGCAATTAGTGCAGTTCCACTATGATTTTTCCACTTCCGTCTTTGAAGCCTTCGTTTCAAGGTTTATGTACTTGTGAATTTCATTTTACCTGCTCATAGAACTTCCAAACTTTATATCTGATACTGAACTATATATACTACTATCTAGATACTACTATATCTTTTTTCTTCTAATAAGTCGGTGTTCCTCTCTCCTCTTCTGCTCATAGAGCTCGTAAGTAGATCTCGTCCTTTTATGCAGGGCCGCTTTGCGTGCCTGTTGTTTGGCTGCATTTGCCTGCCAACATTCCTCATCAAAAGTGGCTGCTTGAAACCCAGTTCGTCAGAGGTGGCTTCTCTGATTGCATTTTGGCAATAGAGAGAACTTCGAAAGAGGTTACTTGTGATTCGCTCGGAGAAGGATCTGGCGATCTCTTGCGATTGTAGCCGTTCGAAATTGTATCTTCTGTCAGAATCTCCCTGTTTTGCCTTGGGTCTGCAAACCCGAAGTGCTACCTTGGCTACAAAGAGGTAGTGGTCCGAGTCGATGTAAGGTGGTCCAATATTGACTTAACAACTTTAAATTTAATTTGTGAACTCATCCTTTCACTAATCATAGAACTGTCATATTCAGTAAGCTCAACATATTCATCATGCCCGCGGTGGCCATATGTCAAGTTTCATTCATAAATGTTTTATTGTACTTCAAGTCAATAGTAAAATTTTCGAAATATCTCAAATGGTTTGCATTTTATTGAAAAATAAAGTCCTTATTGGAAAACCCTTTGCTAAATGTTCAACTAAAATTACATAACCACAATGAATTTGGAATGACTTTCTAAACGGAATATTTGAATTTTTTAAAAATTAAAGTTCTTAGTTTTAAAATGGAGTATAATAAAATGCGATGTCCTTATTTAAAACCATTTAATACAAGGAAATGTTTTTCAAGTAGGCTTGACATAAGCTCTACACACTGTCAAACAAATTAAGTCCACTTATTTTTATATTAAAATTCGTAGAGCTAGTCTTTGGATAGTTGATTTTTTTTATGGTGATATCACATTCAAATTTTCTTTTGAATCAATAAATTTCTCTTTCAGGTAATCACCTCATTTTTGATTTTTTGAACATTCTGGGGCGGTAAAAGCATTTACTTCTGTAACAGTATAATACTCTAATAAGATTAGGTCAAGCACATGAAATTTTGTAATCTTCTGTTTTTGCGTCATAATAATGAATACAAAATTCAGGACAAACATTGAAATAAAATATTTTCAAAAATAAGTATACGCCTTAGTGAACCATGATTGTTTTTTAGCTTTTGGATTCAAATTCTTAAATCAAGTTAATACAACGCAAGGAAATATGTTAACAATTGAAGCAATACCGTAAATCTAAAAACATAACTTTAAATTAAATATTTTGTGGATTTTCTCAAAAAGTCGACACTTTAAGTGGTTAATTTTTCCTTAAATTTCAATTTTACCTTTAAATTTGTGTGCCATGCTTTTAATAAATTTTTCATATTCATACTTTTAAAATACATTTTGGATGTCTACTTGCTTATTAACTTCCCATAGGAAGTTATTGTAATGGGTCCGATTTGTCGAATTGAAAATTTTAACAATTCTCGAGTCGAAATAAAAGATTTCTGTGCGTGCGTGTGTACGTACGTTCGTAGGTCCGTACGTCCGTACGTATGTATGTATGTTCGTACGTTCGCAGCGTTTTTTTCGTCGTCCATAGCTCAAGAACCAGAAGAGATATCGACTTCAAATAAATTTTGTTATACAGATAATAAGGTAGTAAGATGCAGAAAGGGCTCTCAAGAAAATTGCGTGGGTGTTTTTTTTACCATAGCGGTTTAAAGAAAAGGTGAAAATTTTGGTTAACCCTAAATATCTCATGAACCAATGACGCTAGAGACTTGAATAAAATTTAATGTTATATATTGTAACGTGATACAAAACAATTATATTTTTGGAAAAAAATTCAATTAACGGTTTTTTTTTATAAATCAAAAAAACTGAAAAAAAAATTGTCACTTCGTAAATTTTACGACTAAAATATGATTTCATCTCCAAAACAATTTTGTGCAACGAAGAATAATGTTTTTGACATCTGATAAAATTTTGAGAAAAATCGAATTGACAGTTTTTTTACAAAAAATAATAACCTAAAAAAATAAAAAAAAGTTGGTAAAAATTGAGTTTTGACTCAAATATCTTTTCAAGACTTTGAGATATTGGCTTTAAACTACTTTTATCTTTCAAAAAATATTGTTTTCACCATTCAGTCAAATTTTGAAAAAAATAGAATTGACAGTTTTTTTACAAAAAATTAAAAACCGAAAAAAAAATTTAACAAAAGTTGGTAAAAATTGATTTTCGACTTAAATATCTTTTCAAAAATTTGAGATTATGGCTTCTAACTAATTTTAACTTATAAGAAATATTGTTTTCAACATTAGGAAAAATTTTGAGAAAAATCGAATTGACAGTTTTTTTACAAAAAATAAAAACCTAAACAAAAAAATTAATAAAAGTTGGTAAAAATTGATTTTCGGTTCAAATAGCTTTTCAAAAATTAAAAATATTGGCTTCAAACTTATTTTATTTCACATAAAATATTGTTTTTTATATTCATGAATTTTTTTATAAAAATCCAACAGTCCGTTTTTTCATAAAAAAAATAAAATCTACAAAAAATAGAACGCAAATTTGGTAAGAATTGATACATTTAGACAAACTTTTAAGCAAGACAAATCGATAGACGGGATGGGAAGTTATCAGTGTGGGTAGCATCCCAGCCTCTTTTTTATTAAATAAATCAGATGAGACACCAAGATCTAAGTTTTTAAATACCATTTTGAGGCACTTCTAACTTAATCTTTTTGTATATATTGATATTGTTAATCCGGACTCAAGGGGATTTTCAACAAGTTTTCCACAGCCAATCTTTCAAACGTCCCCAAGGGTAAACCAAAAAGCCTATGAATAAAATGTCTCCAGTAAAACATAAGCCACATGGGAATTGGAAGATGAAGGATGAGAATTTTTATACTAAACTGTTAAAGAAAAAGGGTTAAGGAGGGTTCAGGTATAACAACAAAAATTCTAACAATTGACATCATAGCTACACACAATACACATGTATGATTTCAAAATTACCTTCAATGATTTCAATGTTTTGAAGTAAAAAGGTCAAAATACCCAAACATCGTTCAATGAGCTAAAAACATAATTTGTCAATCTTTTTTGTCTGGCTAACAGAAAGCAATATGACCAATTCTTGTTTATCAGATTATAAAATTCTTCAGAAAAACTAAACAAATCAATAATAAACAACAAGACATAGAAGAGGATTAATTTAATAAGTAAGAGTAATAAGAGTAATTTTTCGATATTCCCAAAGGAAAAAAGAAAAGATCTATTCAAAAAAATAAATTCGTAAATTTTCCACATCATCTCACATTTCTGTCAAAGATTCTGTTTTTGAAATTGTATTCCAATTCCAATATCGAACCGAACCGAACTGAAATTCGGTGTGTTGTAGGTTAGGTTATCTTATGCCATAAATTCATCTATTTTGTATCCTATGAAATGTGTAGGCTTACCCCCCCCCGACCCCCACTGTTATATTTGTGTTTATCCCTTGTTTCATGGTTTAACGATTTTATTTACGCTCAACAGAATTTACCATTAACTTTGATCTCATAAAATGTCCTTTGCTGATGGTGAACTGCTTTGCAGTTTTGCTCTTATTCAGCTTATCTTATTGTTTCACACCCCCCCCCCCCCCCCCATTTTTATATTTTTATATAAACCATTACACTTAGTTTTGCTTCAGCGTGCAACACCTAATTCCTGATTTACCTACTTTAAAAGAATTTCAAAATTTTGTTTGAACAATTTTAATGCTATGAACTGAAACGATAAAAGATTGCGATTGCCACAGCGCCACCTCCTCCATCATTGGAGAGTGGAGAGAGGTCTACTTTCGGATTGAAAGAACAATCACACGGGATTACAATTTAAAGCTTTTATAAAACAGGTCTTTCGCATTTGGGAAATTTAAATAGGCTTAAGCATCGCGCAGCAGATAAAAGACCCAACCGAGACGGAGTGAGAACGTGATTTAGGAGAGGCGTTAGCAATTCTAAATTATTCAAATTCGAAAGGTGTTTGCCTCTAACTTTAAAAATATACATTATAGGTAGCAAATGACAGGTAAAAGCAAATTAAAATTTTCCATCCCAACAAACCACAACAAAGTAGCATAAACAGTTGACACCCTCCCTCTAATGGGTTCATAGAAATCATCTGACGAAATTGCAAACGACTTTTCGAATGTCAATGGGGAATGTCAGGTGTATCTATGGCATTTATGTACTTCTTTCTGAGTATGAGGCTAATGAATAAATTACCATCAATAAGTTCAAGAAAGATTATCTCCTGTAAACATTAGGTTTAAAAAAGGTGATTGGGATAAGATATACGGCACAAATCTAAAGGACGTGGTAAAGGTTGACTTTGAGTTCAGATAAAGAAGACACAAACATTGTATTTTCCCCCCGTTTAGGCAGCAAAGCAACACTTTCAAACCAAAATTGACTTTGAATGAACACAAAATAACTCAAATATACAATAGGACATTCGCCATTTAAATTGTTGCTAAAAGCTACAAGTAGGTTTGATTGGTTTGTTGTGTATAAATCACTGAATCGGAAGGATTTGCATTGCTGTCTATTTTTAAAGATGTATTAAAACAATAATCACATCTTTTAAAAGACTGCTATATCTATTATAGTTTGCTGACAATAAATGGCTTTTAATGAGTAGACAACGCTCAAGGACCTTAATAAGTAACAAGCTTGAAAGAGTCTTTTCATTTACCGGTTGACCTGGCAATGAATTTTCTTGATGTCTAGTTGAAATTTAACAATGGCCTATTGGGACGTATGGTATGGCATATATTTGGCTTCAAAAAGTTATAGCAGGTGGAATTAAAAACGACCCATCTGACAATTTTTAATGGATCTGACAATGATATTTAGTATATAGAAGATGATATTTAGATAGTATAGAAGATGACAACCCAAATACTCAGGTTCCTCAAAGATACTAATTTGCGGGACCTACTGTAGAATAGGTATTCGTATACAGTCCCTTAAGGGGGCACAATAATTATCTGTTAGAAATTGTTGTACCTTTTCCTAAAACAATGAAGCTATTATTCATATAAATATCAGGGAAATCGAAATATTAGACTGAGTTAAAAATAATAGCCAAATATTTCAGCAATCAGTTTTGTCAACTTGGAGATATTGGAGCTAGAAGTTAAATGAACAAATCTGAAAAACCATAGTTTTTTGGCAAAACAAATTCTTACCTTTTGGTCGTCAACTCTTAAGGATGATTCTCACCCAGTAAATGTTTTTTCTCAGAATAAAATGCTCTACAAAAGTGTCCATTGCGGCTTTCCCTTAACTCTCATCAACGGGATAGTACGGGATAATTAACCTAATTTTTTCCAAACATTCTTTTTTTCTCTGCCAAACCGGTTTGATTGATTTTTTTTTTTTTTTTTGAGATATACATAAGTCGTTGAAGTATTCAAAGCATTGAATTTCCATAAAATGTAGAATCAAACTTCATAAAATATCTTAAGCTTCAACGACTTATGTCTCGAAATATATTAATCAAAGGATTTGTGCTAAGCACAATTTGGGCTTTGTGATATTTGTTTTGGACATTGCGACGATTATGATTTCTATCGTTCCTTATGTTTTATCACCCAACGACATATAAGCCAAATCAAAAAATTAAATAAGGCCTAAACGTCGTAAGAAATATCACTAAGAAAACGTCACAAAGCCCAAACCAAATGTCGTATCACCCTAACCAACTTTCAACGTAACGCCCAAATTTAGAAATGTCATAACGCCCAAAAGATTTCTTATTATTTGATAAATTAGGGCTTTATTCTATTTATAACTTTTTAAGCATTTAGGTATGTATGGGGGCATGGTGCTCCCTGCAACCCCCTGCTTGGGCTCAAAGAAAGAATCTGAGTTTAAAGAAGCTTTGCATACACATAACCTCGCACTTACCCCAAATCCTTTAGCAACATATTTGTTACCCTTTCTTGGTGTCCCGAGTTTTTGAGCAATCTGATATTTTTAACTCCCCATAGGAAGTTATTGTAATCGGTCCAATTTGTCGAATTGAACATTTTGACATTTCCCGACGTTTTAAAGCCCCTAGAGTCAAAATAAAAGATTTTTAGAGAGATGTCTGTGCGTGGGTGTGTACGTAAGTCCGTACGTCTGTAAAAAATAGGTGAAAATTTTGGTTTGTTTACCCAAAATATCTCACGAACCAATAACGCTAGCGAGTTGAATTAAATTTTGTATTATTATATTATGACATGATACCAAACTATTATATTTTTGGAAATCAAAAAAAACAAAAAAAAATATTTGTCACCTCGAATATATAACGAACAAACAATGATTTTATCTCCAAAATAATGCAACGAGAAATAACGTTTTTGACATCTGGTAAAGCTTTGAGAAAAATCGAATTGACAGTTTTTTTTTACAAAAAATAAAAAAATTTAAAAAAATTGTTAAAAATTGATTTTCAGCTCAAATATCTTTTCAAAACTTTTAGATTATGGCTTTAAACTAATTTTGTCTTATAAAAAAATACTGTTTTGAACATTCAGTAAAATTTTGAGAAAAATCGTTTTCTTACAAAAAATAAAAACCTAAAAAAACAATACTAAAACTTAGTACAAATTTACTTTCGACTCAAATATCTTTTCAAAAATTAAAAATATTGGCTTCAAACTAGGATTTCTCACAGATAATATTGTTTTTTTTTTAACGCAAAGTTTTGTAAAAATTGATGTTCGGTTCTCGATATCTCGTGAATACTAGACGATATTGGCTTCAAGTTAATTTCATCCAATTTGTATTTGTTTATATAAGAAATAAAAACTTTTAAGAAATGCTACTTAAATTGGTAAACATTGGTTTTCGACTAAAAATCTCGTTAGCAAAAAAAAAATTGAAATAAACCTATTTCATTATATACAAAATATTGTTGGTAATTTTTAATTTTTTTAGAACAACTCAACTCAGTGGCGTCTTTGGGCATGGGCCCGGTGGGTCAGGGCCCCGCAATTATTTGGCCCCCAAATCCACCAACTCAAAATGAATGAATCTATACAAGAATAATACATATAACAGAAAAACAAGTTTCATTTTACTCTCCGTTCCGTTGAAATTTTCCTCCTCAACATCTTAAACTTCTGGCAACATGCACACGCTGTCAACATTAATTTAAAAACTCTGCTTTCGTTCTACTCTACAGTTCTGCACAAATGTTGACTTTTCAACTCACTCCATAAACAAAAACAAAGTCGTCACATGATGAGTTGCGAAATGATAAGTTGTACCATGATGAGTCGGATAGAACAATTTTGAATATTTATCTGACACAATTTTGACATTTCTGGAAAATCATGATATTTAAATAGAGAATTGTAGAGGACAAAACTATGATAATGCGTCTAATATGTCGGGAAAATGTTCTGGTTTGCAAGCAAGGTTAAAAGACAAGTACGAATTTGCTACCTTTGTACCTTGTGCAGCACATTCTCTTAAGTTAGTAGGCCCTTATGCGGCTGGTTGTGTGCAGGAGGCAACAAGTTTCTTTCAAGTGGTTCAAAAAATATACAACTTTTTTTCTGCTTCTACCCATCGCTGGAATAAATTGAATGAATGTTTTGGTTCACATAGAGTTCTTAAAAGCCTTTCTGAAACAAGATGGTCTGCACGAGCTGATGCAGTTAACGCGCTCCATCATGGTTATAAGCAAACTACTGAAGCCTTGACATCTATCTTTAGAGATCCAGATCAAGCTCCAGACACAAAAAGCGAAGCGCTAAGCCTGTCTAAGAAAATGTCAAAAGTGGAGTTCCTCATTTTGACAGAAATTTGGAGCACAATATTAGAAAGAATTCATAAAACCAGCAAGAGCCTTCAAAAAGAAACAATAACGATAGACGTTGCTGCCAATTTGCTTTGTTCACTATGTTCTTTCATACATGATCAAAGGGAGAATTTTGATAAATTTGAAGCGAGTGCCAAAATTCAGAATCCGGATGCTAATTATAAGGACTTAATGCAACGAAAAATAGTACGAAGTGCACGTGCCACATATTTTAATGGTCCAGCACCATCCGTCCAGCTAATTGGGAAAGAAAAGTTTAAAATATCAACTATTTTTCCAATTATTCACACTATTACTTTGCAATTAAAGATACGATCCAATTGCTATCAAGAAATTAATGCATTGTTTGGCTTTTTTTGTCGATTGCAATATTTGACTTCAGTGGAGTTGCAAAATTCTTGCGAACAGTTTTCAAAAAAATACCATAGAGATGTTAATGCAGAAGAACTTGAGGTAGAATGCCTGCACCTCGTACAGTATTTAAAAGAATTCAATAAAGATGTAAATGAAGATCTTTTTACAATATCAAAATTGTACAGTCTAATTATAGTGGATGAAATTGGGAAAACATTTCCAAATGTAGAAACTGCCTATAGAATTTTTTTATCTATGATGGTTTCAAACTGCAGTGGAGAGCGTTCATTTTCAAAATTGAACCGGATAAAAAATTAAACTTCGAAGCACAATGCTATAAGATAGACTAAACAGCTTGTCAATTGTATCAATTGAAAATGAATTACTGCAGGAAATTGAATTTGATGACTTAATTCAATTGCTACTGACAAAGTCAGAAAAGTATGCCTTCAATAATATTTTATTGTATACTTAAACTTACATATAGATCTAAAAAAAAAAAAAAAAAACAAATTAAAACAAATATAAAGAAATAAATAAAGAAATAAACTTACATACAATTTTAAAAAAAAATATAAAAACATTAGAAATCAACCAAAAAAAAACAATAAAAATTATAAAAAATCAACTATAAAGAAAAATGTTCAACTATTGATTAAATTTAAAAAAAATTATAAAAGTATAAAAAAATATCTGTTTTATGTTTTTTTTAGTTCTTTTCAAAAAAACACTAATTCATTTTAAAATGATTTTTTTAACCTGCAGAATAAAAAAAATATATATATTATACCTACTTTTTTTGGCCCCCAAATTCTATTGGGCCCAGGGCCCCCAAACGTCTAAAGACGCCCCTGATTCAACTGACAACTTTTTTAACAAAACACGAAAACCTACAAACCTTTTAAGCAAGACAAATCGACAGACAGGATGGGAAGTTAACAGTGTGGGTAGCATGCCAGCCTCTTCTTTCGTTTACTTTTTGCGTTTGGGCGATAAAATTTAAAACTCAAAATGTCGTAGTTCTTACTTACTTACTTTAGGTGACGCTAATGTGCGGGGCGGACCAGGGCCTCAACATGCGTATCCAGCCAGCTTGATCCCTAGCTAGCAATCTCCAGTTTCGCACTCCAAGTTGGTTTTGCCGCTAGTGGTGACGACGGTTGAGTTTTGCACAATTCTTTCCAGAACGATGTCGATGAAGTCGTATGACAGTGCTTCGTGTCTTAAACCTTTTTTAACATCAAAAGCATCGGTAAGATCTTTTTCGACCTTAATAGAGCACCGTGCATTCTCCATCGTCATTCTGCGAAAACGGATAAGTTTAACAGGGATGCCAAAACTAGGCTTTTCTCTGTAGAGCTGTTCCCTATAGATGCTGTCATACGCGGCTTTAAAATCGATAAAGAGATGGTGGGTATCAATTTGAAGTACCTGAGTTTTTTCTAAGATCTTTCATAATGTGAACATTTTGTCAACGGTTTACTTTGCTGGTCTGAAGCTACACTGACATGGACCTATCGCGTTGTTAACGAACGGCTTCAGACGTTCACATAATACGGTAGAAATTTTCTCATATGTAATGTTCAGGAAACGGATGCCTCTGTAGTGGGCGCAATTTAGAGGGACTCCTTTCTTGTTTATTGGGCAAACTATGCTGAGATTCTATTTATCGGTCATGCTTTCTTCCGACAATATTTTGCAGATGATTTTGAGCATACTCCCTACCAAGTCATCGTCAGCTGCAGCAGCTTTGCTGTACTTAGGTTTCGATATACATAGCTATCTTTACTTCGTAGAGGTCGGGAAGGCCGAATTTTTGTTCTGCGTCGCCTAGGTTAAGTGGTTCTATCTCCCTTACAGCGGAATTTGATTTGTCATCGCCGTCATATATTTGGAAATGTCGTTGTGCCCAAAATAAACAAGAATTTTGTCAGATTGTCCAAAAGTTGAAACACATGACATCTTTTGGGTGATATGTCAATTTGTAATTTGGGCGTTATGATATTTTAAAATTGATTTGGGCAATATGACATTGATTTTGGGCTTTGTGTCATTTTCTTCTGATAAAGTTTTTTGGCGAATGAGAGACTTAATTTCAGCCGTTCAAAGTACACACCTCCAACAACCCCTTTATTTGTTTTTGATCCATCTGTGTAAAAGTGGATTGAATTGTCTTTCAGGAATGCCCTATAATCTCAGAAAGATCTGAGGGGTATACAAATCTGGAAGTTTCTGTCGAATTCCAGTTGGGACATGGTGTAGTTAGTGTGTTTTGGAATTGAATTGGAATTGAATAAAAACTTACAAATTACGGATTGGGCAATGCTGTTTTTGACCCACTTTGATGAAGCTTTGAGGCGAATAGCAGAGCTTGAAGCTATTTGTTTCCTTAGTATATCAAGGGTATTAGGTATAGTAGGGTATCCAGTGGCGCAGATGGGGTCGTGCGAAGCAATCCCCAAGCTAAAGTTGGACTATATTCAGTTTGTCTCGGTTTATTGCTTTTTCTAAAGCAATCCACCATACTGGCATACGGTACAGTAAAATCGGTCTGATTACCGATGTGTATAACCAATGCGTGCTTCGGGGTTGTAAGCCCCATCTATTACCATCACTCATCAGTACCTTTTTTGCAAAGGAAAACAGAGCTACAGTAGCTTTTTCGACTCTTTATGTTACTCTTTTATATTACGTTTCCAATTTAATTTTTTGTCTAAAATTAGACCCAGACACTTAACCACGTCTGAGGACTTTATTTGGATACCTTTAATATAAGGAAGGTTAACAATAGTGTTGGGACCTCGCAGAAGCAAAAGAGTGGTAGAAATGATGTAAAAAAGGTGGTAGAAAAGTGGTAGAAAATAAAACCCATTTTATTGTAGTAAATCTTATATTCAATAACTTATTAAAAAATACAAAAAATTAAATAAACAATAATTCAGTGGTTTCAGTTTCAAATTTCACAATTCACAATAATTAAATTAGTTAGAAAAACTTAAAATTATTTTTTGCTAATCGTATATAGACCGCCGGAAAATTTAAATTTTGAAGCATATTTCAGTAATGCTTCCGGAGGATTAAAATTCTGAAAATTTACTGAAATTTCCCTTGCAGCCAAAATGTTGTGAACGGTTGTAGTGTTTAATTTATTTCTTTTTTTATATTTTTTAAATCTGAAAATAGCGCTGCTATGCGGTAAGCAACAAAGCTCCAACATATTAGAAGATATGTTTTCAAAAATTAAATTGTCCATTCCGTCTTTTAAGTTTTTTATCAAAAGCCATTTTCTCCACGCATTATAAATTAACTCTAGTTCTGAGTTATTTATAGTTGGTGAAAAATGTTTCGTGAGACCTAAAACTGATGGCATTGTTCCATCAATGACGTTTTTCGGGTTTAAATATTTGAAAAATTTTAGTTCATCGTTTGAAAGGTTAAACCTTTCTCCAATTTGAACACATAATTCAATATAATAGCTGCACATAACTTTTCGTAGTTGCATTACATCTTGTTCAACAATATCATTTTCAAGTAAGTACCTTTCAAAGTAAAGGCCAAAATACATTTAAGAATATGGTAAATAGTTTTCACTGTTTTTTATATTTGTGTTTACGTTCATATTTTCTGGTTTTACAAAATTTTTCATTAAATTTAATTTTCATGTAGTCATTCTTTCGAATATCAAGTGTATTTTTGTGTTCTCAGATTGAAATGTTTTATTTAACTCGTTTATAATTTTAAGATTTATTGACAAAAAATTTAAATATACCTACTATAAATATTAAAAGGTAGAGTTTAATGATAGGTGAACGGTGAGTTGCAAAAAGTGGTAGAATTTGCTTTTTAGGTGGTAGATTTTCATGAACACCAAAAAGTGGTAGAAATACCACTTAAGTGGTAGAAGTCCCAGAACTTAACATATTTAATTTTGTGTTTCCTCAAAAATAGGACTACATTGTTTTTCTGTGGGTTGACACCTAGTCCACACAGATCAGCCCAAATTATTAGTTTGTCTAAGGCGTTTTGTAAGAATTCTTTAAGGGTGTTAAGATGCTTTCCTGAAACCGCTTTAGTAACGTCATCCGCATAGACAATCACTCTAAAACCCTTCGCATCCAGAGCAGTTATAGGATTTAATTTACCACCAGGCTCCAGAGGAGAGGGGATTGAACACCACCTTGTGTACTAATGAATATTCTAGCAGAAGAGTTGCCCAGTTTTGAGTTAATTATTCTGCTAGTCAGCATTAAATGAATTTACTCCCCAAGCGAACTCTCTACGTTCGAAGCTGTTAGTGCAGAATTGATGTGTCCACGTTGTTAAAAGCGCCTTCGATGTCAAGGAAATAATTTGTGTAACTCTGTTTCCAGCAATTTACCTTTATAGTAGGCATGTTGAGACATAGACAGAAGTCTTGTATCAATACTTGCCTTAAATAGATATCAAAACAGGTTATAATTGCTCAAAAAAAAAACCAACTTTTATCATTTAGTAATAACAATTCTTGAGAACTTGTGTATACAAATTTAACAATACAATCAATTCTTTTGTAGATTATTTTAGAACTCTCGTTGAATCAACAATTATTATAAAAATCCATCCATAAATATAACACAAGACCCTAAAAAAATTGGCTAAATAATATCGCAAAAATATTTGTCTCCTTCCATTGGTCCCATTTCCATCAATTTATTCCCACCATAAAACCTTCCTTTATTATATATGTACATTATATAAATATATTTATACCATAAACACATAACAACACAGTGAACTGGTGTTCAGTCATTTAGTAAACATCAGTAAAGAAAATTCAATTAAATTTACCTGGAAACGTATCCATCATTTCACCTGAGCTATCTGAGATACCTTTTACATAGACTGTTTCGTATGGCTTTTTATTACATATTTTGAAGACTTAATTACATTTGAACATTTCTATAGCCTTTTAGAGAGATTAATAATAAATAATTCTTCATTAAGCTACCATTTGCGTAGCAATACCTTACCTACTTCATCATTATATTATACAAAATTATTCCTTCATCCTAAATAAGGTCTCGTCAATAGCAACCGGGTTCATGGATGTTCTTTTTGGTTGAATTAAGCTCATAATAATACCCGCACGCCCACTCACTACCATGTGGGACTATCTGAAGCCATTATGACTAAAAGAATACTTAGATCAATTGAAATAAATGCGTAAAATGCTTAAAGGCCTTTAGCTGAAATTTACATACAATAAAATTCTGATATCACCCGATATCATAATCAGGTCATAAGGATTATTGTTCTGAAGACTACAAGGACCTCTATAACCCCTCCTTAACAAAAATTCGCCCTGAAACCATATAGTATGTTTAATGTATGTGTACAAGAGTACTCGTATATCAATAAAATAGAAAGAACAGAAAATCATTTCGCCTCTATGATTTAAAAAGAAACTTGACCCGGAATGTCCTTAGAGGAAACATGTAGGCGTGGAAAATGTTCATACATACATAAAACTCAATACTGCCTACTGCTGTGTTGTAGTCTTTCATGGAAGAAAACAAGAGAATCCTTCTTTGGCACTTGAAAGAATATATGTATATGTATATAAGGTCCTTATTGTCATCTCTAAATTCAAAGTACGAGTATAAATTACAAGTTAACGAATATACGAAACCAAACACTCAATTTGTTGAATTTAAACAATAAGCCTCAACTCCTCCTTACTTATGGTTGTTTGGTTTTTGAGGTTTTATGTACACATATAATATTTATTATATGTTTTTAAGACACATATAGTATATGCCAGACAGGATATTATAAATCCATACTTATTATGATATAATTTTTAACATTTCAATATAAAGGGTGTTTGTTTAGACGAGTGGTTTTCAAAAAGAAATGAAACGCATATAATTTAATGTTATGGCCAAGAATGTAGCTTTATTTTAAATACTAACTTACTTAAGGTGGCGCTACAATCCTGTGTGAACTAGTGCCTCACCCAACAAACTTCTCCATCTAGCTCGGTTCCTAGCTTGCTGCTTTCATCCGCTTTTGTCATAGTCTATGGTCGGAGATGATACAGCGACACTTTGGTCGCTCAAAATTTGACCGTTTTGACCGAGACGTCGATTTTGTAGGTCTTTTCTTGATGACAGCATGTACTTTGTTTTAAAATCATTAACCGCTAAATCCATTTTTGACGCTTCTTCCTCAATACTCACAAAAGCCCCATTGACATCACGCTGAGTTCTTCCGATTATGTCAATTATTATGACAGCGCATTACCTTGTCCAAAGCCTTTTTTGACATCGAAAGATTCTGTTAAGTTGTTTCCAACCTTTATGGAACAGCGCAAATTCTCCGTGGTCATCCTGCACAAACGGACGAGTTTGGCATGGATGCCAAAACTAAACATAGCTTTATACAGCTCGTCCCTGTAGATGTTGTCATATGCGGCCTTGAAATCGATGAAGAGATGTTCTTGGGTTTTTTCCAGGGTCTGCCGTAATGTAAATATTTGATCAACTGTGGACTTTCGTAGTCAAAACCACACTGATAAGAAACTATCAAGTTGTTCTATCTATCTATCTATCGCTGAGTAAAAAGAACATTAAAATCTTGATAGGTGTACTAACAGGTCATTGCGCCATTGGCACAATGGCTAATAGAATAGGGGCATTTGCACCCGATTTTTGTAGGAGCTGTCAGGATGAGGAGGAAATGGAAACCATTAAACACCTGCTCTGCGACTGTCCGAACCTCCAAACCAGCCGACTCCGTCATTTCGGAAACAGGTTTGTTGGAGAACTGGATGATCTAGCACAGGACTCAATGGCAAGCATGAGGAAATTTATAGATAGCACAGGCTGGTTCGTTAACGAGCCAGTCTACGCTAATCGACAGAGTTGAATTGAACTGAGAGCATCGATGCTAAATTTTTACTTTTACAGGGGATCACAATGGACCAATAGGCCCCCGTGTACGCAACAGCTTCTTGCTGTGCACACCCCTTACAGCCTAACCTAACATAACCTATCAAGTTGTTGACGATGGGCTTTAGACGTTCACATATTACAGAGGAGAAGATCTTGTAAGCGATGTTAAATAGACTGATTGGTGCATTTAAGAGGGTCTGCTTTTTCAAGCAAACTTTACTGAGGTTCCATTCATCGAGCATATTTTTTTCCGATCAAATCTTACAGATAGTACGCGTGGCATGATAGTAAGTGCGTTGAGCTGTCATACCAAAGGCATTGGGTTCAACCCCTGCCTGTGCCATCTACAGTTTTTTTCACGGGTACTGTCTCTTACGAGGAATGAAAAAATTCTCCAAGAGTAATTCTTGCCATGAAAAGTGATTTCTCAAATTAGCCGTTCGGAGCCGGCTTAAAACTGTAGGTCCCCTCCATCCCTGACAACAGTACTCGCACACAGGAATGCTTGCTCCTAACCAAATTATCTCCAGCTGCTTTGAAGAGCTCGATATTTAAGCCATCTGTTCCAGCGGCTTTGTTAGACTTCAGACTAGATCTGGCAATCCTTACCTCGTCTAAGTCGGGGAGACGGGAATGTTGGCTTTGTCGTCTATTTTCAATAGATCATCCTGTCTGACAGCGGAAATCGGTTCGTCATCGCCGTTATATACAGTCTGGAGAAGTGGTCCTTACATATCCTCAGAGAACTTCGAAAGAGGTTACTTGTGACCCAACATCTCCCAGTTTTGCCTTGGGTCTGAAAACCCGAAGTGCCACCTTGGCTACAACGAGGTAGTGATCCGAATCGATGTTAGCTCCTCGAAAAGATCGGACATCCATGATGCTAGAAGCGTGTCTAGCGTCAATCGCAATATGGTCAATCTGGTTGACGGTAGAATGGTCTTGAGAATTTCAAGTTAATTTGTGGATGTTGAGGTGTCGAAAACGCGTACTGGCTACCATGACGTTACGCCCCGCAGCAAAATTGACGAGGCTGAATCCGTTATCGGAAGTGTTGTCGTGCAGGCTGTCCCGATTATTCCACCAAAGATGGATTAGCAAATTGTTGTTAAAATCGTTTACAATTGGGCAAATCATTTTAAAAGCTTAGTAAATTACTAAAAATGACTTTAACATTTTACTAAATCGTTTAAAATTTTCGCCATTGTTTCGAGATTCAAAAGCGATTAAGAGTATCAAATGTGTTATGTTTGGTGTCAAAACGAATACATTAAAATTTTCGCCATTGTTTCGAGATTCAAAAGCGATTAAGAGTATCAAATGTGTTATGTTTGGTGTCAAAACGAATACATTTATACAGATATTTTCTGTTAGTTCATTTTTAATTGTTTAATTATGATATCCTTTCCGATAAACAGCTGAATGTTGATTTAACATTTCGGGACAAAATCGTTCCACTGAAAGTGTTCCATTTTCTTTGTATTCCTACCTTTAAATTATATTTTTAATCAACTTTAACCTCAAATGCTTAATTGCAATCAGTAAGTGCTTGGTTCTAATTGGAAAATTTGGAAATTTGTGAAATGAACGCTACAACCAATCTGTCAAAAAAATTCCAATGATGGAAACCAATGATAGCTATAAGGCGCCAGTTATAGCTATCATTGGTTTTCATCATTGAAAACAAACATTGGAATTTTTTTGACAGGTCGTTTATAGATATCATTAAAATTTTCTGTCATTGAAAAATTTTTCCTGATTGAAATCCACCGAAAAATGTTTACTGACAGAAATCTGTCATTGGAATTGTGTGAAATTGGAACACAAATCAGTGGAATCACTTTCAGGAAAATGAATTTCCGTCCGGAAAATAGAAAAATACATTTGTATAGAAAAATAAATGTGCAACTAAACTTTTTTTCTCAAAAAAAAATTCTTTGTGTGATTTCCGATCGATCGGTATATAATTTTCATTTCTAATCGAAGGTAAACATCGTCAAATATCGATTCAAAATTTTTTCCGGATCGATTTCAATGATAACTATAACTGGCGCCTAACTGACCCCTTATATTAAAAATTAATTATTAATTCATTCGTTATCTACCTGTCATCAAACTATTTTTGGGATAAGGAAGAAAACGACATATTGAAATCAGCCCCGCAAGTTGTTGCATTACCTTAAAATAATAACCAATTCTTGGTGCGTCAATAATAAGACACGTTTTTAGAGGCCAGTTAGCTGTCATTGAAAACAATCATTGGTATTTCTTTGACAGGTCGTGGAATTGTGCAAAATTGGAAAAAAATCAGTGGAATGATCACTTCACTTCATTTCACTTTTGAACATACCAGTATCAGCTGTTCACGAAAATAAATTCCCAACCGAAAAATAGGAAAACAAATTTTTGGCGGAAAATAACTGCGCAATTAAACTTTTTTTCTCAAACAAAATTCTTTTTGTGTTTCCGATTCATTTATAAATCAATGGAAAATAAATTTAAATATCGATTTAAAATCATTTCCGGATCGATTTCAATGATAGCTATTATTGGCCCCTTAGTATAAACAACCTATGTATGACAAGTAAAAGACAACTTAAATAAACAGTTATGTATGTTTTATTTGAAATATTTAAACTTTAAATTCAACTTAATCAATTAGTATCAAATGGATTAGTCTTTATTGCATTCGACACTTTGGCCAGTATATCCAAATCTTCATGGCTTTCACCGAACTTGCGTGCATTCAATTGACTCTTTGTCATTGCAGTCATATTAGTCATTGTCATTCCATTGTAGGCATAATGTTTGCTTTTTATTATGTGAATAACTTGCTGAAAGAAAATAATTAAAGAAATATTTGTATAATTATGTACACGCGCACATCTGGGCTTCTTTGTTTCAGCACTCACAAGAACTAATTTAATAAGAAACACAGAGAAAGTCAAGAAACTAATGCTCATCAATGCGGCTTCAGGTGGAAATTGAAAGCTTGATTCATCTGTTAGACCTCGTTTTTGACGACTTTTCGGGAACATCGAACCGAAACTATTTTCTGTAAATAAAACATAAACAAACATTTTTAATAAACTTATGATTGATGGAATTCCAGAAATAAAATCAAACCCACCAATATTCATCATTAACTGATCTCGCATACTTTTCAGCATTTTGATCTTATCCATGATGCCAAAAGAGTTCTTTTTCAAAAGTCCTTTTTGCAGTGAAGTAAGAAATTTTAAGAATCCCATAAATGACGGAAATTTAATGTCTTCATCCAAGGATGTCCCCTTTGTTGGTTTTGGCTTCCGCCGCCGCCGCCGGGGAGGTTCGAACGTAGGCTCGGTGATGCTTATCCTTTTATCCGCTTCAGGATCATGAAGGAAAATCTTTGTTTTGATGCGAACAATTTTATTACGTTTTGTCTGAGCTGGAACGACTATTTCGGCACTGGTTTTCAAGTGACTTTCACCAGAAATCACTAACTTCTGCGAGGAGTTTGAATCCCGGAAACGTTCTTTTTGGTATTCGATCCATTCGGGACTGGGTTCGTTTGAATCAATTATCATTTTAGATTGAATTTGTTCGTTTTGAGTCAATGATTTATTTTGGTTTTCATTTGAGGCTGTTTGGGATATTTTCACCCACTCACTAGAGCACTGAAAGGTGTACATTTGGAAAATTATGAGACCACAAAGAACGAAATGCATTCTTTAGCCGGTATCTTAAATGCACAGCCGTCACTTCGCGATGACGACGCTAGAACTAAACTGGGAATGAGAAGAAAATTATGGAGGCAGTAGCTGTTGTCACATTGTTTTGAACGCTGCAAGTCAAATGCTATCATGTGGAACCGCAAAGAGTGACAATTGCACCCGCTAAAGTGTTTCAAATTATGCTATTTACCTACATGTTTAGGTCGAGTGCGTTTACAAAATAAACACACTTCTTCTTGATGACGACGAAGATGATGATGCTTATGAGATTTGGATTCCGTAGTATAGTTCTATTAATTTGTCCCTTCTCTAGTTCACGCTGCAGATTATGATTATGTATGGAAAGAATAATAATGGCTTTCGAAAATACTCCTAAACGGAATTATGTTCAAGATGTTAGGAATACAAATTATAGCAAATGATAGTGAATTTAGATTAAAAGAAAATAGTCTAGAGGAAATTTTATAATTTTATTAATAAAGCAGAACAGAAGTAATTATGTATGTACGTCATATTTAAAAACCATATAACCAGATTGAATTTTGGAGTACGTACATAATTAGAATACCCGTTGACATTTTGTCATTTAATTAAAATGTTCATCATTATTGCTACAAAACTACCATCGGCTCTACAACCAAAATATAAGTCAAGATGAACAAGACTTTGGCCTTGAATTGAGTTAAACAATTATCGCGTGTGTGCCTCAGGCTTTGATTCTTACTTCGAAGAAGCAAATAATGAGATTAAGATGACATACAAAACTTGGACAAATAGCAGGTTTTAGTTTGTGATTGGGCAGCTGTTAAAAAAAAAAACTTGGTTTCCAATCAAACCGTAGCTTTAGCTAGTGGGACAACGGCGAACAACGAAATATGAGGCCCTATTTTTCAATTACTTCCCAGATAAATTTTAACGAAAAAATAAACTAGATGGCGCCACAGTCCGTGGAAAACTAGGGCCTTACAACTGTCAATCATTCATGTGTGCGAGCCATATCAGGGATGGAGGGGACCTACAGTTTATATGCAAAATCCGAGCGACTTATTTAAGAAAGCACTTTCATAATAGAATTACTCTTGGAGGATTTTTCAATTCTTCGCAAGATGTTGAAGGATTTGTTAATTAATCGCAAGATCTTGGAGGATTTGTCAATTCTTGGCAAGAGGCAGTACCCGTGAAAAACAACTTTAGGTTTCACAGACAGGGATTGAACACTGTACGGGACGGGTACCATTGGAAAAAGGATTTGATATTTAATACAACAATACCATGTATTATTTTCTACTACCAAAAACATATTCCTAATGGATTTTTATCTTCTAGGTGGCTTTATTTGTTGACAATATAGAATGTAATTGAGCAAGTTCATTCTTTGAACGTAAATTTTGGCCAAGTTAGTTATTTGTTCAAGTGTCATGAATTTCAAATTTAGAACTTTATTTCGCAAACCTCTACTTTAAGTTCAAAGTACAAAAACTACCATAAACATTATTGTCTACAAAACACTCCTCAGGCGAGCTACAAGTCCATCACGGTTTGTATTTTGCATTGTAAAGAAATATAACTTATTTCTTTCCAAATTTACAGAAAACATTAAATGCAGTTGTGCAGAAAATAAATAAATCATAGAGTAATAAAGTTTAGCTTTCAGTTGAATAAAAAAACACGATCAACTGTCATTTAGATAGACTTGACTTAAAAGTTAAGGAGAATTTTCTTGCCTAACTTTCCAGTCAACTTTCCATTAAAGTTGCCTTAATTGGAAGGTAAATTTTTGGCAGCTGACCAATCAAATACTAGAAACTTGCTTAACTTTGAAGTCCTTTATGTCGTCTGAACCTGCCCATTGGCATTTTCACATGTTCAAATTTTTGACATCTGATAGACCAATGAGTTACTTTTCTCTAAATTGCCTCTTGAACGTTTTTCTTCTTCTAATTGGTGCTTTTAAAAACTTGCAGCTGATACCTACTTGAAATCTTGCACTTAGACATCAGGTCTTGTGATTAAAGGATAAAATTGAAATACTGTGGTTTTTGATTTAGGGGGTGTGGTAACCACCCACTTATAAAAATTTGAGTTAGTTTGCAAGAAACACTTCTGATTATTGTAAAATGATAAAATGAATATTTGGTGTCGTAGTTCCCAAAATCGTGCGATTTAACACTGCTGATGGACAATTTTGTGTAGGGTTATGTTGTCTGCGCAGATAAATCCAAGATGAAGAAGTAGCCATAGCCAGCCACAGCTAAATTCTTGGCCATAACATTAAAATATATGCGTCATATCCCTTCTTAAAAACCCAACAAAACCAAAAAAAAACACACAATTTATAAACTTTATATATTGAATGAGATTTACTATTAAAATCATTAAAAACTTAATAATGAATGAGTTATGTTTTCTTTACTTTCCGATGATACAAGTTTTGACAAATTTAATTTCTTTGTTCTATCATTTCTGTTTTTTTTTATCTCTGCACTATATTTTAGTAAAATTACCAAAGCACTTGCTAAAGTCAGATAACTAAGCAAAATTCAAGGGACCACAAATAAAACTATATTTTTTAAAAGGATTAAGATGTCTCTACTTCGAATCTCATCTTATAATTTTTCTATTACATCAGGTTCTTAAAATATGCCTTATTAAAAATGTTAATGACAACCAAAAACAATATTGGCGCAGAATTTTCAACAATGTAGTAAAATGTTAAAGCCATTTTTAGAAATTTACGAAGCTTACAATTTGATTTACCTAATTTTAAACGTTTAGCAGTTTAGTAGTTAGCAAAACGAAAAGAAAGGTTTTAAATTTTGGAATCCCTTAGTAAATTGCTAAATATTTAGCAAATTGCTAACTAGTAAATTGTTTTATCCTAACAATAGTTTGTTTAAAATTTTGCGGAAGTGTTCATAAAAAGAACATACATTGTATGATGTTTTGGCAATGTGCAAATCATTGACCTTTAGATACAAATTTTGGAACTTCTCATAAATTTTGAGAAAACCTGCTTTCATGGTTTTGAAAATATATTTTGAAGTCAATTTTTTTGTATTGATTTCGAATCCAAACTTCGATTTTAATTATCTGCTCAAATTTTGAAAATACCCTTTTTTAAAATAACTTTTGTATGTTTTTAATGTATATAAAATATTTTTTGTAATATCCTAGTTTAGACGACGGATTCGTTACGAAACTCCACTTTCAAACGGTTTTTCCTTTTTTTGTAAAAAGCCTTTTAACGTTTCTTTATAATTTATGTACTACAGGTGAAATCTAACAATAAACCTGTCGCGATAGTGATTTTGGAATCGAATTTGAAAAAGGGCCATCAAAACATATTTTTGAATCAATTTTCAATAACGTTTGCAGTTTTTAAAAAGTATATTTATGTCAATGTACTGTTTAGACTTTTATTAAGTCAAACTGAATTTATATTTATGCATTTAAAACTTTAAGTTGGATTTATCAATGAGATTTACCTTTCTTTGGCATATTTCAACTGAAATTGAGTTTCCCATAAAAAAAAATTAGTTTTATTCATAAACCTATTCCAAGCTCCATTTGCCCAACGTTTCTAGGATGTTTTCCAATTACTTAACCCCATTAACAACTATAAGACGGAAAATTACTAGAAAATGAGATTACTTGCGACAAAGTTTAAAAAAACATATTGTAGGTTCTTTAAATTGGAATCTTTTGAGATGAACCATTTTGAGGTTCCATCATTTTTTCTCGTTCATTTTTAACGCCCAAAAAATATTCAAATGCCCTCCTTTTGGATACGAAATGTCACATTAACAACCAAATTCAAATTATGTATTTTTAAGAGATAATACATTTCTGCATTTGATACAATAAAATGTTCAGTTACTATTGAATTAAAGTGACTGCTGTGTGTTTTGACAGTTGAATTTAACATGCACGCTTTTTACTTTACAAATAAAAAGTTTTCATGCTGCTTATACAAATGTTCAGCTAAAATCAAAAAGATATCTTTTGAAGGGTTTTTTAATAAAAATGTAACAATTTCGAAGGTACAGGTTGAGCAATCTAGGGTTTCTTTTTTAAAACCGTATATTATTTGGGCACTGACAGTTGTTGCGCCATCAAAACCTAGAAAGTGAGCGAGTCTTTGTTCGCTTGTATAACATTTAGACATTTTTAAAAACCCCCAAACTGTGGGTTTTTGAAACAAGTTGTGTACAAAAGGAAGTACGCACAACGATTACTAAATGCATGTTTCTGAATTTTAATCTATAAAAGTGCGCTTTCATGTATCTGCATCTGCATAATATGAAAAAGAAGAGGAAGCCAGATATATTTGTCAAAACATGGTAGTGGGAGAAAATACAACAGTGGTAACTCTTTTTACTTCCTATAAAATACTTTTACTTTTGACTTTTACTTTGACAGTAGAGTGTTCCCACCAGCCTTAACAAAAGTGTAATCAAATAACTAAGAAACCTAACTAAACAACTTTAAGAAAATTTAAAAATATTTTACGACACCCAAAAACCATTGGTCTAAAAACAAACGGTTGGCTATAATTAAGTAAACAGTGTTTTTCAATAGTCTTAAAATAATAGTTAAAACGTACATACTTTGAATTCTTTATATAGTAAAAACAGAATCAAATTCGGCAAAGTATCTCACCAATGGAGGAAAAAAAATTCAATTAGTTGCATGAACCTCACAGTTAAAAGGAGATTTAAATGAAATTCTTGAAAAAAGGTGTAACAAAACGTAAAAAAGTTACATAGTAACAAAATTTAAAAAATAAAGAAGAAGTGTAAAGCTTTTGTTACACTTGCAAAATTGTGACAACACTAATGATGATAAAAACGAAGATGCTATAATAAAGATGAACATGTTCGTCTTCATTATAATCTTCATTCAATTTCCTATAATCTGCAAAACACGCGTACCGTGAAGTACTCATTTTATACCAACAATTTGGAGATGAATCAAGCTTCTAAGGCCAATAACAGCCAAGAAGTAATTTAATTACAGCTGGACGATCATCAACAAATTGTTGTAAATTGTATTCACTCTACTGTGAAGATAGACGAGGCATATTCAACGGGATTGTTTGCTCTTAATAATCATTATCTCTATTTTTAAAAAGAAACTTAAGAGCGGTCAACTCTAAAAATGAAAAATACATGTTATTAAGTGGGAAAGCACCTTAAGATTCCGTAGCATATCATTTGAAGCTTTGAACACATCCATTTTTCACAACTGTATTCTGCGTTTACACTTCAACAACAAGTGTCACTTTCACTTGACTATTTTGACATTTCTTCTCGTCCATGTGCTGAGATTTTAAAATTAAAACATTCAATTTTATATTTGAATCTTAAAATAGTTCATTTTTATAATATTGAATTTTAATTCAAGCATAATTTCAAATTGAAACGATGCCGAAAGACAAAGCCCATGTTGATGAAATAGTTACCCGTTGCCGGGACAAATCAACACCAGTTTTATGTAAGTTGAAATCATAATTTGTTATTAATTTTATGTTCATAACTCAAAAAGATAACTTCTTGCTATTTTAAAGTAAAATTTCAAAACGGTGACCTTAAAAATGCCCATAAGGATACAACCATCTATTTTCCGGCAAAATGTGAAACGGACCTGAAAACAAAACGTGCAGTCGTTGTAACCTGCGGAAATGTTTACTCTGGGCTTATTGCCGATGATTCTGAAGCTCTGACGGACAATTATATTTGCATTCGCAATAAATCAACAAACAAGGTGCTTTACATTTGTACTGTGTACCTTTAAGGTTGAATGTCAAGTTAATTTTGTTCTTATATTCGGCTCTCTAGGTCCGCATTCTACCGATTGACCAAGTTAAACTCATCAACCAGGTCTATGAAGAGAAACAGAACACCGTATTCGCCGTGTTGTCCAAACAAACGTCCAAAGAAACAGCCATGCGAGTCTTTGGTGGTCGCAAAGATGTACGCAGTCTTAACAACCGAGAACGCAACAATGTCAGTATCGATGTATTCCGTGAACAATTGGAGTCCACCGTTGATAAGTCAGAGGTAACGGAGACTCCAGAGGAGGTTGTGAACACAGACGTCATCATCGATACGATTCGCCCCAAATTCAACAAAGACGCAACGAATTTGCCAAACGTCTACAATATATACGATGTCATTCCTCAGGAGCTGATGGATCGTCTTGATGAGGAAGTCAGCGTTCTCATGACCACAGACATCGATGATATTCCGTAAGAGAGGAAGAGATATGAATTTTCTGTTTAAGTTTCTTTTGCTAATTTTTGTATTCTTCTTTTCATCAAAGGATATCGTCTGAATTCCTCAAAAAATCTATACTTCAGCTTAAAACTGGACCGAAGTCAAATCAGGTGAATCTTAATATGAAGATAATTATCTACATGGACGCTCTTCTCAATCTCATAACGTCGAACGTAAGACGTCTTAAAAAGTTTGAACTCTCTCAAATCACAGAAAAAGTTGAGAACGATATCCGCGAAAGATTTACCACAGGAATTGATAACTCGGCGTAAGTTAGAAGAAGACGCTTCCTCCTCTGAACCTTTTTGTTTACATTGTTTTCTTCCAGCATACGAACAACTACTACGAACGAAAAGTCAATCTGTTACTTCTTGGTATTAGCTTTTCTACTAACTGAAGACTTTCAATTGGATATGAATGTGCTGTCGTCTGAGTTGGGTATGTCAAAGGTGAAAATAACAAAGTATGCAAATTTGATATGTGCAGTTCCCAACGTGAGATCCAATTGCTTGCAATTAAGGCTGCCTTCCAATGTAACGTTTATTAAGGGTGGTAAATTTAAAAAGCCAAGGCCATAAGTCTAAGAAATTCAAAATATATGGTAGTTCCGTTGAAATGGTTTCATTTTCTGAAAAATTATTCAAAAGTTGTTTCGTGATTTATTCTACAATTTAATGATGAGGAACTTTTAAGACGTAAGCTTATGTGGACCAAAGTAGTATTACTTATTGCAATTTTAAAGGGGTCTGGGAAGGTAGTCCGCGGCGTGATGTTTACTGCGTAAGATTTTCATGCCAGAGGTCTAGGTTCAATCAATGTCTCTGACGTGCTGTATTCATTTAACGATTTAAGGACAACGACCTTCGGATATGCAAGTGGAATGCTAGGTCCCTTAATAGACCACGTGCAGCCGAAGAATTAGCGGAGGCCCTAAACTGCTATAAAGCAGACATCACCGCCATTTAGGAAATACGATGGGATGGGCCGGGCAAAAAGCGAATGCAAAACTGCGATATTTACTATGGTGACTGCTACCGAGAAACCCGACAACTCTTATTTGGATTCGTGATTGGAGCCAGACTTAGGCAACAAGTCTTGAGCTATAGGTGCATTAACGAGTGCCTCATGACAATCCGCATCTAAGCTAAATTTGGCAACATAAGCCTAATATGTGCGCACGCCCCAACATAAGAAAAAGATGACAACACCAAGGATATGTTCTTCGAGCTTCTGGGCAAAGCATATGAGCAGTGTCCTAGCTACGATATTAAAATTGTCCTGGGCGATTTTAAGGCCAAGGAAGCTAGGAAAGGAACACATCTTTGGAGAAATAATAGGGAAAAACAGCCTGCACGCCCAAACTTATGATAACGAATTTGATACGGGGCGAAACGTCATGATAGCCAGTACGCGTGTTTTCCACACCTGAACATCCACAAAGAAACTTGGAGTTCTCCTCCAATCTACCGTCAACCAGATTGACCATATTGCGATCGTCGCTAGACACGCTTCCAGCATCATTGATATCCGAACTTGGGAATGCAGCCAAACAACAGGCACGCAAAGTGGCGCTGCATAGAAGGACGAGAGCTTCTTACGAGCTCTATGAGCAGAAGTGGTGAGAGGAACACCGACTTCTCAGAAGGAAAAAGAGAGATCATGAGAAGCGTGCGGTCAAAGATGTTGAGAGGTTCAAAAGCAGGAATGAATTCGAAAGTTCAATGAGCAGGTGAAACGAAATTCACAAGTACATAAACCTCGAACCGAGGCTGCAAAGATGATAGTGAAAACATCATGGTGGAACCGCAGTCAATGCTGAGGATATGGAAGGACCACTTCTGCAGATTGTATAACGGCTACGACGAACCGAATTCCGCTGTCAGACAGGATGATTCATTCAACATAGACGACGAAAGCCAACAGTCCCGTCTCCCCGACTTAGACGAAGTAAAAATTGCCATTTTTAAGCTGAAGTCTAACAAAGCCGCTGGAGCAGATGCCTTGAAGCTCTTCAAAGCAGCTGGAGATAATTTGGTTAGCATGCAAAAACTTATCTGTATGATATGGTCGGAAGAAAGCATGCCCGACGAATGGAACCTCAGTATTTTTGCCCGATTCTGAAAAAAGAAGACCCTCCTTTCTACTTAACATCGCTTACGAAATCTTCTCTGCCGTAATATGTGAACGTCTAAAGCACATCGTCAACAACCTGATAGGTCTTTATCAGTGTGGTTTTAGACCAGGAAAGTCTACAGTCAATCAAATATTCACATTACGGCATATCCTGGAAAAATCCCAAGAACATCAAATCAAATAGACTCGTCCGTTTGTCTGTCATGCGATTTTTTTAAACATCGTCCTTGAAAGAATGATGCAGAGCTCCCACGTCAACACTAGAGGCACTATCTTTCAAAAGTCTGTCCAACTAGCATATGCTAGACATAATCGGAAGAACTCAGCGTGATGTCAATGGGGCTTTTGTTAGTATTGAGGCAGAGGCGGCAAAAACGGGTTTTACGGTTAATGAGGGCAAAACGAAGCATGTAGCTGTCATCAAGAAAGGACTAACAACACCGACGAGCTGTATGGGCTGTACAGCGACAGCTAGGGACCGAGCTGGATGGAGAAGTTTGTTGGGTGATTCCTTAGTACACACAGGACTGTAGCGTCACCTTAAGTAAGTAAGTTAGTACAAATGTTTGGTCATCCGTAAAGAAAAAATGAGGAATTCCACTTGAGTTCCCACTTTCCAAGGTCAGGGAAACGACGATTCATTATTAGCTTAAGCAATATCTTGTGATACGAAAGCTTCTTAGTGACCGGCAGTTCAGCTTTTTTAGCAAAAGGTTAACAGGTAATCTCATGGTTCATCTCACCGAACAGTGTAAAAATATTTACATCGTTTTGGAAAATGCAAAACTGAATTTTAAAGACATTTGATAAAATCTGGCATTAGGCTTTAGTATAAAAATGTGTTGTTTCGTTTTAGAGGAGGCTTCGTTGGGTTGAGTACAAGAAGTATCGGGTGGGTTCAAGTTCAAAATAAATGCTGTTGTGCCCCAGTACTCTCTTTTCTCTCCGAGGCCCTTATTCATATTTATAAATAGTCTTCTCTGAAACTTAAACTCAAATGGATTGTTTCGTTAACGTTAGTACTCTTAGCTTTTCGTATTTCATACACAGTATTGTACAATTTGGGATAAGAAATCGAGTGGAATTTAATGCTTCAAAAGAGTGAGATGCACCCACCTTGTCACTATCCATGAGTGACACTTCCGTCAATAAAACTAAACATCAACTACAAATAACATCATTAACTCAATCACAACACTTGAACATCATCGTGACGTTTCAAATAGCAAAGCTACATTCCCCCTCTTAATCAATTTAACCGTAATACTCGCTTCTTGGAATGCACATCCATCTACCCTTGAGCCCAATTTCAACCTTACTATAATGTACAGATTTTGGTTATTTAATAGTGCTACACGAATGTTGAATGCACAGCACCTTATTAAACTATGTTTTTCCCGATAACTTCTTTAAAACCATCTTTCCTTTTAATAACGCTTGCAGTGTGTCTTTACGCTTTTGTAATAGAAAGATCTCAGTGGCTAGAGCTATTTCGTCACGCTCAAAAATTAAGTCAGTTCTTTGATTTTAATGATTCTTCACTGCCCTTTCTACAAGTGATCTGGAGGTTAATATTTAGATTTGATAGTTTGGATCCGTACAGAGGTTGATGTAGTGAAATAAATAGCACACTCGATTTTTGTGGAAATAGCCTGTTTCTGTTTAAATATGAGACCGTTTTAAGTATTCCGATTAGGCACCTAGCTGTACAACTTTGACTAGGGTCGTGAGTTTCGATATGATTTTGTAAACATTCAATTTAGAACTTTAATCTCATTTGTAAAAAGTTAAAACATAAAACATCCCTATTTTGCTACGGCTTACAATTGAAATTTCCTACTCTTTTAAGTAAGGAAAAAACTAACGAACAATTTCTTTCGCTTTTTTATAGAATCCCAGATTCGTCTGCACTATTATCTGTATAACAAAATTTATTTGAAGTCGATATCTCTTCTGGTTCTTGAGCTATGGACGACGAATAAGTAATATATCTTTACAATACAAAATACAAATTTAGATGGACTTGCCTGAGGATTGTTTTGTAGACAGTATTGTTTTTGGTAGTTTTTGTACGATGAACTGAAGGTATAAGTTAGTGAAGTAAAGTTCTGAGTTTGAAATTTATGACAATTGAAAAACTAACTAGCTGCTTTGGTCAAAATTTGCGTTCAAAGAATGCAGTTGACTGCAAATAAAGTCTCTTATGTTGTCTGAACCTGCCCATTGTTTATGAAAATAGCGATGAAATAATGACAGACATGAAACCTTACGGCTGTAGGCGGCGGCGCGGCGGTGCTCAAGAGGTACAACAGTTTCAGTTAAACAACGGTCACTTATCATTTTTAGAGCTCTTTTTTGAATTTTTGTCCAAGAGACTGAAGTGCGGATATCAGATTGGAAACCGTTAAATACTACTTGAATTAAACGGTTCGAAAGGTAATTTATAACCCAACAAAGAAGAGATTCATCAATACCAAAAACACGCATTTTAGATAAGAGAGCTTGGTGCCAAAATCTGTCAAATGCCTTTGAAATATCAAGTGCAATAATCTTACTTTCTCCAAAACGATATAAAGATTTGTTCCACTGTTCGGTGAGATAAACCATCAAGATATTTCTTAAGCTGAAAATTGATCAGCGTTTCTATGACCCTGGGAGGGACGTAAGTGCAATTGGACCATAGTTAGATGGTGAGGAAGATTCGTCTTTTTTAGGGACAGGCTGGACAAATGCAGTTTTCCATCCACTCGGAAAGAGACCTGTAGAATAGGACAGATGGAAAAGCTTACGCAGTGGTTTTCCAGCGTTGAAGAACACCTCTTCAAAACAATAGCGGAGATACTATCATGGCCAGTGGATTTGTGAATGTCAAGATGTTTAAGTAATCCAGTAACTGAACGAGTGCGAAAGAAGATTCTATGGGATCAAAAGTAACGCGACAATCAACGAAGAAAGCACACAGTTTCTTCTTCATTCTATTGTAACTCTCTGCAATATTAACCAACGAGAATAGTTGGTTTGAAGTTGACCGGTTCCCCCTAAAGCCTGCTTGAAACTCATTAAGGTTTTTAATAGAATCTGGACCCAGCTTAAATCCATGTTTGGTTTGGAAGCTCCATCTTATAGCAGAATTAACATTCTCGTATAAGGAATTTAATCTTTGGGGCCCTTTTTTCAAACGAAGAAGTTAGTGAAGTAATGATACATGCTGATCAACTATTTAGGATTAAAAAGTATGATTAAAGTTAAAGCATATACACTTATTTGTATATTAACGTGAATTCTAAATATCTTAATACTCGCTAAAAAACGAAAAGATCAAAAAATACATTGATGGTTGCTCAAAACCTGGCACAATGTCGTCTTTATTGAAAAATCAGTGACTTATATTAATAAGACCGAAACTAAAAATAAGTCGATAGCAGTTTTAGCATGAGCCAATTCCAACATAAATTGTTAAAACTAGTTTGACATAAGGGCACCACACCTCTTGAGGAACGTATAACGGTACATATGGAATGCTTCACAAGCATTTTTACCGGAAGTGTGTACTGAATTATTCTATATCATTTATCTCAAGCACTAAAAACTGTCAAGACAGCTCAGTAAGACTGAAAATATTTAATTCATGGATTATTCACCGTACAGCCTTGTTTGACCCCTAACGCCGATTTCTTGTTTCCATACATAACCGATTTTTTACGCCAGAAGAATCTAAAATCATGTTTTAAAGGTATTGCGTGTGAAGTATTAAAAATGTTGCCTAAATTCTTGTCTTGTAAAATATGTTTATCAACAATAAAACCGTTGTAATATTATGGTGATTTCATTTTTGGGTCGGAAATATGAACAGCGATCAGTCTTGAAAAATTATAGTTTAACCTAGTAACCTAACTAGAGAAATATTTGAAGCCCCCAACAACATTCTAGTTTTAATTTATTCCTATCAGAAGATTCATTAATTTTTTGAATGCGTCATATGAATGAATTTGTTTAAAAACATGACACTTTTATTTTGGCAAGGTTTTAAAAAATAACTTGAATGTATCTCTTTACTAAAAGAACACCCAGTATTGATAATTATTTCAACGGCGTAGTAGGCTATTATGATACAGCACTATATGTGGGTGTTCCGGTTCTATTTTCGTGTCCTATATAATAGTCCCTCATTGTTGGACCTATACTCACCCATTCTTTCAACGAAGAAAACAATGTCGAACTAATTCACCTTTGCCCTCTTTATTCTTAAAATAAAATTACCTATACAAAATACCTTCCATTTAATATAGAGGCTTACAGGACAATAAACACTTGGCTAGAAGAGAATTGCACTTGAAATAGTACAAGCACAACCCTGCCAGCGAATCCGCCACGACAGACATTGCTCTTGGTTACCATAACAATATTGTGGGTTCCCTTTTGCGTCCTACTTCCAAGTTCCATCCAACAAAACACAAAAATCGATGACTCAATTTATAACAAAACAAAATAAAAACACATTCTTAAAAAACAAAAACAACAAATTCTGCAGTCATGATGCATTTTCTAAATTTTTATTTTCAATTGAAGGATTTCCAAGGTTTTTGTTTCCACAATTTTTTGTTTAAGTTAAGTTTATTGTTTAATTATTATTTGTAATATCGACACGAAACAAGGCAACTTCAAGTACATATTCTTAAGCTCTGTGGGCTAGCAATTTAGTCAATCAATTCGTCAATATACATAATCTGCTAATCAAATTGCAATGAATTCCCAAACATAGTCGAGATACGATAAGTGTTGGATACGAGTTCTTCTTTTGGATACCAAGACAATTTTTTAATAATATTTAAAAACCAAAAATATTTTTAATTCAATTGGAAAGAAATTAAAAGGAAGATAAGAAAAAAAAGACCTCTTTAAACGGCCAAACCAAAAACGGAAACAATGCAATACATGGTCTTGTTCTCCCAACGAACGGTGCACGAGCCATCGGTGTCATTGTTCCAGAAACACGAGCTTGCTGTATGGAGTCCGGCGCCGTTTTTCTGCATAATCATGGATGTGACGATGTACTTGTAGGGCTTCTGTTCCTTGGTGAGGACACTGAGACAGTTCTCGACGACCAAGCTGGTCCAGTTGTTGACTTTGTCGTGCTGGTAGGCGTTACCGCCGATTGTTTGCTCGATGGCTTCCTTGATGATTTTGCTTACATCATCCACAACGAATTGGTTTTCCTCGCGAACGTCTTCCATTTCGATGAGGGAAAGGAATTACTTTGTTTATTTGTTGAATTTGAAAAATGCGGAAAGTGGTTATTGGTTGAGCTATATCAGGCCAAGAGCTAGCTGGAGCGTTTTTCCTTGCAGCTGTTTGGTTTTGGTTGGAGTTTTGTGAACTGTGACAAGAAACAAGAAGAAAATTCTATTTGTTTCTCTTTTCTTTTTGCATTTTTGGCAAATTTCTCTTTGTTGACATTTGGGTACTCATTTTTTGATGTTTTGTTGTCTTTTTTATATTGTAAACAGGGGTGGTATGAGTGAAATATGAGATGGAAGCATTCAGTAATTTGTAGGAAAATATTTCATTGGGAATACAGTTTTGAAGTACAGCACAATTATGGTGAACTTACATGGATGTACATTTGATTTATGCAAAATAAAGGGATGCAACATATAATATGTAGGTATGTTTGTAAGATAGAAAGAAAAAAGAATAATGCTGAATTTTATTTCTGCATAGTAGGAAATTTAGGAAATGCAGATTTTCATGCTTGTTGTTCAAGCATCAAAAGTTGATTCCAAAATGTTTGGTATCGAGTTCGAATGTGATTTAAAAATAATATTAATGAATGAATTCATGGCATTAAGAACGTGATATTACGTAACATTATAGCAGAGTATCTACGTGTGTATTCTCTCGAACTTTCGAGTTTTATCTGCCTCTTTATATTTTTCTGTATTTGTAAGTGTAGGAACATGCAAATCCACTTTTCTTCCTGCTCTGCAAAAGCAAGAATATGTAAAACATAGAATTCACAATTTGAACGAGTTATACATTTTGCGGCCTCAAAAGTATAGGACTGGAATTCGACATCTGTCAAACTAAGTTGGTAAACCAATTTTTTGTTTTTCAGTTGAACGTCTGAAATTTACGAAAATGGATAGTTTAACTATCGCACAACGCTTACAAATTGTTAAAACCTACTGAAAAATCGCTCGTGTCACTGAAAATATCGCTGATGTAAGTGAAAGTGTTGCCGAAGACCCGAATATGTCGATTCGTCTTCGTTCTCAAGAATTAGGACTGTATTACGGCACATTATGGAATATTTTGCATTTGGATCTACACCTTCATCCATATAAAGTCCAGCTCACACAACAACTGAAGCCAGCTGACCATTCACAATGCCGTCGGATGGGTGCTTGAACAATAGCCGGTGGACGTCCATTTTTCTAACAAAATTTTGTTCAGCGACGAAGCACATTTCTCACTCGGTAGGTATGATAATAAACAAAATGATCGTATTTGGGGTTCTGAGAATCCTCAAATTATTGAAGAGAGGCCATTACATCCACAAAAAGTCACTGTTTGGTGCGCTCTTTGGTCCGGACCTTAATTCTTCGAAAACGACGATGGAACGACTGTCACCGCCAAAATGGAGCCACTTTTTTTACCTACTAATGAAGAATACGACTTGGAGAATACGTGGTTTCAAAAAGACGGTGCCACATGCCACACTACTAGAGCGAATATGACTTTATTGCAAGAGACATTTCCTGGCCGCGTAATTTCTCGTCGCGTGGTGGCGATATCAACTGACCACTAAGATCATGTGATTTGACACGGCTGGAATTTTGTTTTTGTTGCGCAACGCGAAAGACAGTGTTAATGCAGATAAACCTTTAACTCTTGAGCAATTAAAAAACAACAATATTCATCAAATTATGGCTGAGATACCGCCCATTATGTGTCAAAAAGTGGTCGAAAATTATCTCAAAAGAATCGATGCTTCACGTGGTGGGCATTTAAATGATGTAGTGTTTCACACATACATACATACATCATACAACGTCAAAGTTCAAAATTTATAATAAAAATGAAATATCATGAAAATATTTTATATGTGTCTCATTTGCATTTACTTATGAAACCGCAAAATGAATAACCTTGTATAAAATTTTTAATAGCTTCAAATTAAAAATTTGAAAATAAGAAATATCGATTGGTATTTAATAAAGAAGAATATTTTCACGTTTTAGAAGACGTGACCCTAATAAATGTTGTTTGGTAGGGTGTATTCAGAAACGTCAGCCTAACTAAGAACTGCGTTATCTGCATTCATAAAGTCAGATTTTCGATCGAACTAACCTAGTCAAACTGCAGTACCTACCGTTCATAAACGTCAGACTGTCGTCAGCGTCGGGCAGATTGTGCAGCTGATTTTGTTTGGGCTCAGAAAGAGCGGAAATTATTAAAATAATGTTAACGACAACAAGAAGGACGAAGCGGCACTGACTCGTAAAGAATGTAAGTAATGGCAAATATTTTGTTAATTTTTTGGTAAAAATAATTTAAATTATTGTTTTTAAAGGTTCAACAAAATTTGTTTGGCAGCCATTTTTCTCTGACGTTTATGAACTCTGTTTACATAAAAATCGGACTAAGTCAAACCTTTTTGTTTACTGCAGACATTCTTCATTGGGAGTGCGTTCACAAATGCATCAGAAAAGAAATGCGATTGTACTAACGCAGATTTTCTGCGTTTATGAATACACCCGTATTCTTCTTGTGGCATGACAACTTAATGTTTTATACCCACGTTTTTTCCCCTCTGAATTGATTAATAAAGGGTGGTTAAATTTTAAAGGCCGATGTTGAATGTGAACCACACTTAAATGTCAAGTTTTTTTTCTGAATTTCATTTGACATTTCTCAATTTCAGACTAATTCAATTACAATTTTAACCATGGAAATATACAGAATGGAGCAATGCGTTAAGATTATTCAGGCTTATTATGAAAATGGTCGTTTAAATCAAAATTCATATGGTGCACTTCGTGATTTTTTCGGTCATTTTAATCGAACAAACAATCGAAAAAATCGTGCAAAAATTTTAGCAAACTGGATTTGTAGGAGATGTGAAAACACCAGTGATGCTCTTACAGATCGTTCTGCAGTAAATACTGCTGCTGTTCACGATAGTGTGGCTGAAGAGCCGTCTACCTCAACTCGTCGTCGTATCCAACAATTGCACCTCTCACGCTCGTCGTTTATGAACGTTATGCATAAAGACTTGCATTTACACCATTACAAGGTGCAATTAACTCAAGAACTAAAGCTTCTTGACCATTTCAAGCGTCGTCGAAGGTCAGAATGGTGACAAGAAATGGCAACAGTAGATGATCAATTTTCGAAGAAAATCATCTTCATTGGTTAGGTACATTTTCACCTCAGTTTATTCGTTAATAAGCAGAATTGTCGCATTTGGGCAAATGATAATCCAAGAGTGATAGTCGAACAACCAATGCATCCGCAAAGAGTGGCTGTTTGGTACGGTTAATGGGCTGACATGGCGGTATCATGGGACTGTATATTTTCCAAAATGAGGCCGGTCAGCCAGTTACTCTGAATGGTGTTTGCAATCGTACGTCTATAAGCCAGCAACAATTTAAGAGCTAAAGGATGAGATAATTTGACACATTAATGGCATAAAACATCAATAACGCCTCAGCGTCTTCGAAAATTTGGACCATAGGATGGAGGTGTTGCGGTGGCTCATATTTTGTTTCATACATAATTGAACCATAACAATATTATTATTACAAAAAGAGACGACATAATTTTTTAAATAATTTATATTTTATTCAAAATCAACATCGGCCCTTAAAATATAACTACCCTATATACAATTCATCGAAGGATATCCATTCCGAAATTTCATGATAATTTGTTTAAGATTGATGAGCAACCTAATAACAGACCGCAGCCACTATCTGAAAGCCAATAACAGATTTTATTTAGATATTTAAAAATAACTGATATTTATTCCACTTATAAGCTCTGAAAGACGATATCAGCTAAATTATGTTCTACGGCTACAGTTTTAGCACTATATCTTTTTTAAGAAATTTCGTATGACAAATTCGGACTTTATAGTTAACTTGATAAGTTTAATTTTTAACATCTTGAATCGATTATAGAGCATTAGAATAGAACTAATAAAGCGTTTTCCATTAAAAGTTGGTCAATTTTGAAATTTAATAAAATAACTGGAGATATCAATAAGATTTTATCTTTATTTGTGAGCCTTACCAATGATATTATGTGGGAAATAACTAATAAGGTACATATAACATCGTTTAAACGGTGCCGCGGCGGCGGCGTGCATCCGATGGTATTAGTTATGCTACCTTTGAGGGCCACGGAGGTTTGCGGCTTATTTGCATAGACCTGCGACTTAAGAAAGACCAAAAATTCGCCACGTTGTCGTCTGCGACAGGCCAAGTTCTAGTCAATTCTTGAGCGACTCAGAATTGACTACTTCGGATTTTGCTGCACACTTTCACGAACAGTGGCGATGTTTTTAGTAGATCTTACGTTTCGTTGACCTACAAATGTTTACAGATTGTTCACTGAGCTGGTAAACTCGAATTTGGCAACCAAATGTTAAATATTCGACTTGGAAGGAGGACCAATGACCATGTACCGAATAAAAAGGAAGCAACGCTCGTCGCTACGACTAGAGAACACCCATTTGTATAACAAAGTTTTATCATATTGCTCGACTCTGTAACTTGCCATGATGATTTGTGACTGATTAAAAGATATTTTGAAAGAGAGTAAAAGAAACATTAAGGCCGCCACGAGCTATCAAAATCAACCCTTTATTTCTTATCGCCCTAAAACTCCAAAAATCAGAAGGTGTTAAATCTCGCTTTACAATGGTGATCAACTTTTTGTCAGCAAACTTTTCTTGAAAAATTATTATTGGCCTTTAAAAAGCCATTAATTATAGCTCGATAACGCAATCCATTAACCATTTCCAGCAGGAACTTTTCGAATAATAGCTAGCCAGAGGGTTTTAAAACCATTTTTTAATTTTGCTTATTTACGTAGCAGCCTAGGTTAAAATAAACCTCGTCACTAAAGAATATTTTCAACTTCCCATAGGAAGTTATTGTAATGGGTCCGATTTGTCGAATTGAAAATTTTGACAATTCTCGACGTTTCATAAATAAAAGCTTTTTGGAAAGATGTCTGTGCGTGCGTGTGTACGTACGTACGTTAGTACGTCCGTACATTCGCGACGTTTTTTTCGTCGTCCATAGCTCAAAAACCAAAAGAGATTTCGACTTCAAATAAATTTTGTCATACAGATGCAGAAGGGGTTCTCAAGAAAATTGCGTTTGTGGTTTTTTTACCATAGCAGTTTAAAAAAAGGTGACAATTTTGGTTAACCCTAAATATCTCACGAACCAATAACCCTAGAGACTCAATTAAATTTTATATTCAAAATTGTAAAAAAAACGTAATACCAAACAAATATATTTTCGGAAAAAAATCCAATTAACGTTTTTTTTTTAAATCAAAAAAACTGGAAAAAAATATTTGTTACCTTGAAAATTTTACGAATTAAAAATGGTTTTATCTCCAAAACAATTTTGTGCAACGAAGAATAACGTTTTTGATATCAGGTAAAATTTTGAGAAAAATCGAACTGATAGTTTTTTTACAAAAAAATAAAAACCTAAAAAAAAATAATAAAAGTTAGTAAAAATTGATTCTCGACTCAAATAACTTTTCAAAACTTTAAGACATTGGCTATAAACTAATTTTATTTTTGTTTTTAAATATTGTTGGCAATATTCAGTAACATTTTGAGAAAAATCGAATTGACAGTTTTATTACAAACAATTTTAAACCTAAACAAAATTAATAAAAGTTGGTAAAAATTGATTTTCGACTCAATAATATCTTTTCAAAACTTTGAGATATTGGCTTTAAACTAATTTTATTTTATTAGAAATATTGTTTTCAACATTCAGTTAAATTTTGAGAAAAATCGAATTGACAGTTTTTTTTTACAAAAAATAAAATCCAAAAAAAATTAATAAAAGTTGGTAAAAATAGATTTTCGACTTAAGTATCTTTTCAAAAATTTAATATAAAGGCTTCAAATTAATTTTATCTTATAAAAAATATTGCTTTCAACATTCAGTAATTTTTTCTATAAAAATCTAACAGTCAGTTTTTCCATAAAAAATTAAAATCTACAAAAAATATTACGCAAAATTGGTAAAAATGTTAGAATTTAGACTTAAGGAAATAAAAGGCGAAGACGTTTGTACTAGACGAAGGTTTATTAACAAGTGAACGAAATAAAAAAAAATACACGATTGTAGCAACTGAAGGAACTGACAAAATAAAATATTAACAAATGTTTGTGTTGCCGTTTACGTAAAAATACAAAACATTGTTTTAACAGAAAATTGGGGTTCGGTTCTCGATATCTCGTGAATAATAGAAAACATTGGCTTCAAATTAATTTCATTCGTCCAATTTGTATTTGTATTAGAAATAAAAACTTTTAAGACATGCTACTAAAATTGGTAAAAGTTGGTTTTCGAATAAAAATCTCGTTAACCAAAATAGATTTTGAAATCAAACTCTTTTATCATATGCAAAATATTGTTGGTAATTTTAAAATTTCTTAAAATAATTTAACTGATATCTTTTTTAACAAAACACGAAAACCTACAAACCTTTAAAGCCAGACAAATCGACAGAAGGGATGGGAAGTTATCAGTGTAGGTCGCATCCCAGCCTCTTTTTCGATAAACATTTTGATGCAATTTAAATTAATCCTAAATTTTGTTTGATGCGCTATATATTGATCCCCTGATATGATCTAAAAACCCTTAATTTGGTGTGGGCTCTTAGTAGTGAATTTCAAAAATGTCAATGTCTTGTTGAAGAGTGTATCGTTCCATTTTTAGTAATAACGTTTTTACCTGTGAAGTCATGATAGCTTCAGAAGTGGGTGGCAGCTGCCCAAATAGCCAACTATTCATAATGAAACCGCTAATTAATTTGAACAACACATTCAAAAATATCAATCCTGTATAATATAAACAAACAAATTAATAAACAAAACGATTTTTTCTCAAATTAAATATTAAATGCTCCTCGCCATCTTACGAATAAAACCAAGCTCCTATCCTATCCTATATTTATCCATCTGAAAACCTTGTCAAAATTAATTTTTAAGTAAGATTAAATAGAGCCTTACACATTACTTTCAAATGTTATTTTTCACCTAAAACTTACAGTAATCTTAACTTCAGCTTTTGATTAAATTCTAAACATTATAACTAAACCAATAATAATACTCATTTCTGTATTTGCATATTATGTAAATATATTCTGCCATCATTGGTATCTTAGTGTCATTAGCAAACGATTGTGACTAAAATAATTAGAGACTTATTTGCTTACTTTCTGACTCACACGCTATTTATCTCATTTTATCTAAAAGTGTTTACATAAATATTTTGACACAATAACTAGGTATACGCCAAATCTAAAACCTCTCAATCGTCACAATTAACATGCGATAAATTTTTAACACGCAAACAAGTAACGCAATCAAAAAACTACAAATACGAACTAAATTAGAAAGGTCCAAATATTCATTAAGTACTAGATACCAACCTCTTTACACCAAATACTATGCTTAACAATGAATTTCCTCTATAAATGCAAGCCAAATTATATTTACCCAAGCTAAACTAAGCCCATGGCCCATCAACAAAACGAACTTAAACTCCCCCGCTGCCGTTCTCTCGATGTCGTATTGTAGTTCCCGCATTTTGAGGGAAATAAAACATTAACTCGTCGTATACACAGTTACCTATTACCTTTTACCTATTACAAAGTAATTGACATCATTTGCCAGTTAAATTAAACCGAAGTCTTACTAATTGATTGCGTCAACATTGTTGTCAAACCGCAAACCTCCTATACAATAATATATTACCCATGAAAATGTTTATAGACGCCAAAGTGACGATATTGTTACGTTCCTTATGGCTAACTTGCTAACCAATTCCACCTAAAATGGTTGTGAGAATTATTTTCGGAAGAATTTGGAAAAACTATTTCACTAATGTGAATACTTTTACTTTGGGGGAGTGAGGCACGAGGAGAAGCGGTGCGGTTTGCCGAAAATATGTTGTGTTTGAGTGCAAATAAATAGATACTTGATGTGGTCCAAAGCTATTCTGATGGTTGACCATAAAGTAAATTTCACACCTTACCCACTCTGCTGGAATAAAAAGAAGAAAAGAAATATTTTAACAATAGGGCATTAGGAAGAAAGATTGAAAGATTTTGATTGCAAAAGAAGCTCTTTGAAAACAAATTTGAAACGATGAAAGTGTGCATAGTTTTGATTAATTCTGCTTTTCTTTCTAAAATTTCTGTTTTAGAACTTATGAAATTGGTTTAAGAATTTTTTTGGGTGGTGCGTTGAGAACAAGGGCCTATAGTGACTTACAACTCTCAACCATTCCTGTGTGCGAGTACTGTTGTCAGGGATGGAGGGGACTTACAGTTTTAAGCCAAATCCGAACGGATAATTTGAGAAAACACTTTTCATGACAAGAATTACTCTTGGAATTTGTCAATTCCTCGCAAGAGGCATTACCCGTGAAACAAACTTTAGATGGCATAAGCAGGGATCGAACCCAAGACCTCTGGCATGACAGTCCAACGCACTAACCATCATGCCACGGGTTTAAGAAATAGTATGTATATAAATTTCTTAGAGTCAGCTAATTGTTTGTATGCTTCTTCATTAAAAGGTAGTACAAAGCTATAAATAAATAAAAATAAGTATACGCCTTAGTGCACAAAACTGTTTCGTCGCATGTCATTGGTGTTCAAATAATCCAATTCAGGGCAAACGACGTTGGTAATCATCAACCTATGACTGTGATGGTTTAACCAAGACCAAAGGAATATGATCCTATAAAATCTACAGCTCGAAATCCAGATTAAACGGAAACTTTTTCTGAATTTATTTGATTGTCGTGGATCTCGTGTGGATGGTAGTTATCCCAATTTCGGAAATGTTGTTTCTTTATTAACATATTTATCCAGAAATGAGCTTTGCCGATGAGAATGATTTTTAAACGAAATGGGTCAAGTTACGTGAGACAGTTAAATTTTATAACAAACGAAAATTCTCCGTAAAGTACAACAAAACGGATCTTTTATTTCGTTCACTAAACCATTAAACTTTAATTTATCACATAACGAATAGTCCTCTCGGTAAATCAAAGATTTGTGTGTATGTACATACGTTCGCACGTTCATTTTCTTCCGTACGTCCGTGAGTTTGGAATATTATTTTTCATCGTAAATATCTGAAGAACCAGTAGCGATATCGACTTCAAATAGATTTTGATTTACAGATAATAACGCTGCATAGACGGACGAGAACTGCTCACGAGCTCTATGAAAAGAAGAGGAGAGAGAAACACTGAATTCTCAGGAGGATAAAGAAAGAACATGAGATGCGTGCGGTCGAAGATGTTGAGAAGTCAACAGCAGAAATTAAGTTCGAAAGCTTTATGAGTAGTTGCAAAGAAATTCACAAGTACATAAACTTCGAACCGAAGGCTGCAAAGAGAATATGGAAGGACGACTTCTGCAGACTGTATAACGGCGAAAACGAACCAAATTCCGCTGTCAGGCAGGATGATCCATTTAATATAGACGACGAAAGCAACAATCCCGTCTTCCTGACTTAGACGAAGTAAAAATTGCAATATCTAAGCTAAAGTCTAACAAAGCCGAGCTTTTTAAAGCAGCTGGATATAATTTGGTTAGGAGCATGCACCTGCATGTGTAATATATCTAAAGCCCATCGTCAACAACCTGATAGCTCCTTATCAGTGTGGTTTTAGACCAGGAAAGTCCACAGTCGATCAAATATTCAAATTGCGGCAGATCCTGGAAAAAACCCCAAGAACATTAAATCGACACCCACCATCTTTTGATCGATTTCAAGGCCGCATATGACAGCATCTACAGGGACGAACTGTATAGAGCCATGTCTAGTTTTGGCATCTCTGCCAAACTCGTCCGTTTGTGCAGGATGACCATGGAGAACTCACGCGGTCCATAAAGGTTGCAAACAACTTAACAGAACCTTTCGATGTCAAAAAGGCTTTAGACAAGGTAATGCGCTGTCGTGCGATTTTTTTAACATCGTCTTTAAAAGAATAGTGCAGAGCTCCCACGTCAACACTAGAGGCACTATCTTTCAAAAGTCTTTCGAATTACTGGCATATGCTGATGACATTGACATAATCAGATGAACTCTGCGAGATGTTAGAGGTGGCAAAACTGGGTTTGATGGTTAATGAGGGCAACGAAAAAGTACATGATGTTATCAAGAAAGGATCTACAACACCGACGTCTCGATCAAAATGTCACAATCGACAGACGTAACTTTGAGTAAGTTAAGGACTTCGTCTACCTAGGCTCCGCTATAAAACAGAAAACAACACCAGCAGTGAGATCAAACGAAGAATAACCGCTGTTTTTTGGGCTAAGAAAGCAATTGAGTAGCAAAGCCCTAATCATCCCTGTCTTGCTATACGGGGCAGAAGCATGGACTATGATAAAAGCGGATGAAAGCACCTTGGCTCGTTTTGAGGGAAAGGTTCTTCGCGTGATCTACTTTCCCGTATGCATATAAGGTGAGTGGGGAAGAAGATGTAACGACGAGCTGTACGGGCTGTACATCGATGAAGACTTACCCCGAAGGTTAAAAGTCCAACGACTGAGATAGCTGGGTCACGTAGAGCTCATGAATACCAATTCTCCGAAAATTCTTCGAATCCACACTTACAAGACAGCACAGTAGATGAAGACCTTGAATCAGATGACGCGCACAAGTGGAAAGTGAGCACATCCAACTTGGAATGCGCAACTGGAGACATCTAGTCAGCGACCGAGCTAGATAGAGAAGTTTGTTGAGTGATGCCCTAGTTTACGCAGGACTGTAGCGCCACCGTAAGTAAGTAAGATTTGAACCAGTCCAAAACTACTTGAATTGAAAAATTTCTAACCCAACAAAGAAGAGATTCATCAATAACAAACGCAAGCATTTTCGATTCTGCTTTTGCTTTTGCTAACCTCTATCAAATGCCTTTGAAATATCAAGTGCAATAATCTTACTTTCTCCAAAACGATGTAAAGATTTGTTCCATTTTTTGGTTAGATAAACCATCAAATCACCGGTGGACCTATTGCTACGAAAGCCATACTGCCGGTCATTAAGAAGTTTTCGTTTTTCGTGATATTTCTTAAGCTTAAAATCTATCAGCATTTCCATGACCTTATAAAAAAAAAAAACAGGGATACTATCCGGGCCAGCGGATTTGTGTATGTCAAAATCTTTTAGTACTCTATTCTATATCAACCGTACGAGTGTGAAAGAAGATTTGTCCTATAGAATCGTTTACGCTTTCAAGTATAGTAATACGTCAAATATGTCCGTTACAGGTCTTTCTAGATTTTTTAAACTTATTGCGGTTTTTCTGCGTGGGTTTGGCTTTGTAAATCCGGAAGCTTTAACCACTTAATTTTGTTTGAAAATCCCTTCTGCATCTTTCTGTGGTATTATCTGTATATCAAAATTTATTTTAAGTCCATATTTTTATTGGTTGTTAAGATATGGACGACGAAAAATGGTATACCAAAAGTACGTACACATGCTCTTCTCTAAAAAAAAAAATGATTCAAATTCTATAGACCCTGAAACGTCGATAAATGTAATATTTTCAATTCAATCGGACGAATCGGACTAATCGACTACAATAACTTCTTATGTGAAGTTAAACAAAAAAAAAATACTTTCAAATTTGGAAAGCATAGATATGCTTGAACTGAAAAGGTTTCCAGGAACCCATGATTTGTCAAATAAAAGGACACATTCCATTACATTAATAATAAAAGACGCAAATAAAGTCAAAAGTCCAAATTGTTGAAACTTCAAATAAATTGTCTGACCATTTCTCTATTGGTCTGTTATCCTCTATCAATAACTGGTAAACATTTTGCGGTCGAACTTTCTTTTCTACCTACCTTTTATTGCAAATAAAAACACACAAATTGAAATGTTGCTGGAAAAATACTGTACAAAACCAAATTCTCTCTTAAGAGTTTTAAACACACACACTTTTAACCATTTCTCCATGAAAGCTTTAGGCTCTCAAAGGACATTTTAACAGTATAAGAGAATATAACATACAAATGCATACATTTTTGTTATAACATTTTTATCATGCTTTTTCCGTGGGCTACACGAGTTACAAGTAACGACGATATACAGTATCGGTATGTTGGAAGGAAGGACGTTATTTTTGTTTAAAAAGCTTCATTGCAGTCGTCATTCATCATTATTACACACAAAACTTAAAATAGCAACACTATACCGGATGCAAGCTGCAAGAGCTATTTAAAATTGTAATTATGTCTTCACTGCAATATTCCCATTTTGCAATCGTAGATATTGTAGGAGAAGCAATTTAAAAAAGATTTCTTTAATGAGCGTTGCTGTCATAACAATGAAGGATTCTTCTGTATTCTGTTCTGTATTAGGTATTGTTAAGGATTCTAGGAATACACAAAACAAAATTACCTATCATCCTTGCTAGCTGACAGATATAGGATTTTGATCATAGTTGATGAGTTTGTGTTTGGAAAATAATTGGTAATTAGGATTCGAAATATAGTAGTTGTATGTATGAGACTATACATAATTATAAGGGACAAATATAAAGTAGATTAATTGAATTTTAAAGAAAATTACTTCTTATGTAATGTTTACAGTAATTAAATATTTGTGTTTAATAAATGACACTTAAATCTATGGATAAGATTTCCACTTTTATAGAAAGAATCATTTTTAGTCGATGTACATATAGGAACAATCTTAACACAATTGCGCAAAATTGTAAGGGAGCCGTTTTTAAGGGTTTAGTATTTAATGAGTTAGGAATTTACAAAATAATTGTTGTATATCTTTTTCTAATTAATAAAATATCCTTTTAAATTGATTATCTGACGACGACGTCTGAAAAGTGACAGTAAGTAAAAATAAAGCAAATTGATAACGGAGAATTGGAAATGTCAGAATGCTTAGATAGATAGACAGATAGATACTTTATTTTTCATAGATAAGGCTTTACAAAAATTTGCGTAGTACGCAGCTTGCACAGAGATTTGATATTTGAAATATATCTTTCAACTGAAAAATGTTATGAAAGTTGATAAATACATTTGAATTAAGAAAAAATACATTTGAAGGAAAACTTCAATCGATATATTTTATAATAAAAAAAAATAAAAAAAATGACTAGATTAAACTTACAAACTAAAGGAACTGCCAAGTTGGTATATAGGTATTTTATAATTGAATAATACAATAATAATATTTAGAAAAAAATGGCCAAACAAGAACAAGTTAACTTGTTATTATAATTGACATTAATTTAACAAATAAATAAATAAATAAATAAATAAATAAGTAAATAAATAAATAAATAAATAAATAAATAAATAAATAAATAAATAAATAAATAAATAAATAAATAAATAAATAAATAAATAAATAAATAAATAAGTAAATAAATAAAGAAATAAATAAATAAGTAAATAAATGAATAAATAAATAAATACATAAATAAATAAATAAATAAATACTTAAATAGATAGATAGATAGATAAAATCTTTATTTTCCAATTTTCTTATGAGTACAATATTTCATGATAAAAGATATACAAAGCATGGCTTTATAAGCCGTCTGCCGGAAAAAAAAAAACTAATTAAATAAAAAAACAAAAAAAAATACAATATTTGAGTAAAAAGAGATAATATTTCACAAAATAAGTTTCATAGTTAAAAAATTTGTAAATATAAATATTAAAGAAGAACATTTTTTTTTAAATTATTATTTTCATAATGTGACTTTTAGTTTAGTCAAAACAAAAAAAAAGAATCATTGAACCATATGGAAATAATGTTCATGTTTATTATTAAAGTATATTTTGATAGGTATATATATAGTATAAAAAAAGCAATAACAGGTAATTATATGTTCAATAAGAAGTGTGACTTTTAGTTTAGTCAAAACAAAAAAATTAAAGAAAAAAGAACAATATTGGTAATGTGCTTTTAGTTTAGCTAAAACAGATAATGATTTGTAAGTGAGAAAAAAAAAGCAAAAAAAAAATAAATAGGAAAAAGAACCGCATATTTCTCAAGTTTTTTTTTGTTTTAATTTTAAGGGCTTTTAGTTTGGTTAAAACGATAAAAAAGGAGAAGATACAATCACTTTAACATCTTGTTACAACTCAAAACATATTCAAACACTCGTTTCGATATTTTCTTGCATGTGAGACATAGCGTATAAGAGGCTTCCAGCCACGATCTCCGTTTAGTACACCGACACATTCCTCTTGGGAAAGAAAACTAGAATAAAATAGAGCCTTCGGATTTCCTGTAATATTGGACAAAGTGCTAAAAAATGCAAAACATCTTCGTTTTGACCAAGGTTGCAAAGGGAACACACAGGGTTTAAGTCTATAAGTGGTCTATAATTCAAATCGAGCATTTCCGTTCTGATCTTGAAGATCAAGCTCATCTCTGAAACTGTAAACTCTTCTCTAAAATAGTTTCCTTCACCAAGTTTCAGATTAAGTTGTCTGTATATATTCCTGGATGTTGATGCAGTCCCTCGCGCAACACAAAGCCTATACATCGAGTCATCTATAACAGAGATACATTCATATAATGCATTTTTTTAAAGCTTCCACATTGTCCACTGGCAAAGATATTGAAAGGTTATGTGCTACAGCAAGATCATACCAGTTTTTGACAGGACTATATCCACAACTAAAACAAATTTTAAGGAGTCTTTTTTGCAAGTTTTGGTCGGACCGCTTCATAACTTTGATTATAAAATCGGCATTAACCTTTAAGTTTTTCAAGAAAATTTGAGGTAAACCTGACTCTAGGTGAATAGCATAATTAGGAGTGTTGATAGGTAACCTAAAAATTCGCTTGAAAAAATACCTCTGTATATTTTCCATTTCCTCCAACTGTTTGAAACCATATACTTCATTACCATAGCAAAAACAAGTATTCACGGTGGCATTGAAAACTTTGAATTTTGAAATTGGATCTACGAGTTTATTTGCGAAGAACTGGGACCACATTGTATTTATTGCAATTTTTGCAGCGGTTGTTTTTTCTTTTATAAAAGTTTGAATGTTAAGATTATATGTCATTGTATACCCAAGATACTGAAATTCATTTACTACCTCAATTATCTCACCATCTAGAGTCCAATTCCGCCCATGGCCAATTGATCTATTTCGAGATCTGAAAACCATTATTTTGGATTTAGTGGTATTTATTCTAAGATCCCATAGATCACAAAACTGTTTTAGCTTGTTAATCTGGAGCTGTAGAGTAAGCAGACTGTCTGATAAAATCACTAGGTCGTCAGCATAAAGCAAGACTTTAAGAGTAATATCCCCGAACTGAACTCCCCCAGGTATACTGTTTTCGACATCGTTCATATACAGTGCAAACATAATAGGGCTTAGAACACATCCTTGAGGGACACCTGCTTCACAACTAAATTCTCTAGATACTTTTCTACCATTCTGAACAGATGCCATCATGTTTTCGAGAAGTTTTTCGTAGACTCTGATAAATTTAATAGATAGGCCAATTGCTGAGAGCTTATAGAATAAGGACCTCCTATTAATAGTGTCAAAAGCCGCTTCTAAATAATACATAAATAAATAAACAAATAAACAAATAAAAGAATAAGTACATATATAAATAAATAAACAAATAAATAATTATAGTTTCGATTTTACAAACATTGATATTACTGACTTACTAAATTTTGTATTAACATATTATTTGAATCACTACATCTTCGATAAAATCTTTGGTTGAGAGTTTCAATTTTTCTTGCAACTAGATGAACTCCAGTTTGATGGTGTAAAAGTTGGGTACATGTCAGAATGCTTAAGTAGCCATTTTGTGATTTTATATAATAAGTAAAACTCAAAGATATTGTTTGATGCTATAATCGTTTAAAGTTAACAACATCACCTTTTAATCTTAATAAATTACTAAAATGGCACTCCTAATCATTTTCTTAATGCAATATTAAGTTGTATGGTTGTTTCTTTCTATGTATTTCTATGGTGTTTTTCCAAAGGTTCGGAAGCAAGCCAACATTATTCCAGTTCCAAAAAATTTGAGTGGTAAGGATTTTCGTCCAATATCCATACTGCCTTTTCTTTATAAGGTTTTTGAAAGAATTATGTAAAAGCAAATAAAAACTTTTATTAACAGATCAAATATGCTTACACCTCTTCAATCTGGTTCTCATTCACAACGTATTACAGCCCTTATAAATGTAACGAAAGATTAAAGGCAAGCAGTTGATGATAAGGTAAGTTTCTTAGTTTTGCTGGATTTCTTAGAAGCCTTCGCCCCAATTAACCACTTAATTCTCATTCGCAAGCTAATACAACAATTTAACTTCTTAATTTCTGCAGCAAATTTGATACAATCGTATTTAAGTGAACAAAAGCAGTCTGTATCTATTCCCAATGAACTCTCTTTTTTTTGTCAGTTTTGAAAAGGTGTTCTTCAAGGATCGATTTTGGGACCAATTATATTCTCACTGCACATCGCAATTATATGCCATCCATGCTTAACTTAAAGCTTATACATATGTACGCTGATGATGTGCAATTGTAATGCGTCCATAATATTAATCAGGATCTTCGAAGCATCTATATTTAGTCCCAGCTAAATGTGCTGTTTTTAAGCCTTACACAGACTAGATGCTTAATTATTTCTAAAAAACCACTAGATCTTACTTACTTGCCTCACTTATTTCTTAATAACACTGCTATAGATTTTGTAGAATCTGCCAAAAATCTCCGAGTCATATTCAATAGGTCCTTAACTTGGGAAAATCATATAAATTCAATTGTTGGTAAAGTTTACGGAACCCTTCGTGCCCTATAGCACTATAAGATATATTTATGGTCTTAAAAGACAGGACCACATTTCTGGCTACGTTTCATGTCTATACAACATGCAGTTTGTGCATTTTATACGATATCGAACACTCCTATTTTATTCAGAATTAAACAAAACACATTACATTAGCCACCGTATCTATTTTCTCCAATTTCCAAATTCTAACAGAATAAATAAACTTATCATTCTGCCTAACCTCAAAACGAAAATTTTTGTTAACGCCATAAGCCCATGGAACTCTTTACTAAATGATATAAGGAGACTTGTTGATGCTCGCATTTTTCAAAACAAATCAAAACTGTACTTTTCTTGTCTTTAATGTAAATTTTACCAGTAATTAAGTCAATAAAAATTTAATAAAATTTGGAAAAACATATAGAACAGCTAATTAACGGTGGATTATTAAGCAATAAATAATTCAATACACAAAGTTATAAGCTGACTTCAAAACTATGTTTTTCTTGACAATTTTTAAGTAAATACAAAAAACAGCAGGGTTAAAAGCTATAATTGGTCAGGTTCAGACAACATAAGGGACTTCATTTGCAGTCAACTTCATTCTTTGAACGAAGATTTTGACCAAGTCAACTAGTAGTTTGTTTTTCAAGTGTCATAAATTTTAAACTTGGAACTTTACTTCACTACCTTCTACCTTCATTTCATTGCACAAAAACTACTAAAAAATACTGTCTACAAAACACCCCTCAGACAAACTACAAGCCCATCACGATTTGTATTTTGTATTGTAAAGGAATATTACTTATTTCTTTTACAATTTCACAAGGAACTCTAGTACGCAAAACATTAGATAGAATTGTGCAGAAAATATCCATAAATCGAAGAGTAATAAAGTTCGGCTTTCAGTTGAATGAAAAAACATGATCAACTGTCATTTTGATATAATTAGACTTGACTTCATAGTTAGGGAGATTTTTCTTGACTAACTCTCCAGTCAACTTTCCAATAAAATTGCTTTAATTGGAATGCAATTTTTTGGCAGCTGGCCCATCAGAAACCAAAAACTTGCCTTACTTTCAAGTCCCTTATGTCGTCTGAACCTGCCCAGGCATTCAATTTAAAAAGAATTTACTTGAAGAAAATATCAAAACACAAGAAATAATCCCAACAACTAATTAACAACTAGTCAACGGTTAGTTGTTTAAAATGAAACCTTTTCAAGTAGAGAGTTTAAAGATGTTCGTCCTGACTTAAGAACCTAGAAAACATCGTATACAAAAATTAACATTACTTTTTCAATAAAAAAATCCAAACTGTCATAACTAGTTGAAAATGTAACAATAATTCAAAATAATAAGTTTTCAAATTTTTGAAGTTAATAAAAGTCTTAAGAACAGAAAAAATATTTGTACGAAGATTACAATTTTATGACTGGTTCAAGATAAAATAGCTGTAAGTTATAAAGCTATACCAATTGCGGATCCAAAGGGGGAGTCGTAGGGGTCATGACCCCCCTCTGTGAGGTTATTTTTTTTTTTTTAATTTTCATAGGAATCCCATTGAATTCAAAACCTATCGTATTTCATTAATGGCTATGACCCCCTTATAGTTTTAATTGTTAATTTCTTATATACATACATACATACATATGTATGTATATAAAAATAAAATTTGTATTTTAATGCTTTAAACTTTGTTGTTAAAAATACTACTTTTAACATACGAATGGACCAAGAAAATAATATGAATCGGAAAGTCCTATTCAAATCGCTCAGGACAAATTCATCAACTTTTGAACAATTAACGATCCAGGGGGGGTCATATGAGCCATAAAGCTTATAGAGTTAAATTGAATAAGTTAAGATTTCATCTAAAGATTTGTTAGCAATTTAACAATATTCACCAGAAAGCTTTTTGCTGTCAAAAACAACTAAATTCTTTATTTCCACACAATTTAGAATTTGGAAAAACTTAAATTATGCTTTTAATTGTTTTTATAAGATCTTTTTTAAAAGAAAGAGCAAATATTCAGGTTCTTAAGAAGAAACCAAACCAATTTGTTATTAAGTTGCCTTTAAATTTTTAAATCTCATATTCAATTCCATCTCATTTTTTTGAAGAACATATGTACATATGTAAATAGTATAAGGCTTTCTTAAAGTATTTTCTTCCTATTTTTCTTTTAAAATTGATTTCCTATCAAATACTTTTAAGATCTTAAAAAAATAAAGAAATCTATAAAAGCTTTGATTCTATAACTTTCACTCAAAACAGTATTTGTTTGGAAATTTTCTTCTAGCAACAGGTGTAATCTACGAGTAATCAGACTCATAACGATAGTAATAATAGACTCTTGAAAATTTAGTCCGAACAAAATACGCCAGAAAATTCTTCATAAAAGATTCTGTTATTTTCCTATGAAAAAATATCACATTTTTCTGGTAATTGCGTTTATAGAAATGCCAACAAGAACAGAATATTTTTTTTTTAGAAAACAGCTACGATTCAACACAATTTCTAACATTTCTGCGTGAAATTCACCAACAACCCTCTAAACCATTGCATTTAAGCTCTTAAATATGGCATATTTAGAAAATTGTTGAAATTTTAGAATGTTTTATATGTAGGGAGACGTCCAAATTAAATAGTTAGACCATATATTGCTGTACAAGTGTTCTGCAATAATCTAATAACTAAAGTTTTCACTTTAGACCTTAAAATATGTAAATATAAGGTTAAGACATATGTACATTACGCAATTTAAATTTGGTCAGTCAGAACATTTTTAAGCGGTGCTCAAAAACCCATCTTCATGTTAAGTGTGTATGGTATGACAATGACTGCAAAATAGCTTCAGACAAAAATCATTTGCAATTTTGCAAATTTTAGAAAAACAAATAATCCTGGTACCAAACATTTGTATCTACAAGCAAACCAAGAATATAAAAGACTCTGTACTCCAAACAAGGATAGGTACTTACAAAACGAAGCTTCGAAACTGATTGTGTGTAAAGATTCAAAATCTATTTGGAATATTGTTCGCTTTTGAAATGGCCAGAATAGCATCAATACACTTTCAATTGATGTAAATGCTCTCACGACTTATTATGAAAAACTAGTATTGCCCAATCCGATTTCAAAAATAATTAGTGTTACCATCCCAAATGTGGTACAACGATGGAGTTTTGTCGTGAACCTCGCGATTTGTTTAAAAAAAAACTTAACTGTTTTTTTTTTCTTATTTTGATTTTTTCTCTTTATTTATTTAATTTCTTTATTTACATGATTATCTTATCAATTATTATTTGACAAGAGAAGCCGCTGTCTTTAGCGAGGCTGCACTTCTAGTGTCAAGAGGAGAATTACGACTGACTTAGAACTAATTATTACTTTTCCATCAAAGCTATGTTAAAATACTTAATGCTGATCTTGCAAAATATGTAGAGTGAACTTTCCCACGATTTTATTGTTTTAATTGTAACGGGATGCGCGCGTGTGTTTTGTAGAGGGAAAAAGGGGTGTATCCGTTTTGGATATGTTTTGCAATGTAAGCAAAAATGGCGTGGGAAACCGTTAAAGCAAAACCGTTAGGCAAAGGGGAGTGTCCGGGGTAACGGTATTTGGGGTACAGGTGGAGGCTCAGACGTAACTCCTCCCCCCTTAGAATTCTGCTCCGAAGAATCCGATTTCTTTATATCGATTATGACGTTTGTTTTATCATTTGTTACCGTTTTTCGAAAAATTATAAAAAACACGATGAAAAGACTAAAAAGTATTAGATTGAAACTATAATTGATACCCGTATTTTTTGTATGGTTTAATTTTAATTCTTCAATTAATTTACGATTTTCAACATGTTTCGCGTGAATTTCTGTCGTGGAAAAGTTTACTTCAATATTTTTAATTTTTACATTACTTAAATTTGGTATGATGAAGTTATCATAGTACATATAGTTTTCATATTTTATATTGTTTATATTTATTATACAGTTTTCAAAGTTGATTAGATAGTTTCCTTTGACTTCTATTTTGAAATCATTACAATTGTGATTGACTATAGTTTTTGGCATATTTTTAAGGATTAACATATTATTGTTCAATTGTTTTATTTCAGTGTTATTATTTTCTAAGAAATTACATGACATATTCTTTTTGAAAATATTTTGTATACATTCATCGGTTATAATTATTAAATTGTCTTGTCTTAAAATTTTATCATTATTTACATAATTATTTTTACCATCAGTAATTAAAGATTTGTATTTAGGAGAGAGCTCGAGATTTCTAAAATTTGGAATAGGTTCAATAAAAATTCTATGGAACTTTGTCTTACTATAGTTCGGTATCATTATTATAAAAATTATTTGGTTTTCATGAAATATCGTAGAACTTTTAATGTCTTTTAATTTTTCAAGTGTTACATTAAAACTTTGAATTTCCTTAAGTGACAGAATATCTTTACCTAGTAGACCTATTTTACTTAGCAAAATACTTTCCTTAACTTTCCTTACTTGATTGCTCAATAGTTGCATGTCATACTGAATTTGATATGCATGTTGCATACTTGTTATCCTGAAATTTTCCTTATCTATTTCATTACTTAATGATGAGAATTGATCTTTTATATCTTTCTGTTGTTTGTTTATATGTTGAGTAATATTGTTTATATTTTCGTAGAATTTTGTATTAATTTTAACTTGGTCATTTAGTCCGTTAACAAGATTCTTGTTGTTCTGTTCGTCAATACTAAGCCTTGATTTAATTTCCTCTTCGTCCTCATAATCCATCGTTCCAGCTAAATATTTAAGGGTTTTCCCTACAAAGTTAAATGGTGATCGTTTTTGTCTCTCTTTCTGTGTTAAACTACTGATTTCGTTTTCTAATTGTTTAAGTCCATGTAGAATAGTTGGATTTTCGTCTATATTTGTTAGTTTATAAACGTTGTGTTCTATTAATTTAAAGCTGTCTGTCCATAGTGTCAGATTTATAATGTGTAATATTTTGAAATAGTTTTGTATGATTTTAACTTCTTCGCCTCTAATGGTTACGAATCCATTTCCATCATTTAAATTTTGAACATCTATTTTTTGTCCGCTTGTTGATATTATTAAAAAGATCATGAATAAAATCTGAAATGAAAATGTCTTAAGAATTTTGTTCAAACTTATAGTTTCGTTTAAGTTGTGTTTTATAGAATGATCGTCCTCTACTGTCTATAACGTGGTTTTCGTCTATTACTTCGGGGTTATCTTTCGTATGTTTAATTTTGAGTTTGTTATCAGTTCTACTTTTAAGGTAGCGATGGTTTATTTTGTTTAGGTCAACGTCCGTCCTGTCTTTATTGATCTTATTTATATATCTTTCCTTATTTGTATTAACCATTTCTATAATTTTTGGGTAATCTTGGTTTGTAATGGTTCCATTTATAAAATCAATAGGTCTTTGTTTCGTAGTTGAATGAATTGTCTTATTGTAGATTGATACAGCTTTTAATACCTTGTTTCGCAAAGTATCTTTGTTTTCGTCATCGGCGTTAAACGTCCTTATATGCTCGTTCAGAGTCTGGTGGAATCTTTCGATATCCGAATTGCCTGTTTTGTGATAAGGGGTAGTTAAGTGTAGTTCGACCTTGTATTCTTTCAGAAATTCTTTAATTGCTATTGATGAGAAACCTGTCTCGTTGTCTGCGACTATTTTTTCAGGGATACCGTGATTTGCAAATCTATATTTAATTGTATTTAAAAGTGACGTCCATGTTCTGTGTTTAATTTCTTGTACTGTAACATGTTTCGTAAATTTATCAATCATTGTCACGTACATTAAATTAATATTTGCGTACCAGATATCTATATGTAAAATTTGATTAGGTTTAGAAGGTGTTTCGGTTATTTTAAGTGGAACTTTGTATGGGTTTCTTTCATACTTAGATTTATTGCAGATTTCACAATTGTTAATGAATCTTTGGATTTTTTCCTTGAGATTTGGACAGTAATAAACGTCCTTAATTTCCGCATAAGTTTCGTTTATACCTCTATGATTGAGTGATTTGTGTGATTTTGAAATAACAATCAACTCTTTTTCGGTATCTTCGAGGTCTCCCAGAAATTTGCTACATTTAATCACTTTAAGTAGCTTGTTTTTGCTGAAATATTTTATGTATGTGTCTTGGAATTGAGCATACATATGGTCATTTTTGGAGAAGATTCCTAGAATTCCTTTGGGGGGGATATGTTTTTTTAAAATATCTAAAATAAGGTTTTCTTTGTATTCTTTTAATTCGATTACTATTCTCTTTTTATTTTTAAATGGGAAATAAATTTTATGATTGCTTATGTTGTTTGATTTAATCAAAATAATCTGTGTTTTATACAGATTAACGGGAGTTTCAACTATAGGAATGTGATTGCTACTGTCCTCATCTGCGCTGTGGATGGTAGCTACTAATGATTGGGCATCAAGATCTTCTGGGATCTCATCGGAAGGATTTATCACATTTTCATTGTGGTAAACCTCTATCCTTGATAATCCGTCAGCGACCTGATTATCTTTTCCTTTAACATATTGAATATCAAAATTATACTCTTCGAGTTTAACTTTCCATCTTTGCAGTTTGGTATTTGGTTCTTTTAGCGAACTAAGCCAAACTAGAGGTCGATGGTCGGTTCTTACAACAAATTTCCTGCCATAAAGGTAGGGTCTGAAATATTGTGTGGCCCAAACTATGGCCAGTAACTCTTTTTCGATCGTGGAGTAATTGATTTCATGGTTATTGAGGGTTCGACTAGCAAAACATACAGGGTGGTTTTCTTGTGATAGAACGGCACCGATTGCATAATTAGATGCATCTGTAGTTAGTGTGAACAATTTATCAAAATTTGGATGTTTTAAGATTGGGTCTGATATGATCAAGGATTTTAGTTCCTCGAAACTTTCTATATATTCTGGATTATTTATATCAATTTTTGCTCCTTTTTTCAGAAATACAGTCATTGGTTTTGCTACTTTACCGTAGTCTTTTATAAACTTCCGGTAATAACCGGTTATTCCTAAAAATGCCTTTATTTGCTTCGTTGTTGTAGGAAGTTTATAGTTTTTGATTGCTGAAATTTTATTGGGGTTGGCCTTAATGCCCTCTGTAGTGACGACATGACCCAGAAATTCAGTTTCTTTTTTTAAAAACTCGGTTTTATCCAATTGTACTTTTAAATTGACTTCACGTAAACGCTTAAATATTTTTCGTAGTGATGCTATGTGTTCTTCTAGAGATGTAGAAAAGACAATGATGTCATCGAGATAGACTAGGCAAATTTTTCCGATAAATTCTGATAGGACTGAATTCATCAGCCTTTGGAAGGTGGCAGGGGCGTTTTTCAAACCGAAAGGCATTCGAACAAATTCGTAATGACCATTATCAGTTGAGAAAGCCGTTTTTCGTATATCTTCTTCCGCTATTTCAATCTGGTGAAAACCTTTTGCCAAGTCAAGCGTTGTAAAGTACAAGGAGTTTCCCAATTTACCAAGTATGTCGTCCATATTTGGAATTGGAAATTTATCGTCGATTGAAACTTCGTTCAATCTTCGATAATCTATAACTATTCTCCATTTCTTTTTACCAGATGCGTCTTCCTTTTTCGGAACGACCCAGATAGGTGCCGAATATGGAGAATTACTTGGACGTATGATCCCTTGTTGAAGCATATCATTTATTTGCTTAGATACTTCTGTCTTATGGACTTCAGGGTATCTATAGCTTTTAGTGTAAATTGGAATATCATTGACTGTCTTAATACTATGCTTAATCGCATTCGTAAAAGATAGGTCAGTTCCTTCTTGGTAGAAAATACTTGAGTATTGAGAAATAAGTTTCATTATTTCTGCTTTTTCTATGCTATTGAGATGTTGGATTCTTATTTGTTCAGAAATGGGGTCACTACTCGTTTCAGTGTGGTACATTTCCAATTGGGGAATTTGTTTTTCATACTCTTCACTTTCATTAAAATAAATTGGTATTTCTGTTTCACCTATTAACAATTTTTTCTTTTTAAAGTCAAGAATTGTTTCTAACGGAAGGAGGATATTATTTCCAATCAATCCATCGAAAAATTCATGAAATTTAAATTCTAAAAATTCAGCTGTTTTATCTTTACCGAATTCTTTAAATAAAGGAATTTTGACTTTTTTGTTGATATATATTGGAGTACTTGTTGTCTTTACTTTGATTGGAGTTCTGAGATTTGTTGCCCATTTGGGGTGACAAATTTCTGGGTTTATTATGCTCGTTTCTGAGCCTGGATCTATAAGAATTCTTAGATCCCTAGTTTTTGATTTTACAACTATATAGGGTAATCGGCCTGTAGGCTGTTTTCCTGAAAATCCGAACCTTGCAAATTAACTTGCCTCTGGTAGGAAGCGGAAAGAGTGTCCATAGGTTCAACATTATTTGTATTATTATTGTTAGAATTATTGCTCATATTTGTGTTATTATTTCTGTAAATATTTGAGTTAGTATTGTTGTTTTGATTTGTCCTGTACTGCCCTGAGTTGTAATTGTTATACTGATTAGTCCTGTATTGGCCTGAGTTATAATTGTTGCTTTGATTAGTCTTGTATTGACCTGAGTTATTATTATTAGATTGATTATATTTATTCGAAAAATTTCTTTTTTGTCCAGAATTTCTCCATTGACCTGAATTTTGATTGTTATTGTTGTTGTTTGAAGAGTCTTGTGTCTGTCTTGAGTTCCTATATTGTCTAGAATTGTCTCTATATTGTGTGGAATTGTTATTATTTGTATTTGAGTTATAGATATTGTTAGAATTATTGTTAACCCTTGTGTAGGCATAGCCTGATTCATGAAGAATGTCCATGGCTTCCTCTAAGCTTTTTGGCTGTCTACAGACCAAGATACCCTTCATTGGTTCAGGTATCTTGCTGATAAAAAGCCTGAGTGCCATGTCACAATTCTTTTTTGTTTCTATTGATGAAATAATAGATTTGTCTAGGTTGGTTTTGTTGTTTAGTCTCCTAAGTGCAGTTTTTATTCTATCGTAAAAGTTTTGGCAATTATCGTAAAATTGGAGTCCTCTGAGGTTATCGTAAAGTTCTTCTACAGATTTTCTGTCACCGAAGTATTGAAATAAAACTTTCTTTATTTCTTCCCAACTATTTGTGGAATTATTTATTTCAATAGCCTCTCGAGCTTTTCCAATTAATTTACTCTTAATAATATCTAAAAATATTAACTGACTATTGTTTTCAAACTTATTAAGTGAAGGTTGAATCCTATCTAGGAGTTCAATAAAATTATTCAAGTTGTCAAAGTTACCATTATATGAAGGTAAAGAATTTAAATATTTTATAGGGTCTAAATTTAAAGTAAGACGACTTACGCCTGCGTTTGCTGCCGCTCCTGCTGTTGCTGCTGCTGGTTCTGTCATTTTTGGGCTCCGCGTATATTTTGTTGATAGGTTTTTAAAAAGTTGTACGAGATCTTCTTCTTCTTTGTCCATTCACTTGATATTATTGTTTAATTTTATTATTATTTTTTTTTTTTCAGGTATTTTATAAAATTTTATTGCACTTAGCGTATTGTTGCTTTATCGAAAATTATATTTGAGCGCACTGTTCTTACACGAAGGCACTTTATTATTTCTTTTTATTTTGTGTTCTAAGATGAACCGATTTCCAAGTCAAAACTTTTGGTTATATGTTGTTCTTACACGAACTTTTATTTCTTGCTCGAAAAATTTTTTTTCTCAATTTTTTCACATATGTTCTTAAGCGAACCACTATGGTGTTTTTTAATTGAAAATCTAATTTTTATTTTTCACGTATGTTCTTAAACGAACCACTATGGTGTTTTTAATCGAAAATCTAATTTTTATTTTTCACGTATGTTCTTAAACGAACCACTATGGTGTTTTTAATCGAAATTCTAATTTCTGTTTTTCACATATGTTCTTAAACGAACCACTATGGTGTTTTTTAATCGAAATTCTAATTTCTGTTTTGTTCTTGGACGAACATTTGTTTCTTGTGCTCTTATTCGAACGACCGAAATGTTAAATTTTGTTCTTTTGTTCTTAATCGAACGACCGACTGCGCCAGTTTTGTCGTGAACCTCGCGATTTGTTTAAAAAAAAACTTAACTGTTTTTTTTTTCTTATTTTGATTTTTTCTCTTTATTTATTTAATTTCTTTATTTACATGATTATCTTATCAATTATTATTTGACAAGAGAAGCCGCTGTCTTTAGCGAGGCTGCACTTCTAGTGTCAAGAGGAGAATTACGACTGACTTAGAACTAATTATTACTTTTCCATCAAAGCTATGTTAAAATACTTAATGCTGATCTTGCAAAATATGTAGAGTGAACTTTCCCACGATTTTATTGTTTTAATTGTAACGGGATGCGCGCGTGTGTTTTGTAGAGGGAAAAAGGGGTGTATCCGTTTTGGATATGTTTTGCAATGTAAGCAAAAATGGCGTGGGAAACCGTTAAAGCAAAACCGTTAGGCAAAGGGGAGTGTCCGGGGTAACGGTATTTGGGGTACAGGTGGAGGCTCAGACGTAACTATGGTATTAAAATCATCCTTCATAAAAATGAAAAATAATAAAACGTCTGGTCCTCCGAAAACTCCGGAGTTTTTGGAATACATCTTAAGTTTCTTCAAGAGAATATTTGCTCAGGAGACAGTTGTTGAAAACTTTAGGTGCTCCAAAATGTCAGCTGTTTTAAAGAAAAGTGAGCAGGATCAGCCAGAAAAATATAGTATTACTGTGTTAAACTCATTGCAAAAATAGTTCTTTTTTGAAAAAAAACTGTATGATTATTTGCTACCAAGCTGGCTTCCGTTCAAACTTTTCAACTACCGATACAAATAAATGTCTTCATACTTTGTATGTAGACCTGAAAGATGCAGTCGCTTTCAGTAATATAGGTTTATCAAACAAATTCATAAAATTCTATGAGAAGATGCTTGAGAACAATATTGCATTTGTCCAAGATGGCTCAAACAGATCGATCAACTGTCAAACAGGCGTTCCTAAAGGCTGTGTTTTAAGTCCTTTGTTATTTTTCTTATTTATTATTGATGTTGAAAATCACATCCCGAATGGTATTATGATAGATGATATTGATATTAAGGTCCTGCTTTACTCTAAAACTTCAAATCAATAAGCTACAAAAGTATTGTAATAGTTGGCATATCAAAATAAATGGCTCGAAGTCAAAAATGTTGGCTTTTAAATCATGCAATAGATCTAAAAGTTATTATCGAAGTTGTGATGAGTTTAAATATCTTGGTTATATACTTACATATAACTTAAATCTTCATGTACATACTAGAGAAAAAACAAAATTTGCCAAAGTTGCTTTCAATACCATGTGGCATATTTTTTTTAGTATGCTGATACAGTTTCTAAATTTAAAGTCTTTAACGCTACTGTGAAAATGAAATTAAATATACGGTTATGAGCATTTAGAACCTAAGAACACATTTAATTATGCCATCCATACGAAGTCTGGCTTACCTTACATTTTTCAAAAATACCTAAAATCCGCATTTACGGATTACATTATCAAGACCTAAACCTTCAAAAACGAATTCTTAAGAAAAGTCTTAATAGTCGTTACAGCCAAGTTAAAAACTGCTATGATCTAGATGTTTTGAATCGAAGAATTAAAAATTTCATTATAAGACTACATATATCGCATAGACCAGAGGTTATATCAGAATTGTATGGAAAGAGTTTCTCTTCAAGGAGTGTTTAATGGCAACTTAGCCTTATACCCTGGTTGAAAACAATTATTTCAGAGATGAGTTTTTAGTTTCAGAAATATGCTTGATTTTCAAAGTCAGAACTGAAATGCTAGGATTGAATTATAGATCGTATAGATCTGATTTAAATCATGCTTGTTCGCTTTGCACCCTTGATTAGAATGACAATTTCATGATTTTGTCTAATCTTACAGGAAATCCGAAGACTCCATTTTAACGCAGGTTTTCCTTCGTTAGAAATATTCTTCATTATTTTGACTGGTGACCGTTGTTGGAAACGCATGAAATACTCGTAGAAATACCGAGATATTACATTATACATATTTTAAAGCAAGAGGTAAAAGTATTGCGAATTTTAAAATATGATAGAGAAACATAGCTACCAATTTCATACTCGTTATATGGAGGATGCTTCCAGGAGGCAAATAGAAAAAAAAAACAAAAAACATCGAAGGTATACCACAAAATCCTTATCTTGAGAACTTAATTTTTAACACCTTACTAAAAGCTTATTATTATTCTTATTTTTTCATATTATAAAAAGAAAACCTGAACGTTGGGACTCCTTACTTTACAATTTGACCCAGAAGTTACGAAAGTGAACGAAAAGTCATACATAAAAGAATATTCGCATCGTAAATGTAAAGACAAATAAAAGACAAAACCTTTTTAAATATAATTACCTAATTTTATTTGTTTGTTTTTATTATTGAAACACTTAAAAATACCGTATGTACATTTTAAATTGATCCTTAAAGATACACAAGCTTAAGCTAACACAAAAAATATAATTGTTTACGAAACCAATCTGCTAGATTTATTAACTTACTTAGTGACTGTATACAGTTTTATATAGAGAGTTAAGAGGGAATTCACATGACAGCATAATTAAATTCTGTGTCGCACCGGCCGGCAGCATAAGGCTGCGGCACCACACCACAAATACCTACTCTCAAAAATGGCCTCAGAGTTAATCGAATCCCATATCACTCCCACCACCCATCGTCAACCCTACGGATTCACATAGTTTCCCCAAAGGTTGTGATATTGGTAGGAACCAGCAGTGACCGATGTTGGTGCTGCTGAAACACCAGTATCCTGGTGATGGTAGTAGCAGTTTCCTCCTGGGATATTGAGCGATGCTCCTCCCGTCGACGACGCAGACGACGACGACGATGACGTGGTTGTTGTTGTCGTTATTCTGTTGATGGGATTCTGGTGGTGGTGTTCGCTGGGTGAGTGCGAATTAATTCTATCGAGTGGTTGCAACTCGAGCAGAGACTCGACTTCGTTTTTGTAAGTCATGATACCGCCCAAAGAAGATGCCACACAACTGGAGGAGGTCGTCGTTGATGCGTTATGATAAGACTTTGGTGAAAGAGACGACGACGAAGGCGAGGAAGCAGACACCGGTATAGCACACATGTGACCTTGAGGCAGACCATCCAAATATTGGTCGATTTCTTTCGGATCGATGTCAGCATCTACGATAGATGGCGCCAAATAGTTGTGGACCATTTGGTGGTGGTGCTGGTGATGGGTATGCAAATAATTAAGGGAAGCAATCGAGTGTGGCGACGCCGTTGATGTGGCATAGGACGCCGTTAGATCATGTTGCTGCTGCTGATGATGCATGACGGGGTTTTGTTCTGGCAGAGATTGAGAATGCGACGACTGGTTTTGAACGTGCTGCGGCTGCAAATAGTTATGAATGGCATATGTCCTACCACTGCCTCCACCGCCGTTGTGGTGCGAAGAAGTCGAATCTATTCCCAGAGACTGATGATGATGGTAACTGATGCCTGCACCCGGCAGAACTTCACCATTTCGATGGAATTCTAAGCTATTGCTCGAGTATTGTGGATGATGATCCGATGCACCCAGCGCATAATGTTCGGGCGAATTGTGTTCATTTTTGGCTAATGATGATGAAACTGATGAAGACGAAGTCGATGGAACTGACAGCGACATAACTAGGGGGGGTGGTGTGGCCATGGACCGATGAAGAACACTGCCAATATTTGTGTATGGCGTGGCTGGGGGAGTTAAAGGATTTGCCTCACCCACAACCGATTGCCTGGAGCTTGACGTTGTGGAGCATGGTGAGTCCATTTGACGAACGTAATCGAATTTTCGAAACGATTCAGTGCTATCGGTGAGGGACTTCAAAAGGGAATCATGATGGTCGGTACCATTTGCATGGCTATATTGAGTTAATAGATTGCCATCACCGCAGCCAGTGTTTGTGTAATCCATCTCTGTTGATTGGTTTACAGAAGCCAGTCGAGTACCGGCACCGATACCAATACCGATAGCGGTACCAGTGCCTGTGTTTGGAATATCTACTCCTAGTCCTCCTGTGTTGAGGAATTGTCCACGGCAACCGAAACGATGGTTTTTGTTCATGTTCATGGGATCCATAATAGATTTTAGTTCGTTTCTGCGACTGATGGAATTACTACTCCTTTGATTATTGTTTGACTTTAGATTGCATTGCGATGCTTTTATATTATCACCGCTGACAACGTTGTTCCCGTTGCTGCAGACAGTTGAAGTGGATGATGGAATTGTTGAATTCGCAGAATTGGCTGTATTCGATTTGGCCTTCTTTCTGCGCGGTTGGTATTTGTAGTCGGGATGCTCTTGTTTGTGTGTTAATCTTAGCTTTTCGGCAAATTCAATAAATGGTTTCTTGTCACTGTCCTTGAGGTTTCTGAAATAAAATGGAAAATAGATTTAAAGATTAAGATATGTACATCAGTATTGTAAATAGTATTTCAAAATTAATTCAAACAAAAAAACCCTAAGCTTTCCCCGATAAGAACATTTAAGGTTTTTAAAAATTCACTTTCGAAGCAATAAATTAAAAAAACAAAGTCTCAAATCCCTGTTAAAGATAATATGCACAGGTACTCATCATTGACACTTCTTTCTACCATCTGTATTTGCATATCACACATGTTTGATTAGTTTTGCTATATTGACTTTGATTGAACTAAAAATATAGTTCATCAACTACCAAAAAATTAGCTACGTTTCTATACATTATGGACACACATAACTTGAGGGAACACCAACAATAAAACAAAAATTGAATATCTACTAATTTAAGACAAACATCCTTTTCCTGACCTGTTAGAAAGTTTAGTTCTAAGACTTAAATTGAAACTAAACAACACTATCGTTTTAATAACGAAAGTGTAGCAAGACTCTAAAGGGTGTTTTATTATTAAGTGAACGCCATTCTAAAATTAGTTAAAATTGTATAACTAATGTTTTAAAGGTATAAGTTAAAATGGGAATTAGTTCAAGAGGAAACTTTATTGTAGAGTTAAAAATTGCACATTCAAATTTAGAATAATGCTTTTTTTTTTTGAAAGATGATTTAAGATAAATGTAATTATTTAAAATCAGCCAATTATGTCACAACTTAAGGTAGAAAAATTGGGTTTCCCAATGAAATAAAGTGCACGACTGGGTCGAATGAACTCTATTTCCAAATAGTATTTATACTTTGAAATTTTAAAATTTGCGTTTAAAGTCTTTCTTCAAAAATTAAAAAGTCATTTAATTAATCAAACAAATTATGATTTATTACATTATTTTTCGAAAATCGAGCATTTTTTTCAAATTAATTTTTTGTAAATACAATTTTACAATTTTGGTTTTAAAAAATGTATAGTATGCATTATTATTAATATACGTTTCGGGTTTAATTTTCGAAAAAAAAAATGATGACCCATTGTCGAGATATCGAATTTTCAATAAAAAAAGTTGTATCGTTCTTTAAAACTACAAAAAAAAAAAACAGTAAAAGAGCTTGTGTGGAAAAAATTTTAAAAATCGGTTCATTAGTTTTTGAGAAAACTTAAAAACAAAATAACGGTTCTATGGAGAACCCTATTTTTTTCTTCAAAGAAGCCAAGCTAAGAACAAAAAAATAGAAAGAATTTAATAAAAATCTAACATTTCGTTTTTGAGAAAATTCGAATTTTCGAGCGAATCTGCTGAAAACCTTAATGTCCAAGTTTGAACTCAATGTGCCCAATGGTTTGGGTTGTAGAAACGAAGACAGCGAGACAAACAGAACGGTCGGAGTCGGGGGACCCACTTTTTTCGAAAAAATTCTCTGAAGCTTATTGTGATCACATCTTTGAAAAAAAGGCTGGGATGCTTCAAAGCTTTATTTGTGTCTCAGGCGTCTCCCAAGGAACTGTACTATTCTCTATAATGTGTTTACGTCTGTCTCTCCAACGACGAGGTGCATTTTTGGATGAATGGTTGTGTTAACAAGCAAAATTGCCGTATACGGGACGAGACCAACCTACGCGAGGATCACCAGGTGATAATGGATAATGCGGCGGCATAATTGGTCCGTACTTTTTTGAAAACGACGCGACGTTAGTGAAACGGTCACTGTCAACAGCGAGCGCTACATAACGATGATAACTAATTTCTTATGGCCCAAATTGAACCATATGCTCCTAGACGACATGTGGTTCCATCAGGACGGCGGCGGCGGCGGCGCGGCGCTACGTGCCTCACAGCAAACGCCAAGACATCTACACACAACATCTACCCGCCCTTATTGAAAAACCCTAAATTATTGAATGCAAAATTGTGTAACAAAAGTATATACCAATCTCTGTGAATTGTGCAATATTGGTTTAAGTATGAGAAATATTAAAATTCAATTTTTATCAGTTTTTCTAGTTTTTCGTGTTTTGTAAAAAAAAGTTGTCAGTTGAATTTTTCTAAAAATATTAACTAAAAATGACCACGAATATTCTGCATATGATGAAATAGTTTAATTAAAAATCTACTTTTGTTAACGAGATATTAAGTCGAAATCCAATTTTTATCAATTTAAGTATCTTTCATTTTTTTGAAAGTTCTTATTTCTTGTACAAACAAATACAGATTGGATTTTTCGAAAAAAAAAAACAAGCACATAATGAAATCATTTTAAAGTCAATAGCTTCATTTATTCACGAGATATAAAGAATCGAACATCAAGTTTTACCAATTTGGCGTACTATTTTTTGTAGATTTTAATTTGTTTAAAAAAAACTGACTAGGACTTTAATAAATATTTTCTGAATGTTGAAAATTTCATTTCTTTAATTTTTATAAAGATATTTGAGTCGAAAATCCATTTTTAGTTAACTTAAAGTAATGTTTTTTTTTAGGTTTTTATTTTTTGTATAAAAACGTTCAATTCGATTTTTCTCAAAATTTTACCAGATGTCAAAAATGTTCATTTTGGTTGCATAAATTATTTTCAAAATAAAATAATTTTTTTCGTAAAATATTCGAGGTGATAATAATTTGTTTGATTAATTTAAAAAACAAGTTATACAATTTCAAAATTAAATAAGTTTGGTATCACGTCACATTTTATAATATAAAAATTAATTCAAGTCGTGGTTCGTGAGATATGTTGGACCTTAAAACATCGAAAAATGTCAAAATTTGGTCTTATTTCACTTGGCCTTATTTCACGCCACCTTATGACCTTTTAACTGTAAACTGAGTTTGATAGGTGTGAAATGCAAACGCTACCATCACGAAATATATGACCCTTTGCCTACCCATTAAGTGCCAGATAATCAATGGCATGTTATTAGCTTCGATAATTTTAACAGAACAAAAGCTCTATTAATATGGTCCAGGTTACACCAATGTAAACATTTTCTTAAATGCCCGATTAAATGAGTTTTTTCTTAAAAATGTATTGAAGTACATATTCGAATGCTGAACAACGTATTGTTAAAAATTGTACACATGAGACAGTGAAGATGTTAAAATACCAATAGTTAAAGTTCCAAATAGTGCCTGTGTCGGATATCCAGACCAAAATTCTGATTTTTCGATTCAACGAGCAACAAACTCAATCAGGACGAGTATATTGATTAGGATAATCCATTATAAGAGGTTAGTAAGTTACTTTTAATATCAATTTTAGCACTAATAGTATACCTTACCTACGTTTAACAATCTTTGAGTGCGATTCTCAGTACCTTCAAGGACATGCGACTGCGACTGTTCATACAAAAATTAATATTCAAACATAAAAATATTTAATGTGGGAAGCTAGATACTATATGGACCTATAGTAAAAGTTCTCTTTAACATTAAGATATTCCAAAAAAACAACTCATACATAAACTTCCATATGCATAACGTTTGTAGTATACCCTTTTCAAATTTCATAGACATTATTGATGATTTGATGCTTAAAAATGTGTTATAGTATATATTATGTACATATGCTATGATTTATACAGGGTGTCCCATAAGTAATGGTCCAAACTGTATATGCTGAATTGTCAAGTCATGACCTACTAGAATTTGGTAACATTTTTATACCGCATCCCAACAGTTTTCGAGTAACGGTGGTTTTAATGAAATTTTCAAAAACACCTACTTTTAGTCGGTTTTTCAATCACCATGTCCACAAATGATTTTTGTTTTTCTATACATATGTTAATATTTTTCAATTTTGAAAAAACATTTTGCATTTAATAAATTCAATTTTCGGCACTATTTTCCAAATTATCAATGGTTAAAATCATGTTCTTATCAAACTTAATTTTGTATATTGAACTTTACAACAGTTTTATTAAAAAAAATCATATAACACAATACTGGTTATCGTTTTTAAAAACTTGCTTGATTTTTTAGCTTTTCAAAAAAGTATAAAACATCATAAAGCTAGCTTCGGTTCAAAAGTTATAAGCATTTCAATTTAATAAGTCACGATTTAAAAAACTAATATAATGTACATATATACATACATACATAAAAAGAAAAAAATGTGTTTCTGTTAGAATTTTTTATTACATCACCAGAGACATCTTGTTTCCAATTCATTGATTTAGGCTCATCATGTGAGTACCCCCAAACTAATTTTTTGTTTAGTTAAGTACAAGCAGCAATGAATGGCGATCTTTTTCCTTATCAAGCAGCGCTTCTTAACGACTAGTACTACGTATAGTACTTATACTAACGCTTTTATTATTTTAACCGGAAATAATATGGCTGTTTGTATTATCGCCGTTTTTAAACCAATAGAGTTGTTAAGCTATAATAGTGCGGTACTTTATGTGTGCGGAAATGCAAGAGTAGCAGCAAGGAAATATGCAGAAAGTCCTGACCATCGGTTATTTATAAGAGTTCATAATTCTTATATGGAAGGTATAATCCTTGGCAGTGGAAGGATTGGAAGGCCCCAACGCCATCTCAATGACGAAGTTGTGTTGAGGGAAATTGAAAATAATCCAAGTACTTCTACTAGAGCCATTGAGAGAACAACTGGGATACCCAAATCTACTTTTCAAAGGATTCTGAAGCAGAATAACCTGCACCCTTTTCACCTGCAGCGTTTCCAGGCATTATTTCCAAAGGATTACCCTAAAAGAGTTTAGTTCTGCCAAATTATGATCGATAAAAGCCGAGAAGATCCTGATTTCGTTAAATTCAAATTTAGATAAAATTCCTTTTCATCCTTATTTTTCTTATAAGGATTAATATTAATAAATTAAATTTAATTTATTTTGTAATTATTTATAGTAAATAAATAATGAAGCAATTTTTTTTATAAAACTTGTTATTATTTAAATAAGATCTCAATACCAATTTAAAGTTAATTTGTGGTGTCGAATTTTAAATGGGCAAATCATAGGACCCGACACAATAAATAGTGAAAATTATATAGAATTTTTGGAAAACAGAATCTGTATATTATTAGATGATATTCCTCTCGCCCTGCTCCAGACCATGTGGTTTCAGCAAGATGGATGTCCAACCCATTATATCCGAGCAATGTATCGGTCGTGGTGGAACAATAACATGGCCCCCTAGGTCACTGGACTTGAATCCACTAGATTTTTTTTATTGGGGTTGCCTAAAAGAGAAAGTTTTTGCCCAGCCCATACGCAGTGTTACTGAACTTAGACAGAAAATTGAAACTGCGGCTGAGGAAATAAGAAGCTCAGGATCAGGACATGACAGACGTTTGAAACGACAGTTTTTAAAACGTTGTCGAGGATGTTTAAATGCAGGAAGAGGGCATTTCGAACAATTGCTATAAAAAAATATGCGTAGAGATATACCTTTTTTTTTCTTAACTTCCGAACAAAATTAAACACCTTCCTACCTTTTATGATCATGCTATTCCAAAATTCTGGCCTCTTACAAAATTTAAATCCCTGGTTTTCAAAATGAAACAAATAGTTTCATAAACTGCATTTAACCATTTCTGTGTGCGAGTAATGTTGTCAGGGATGGAGGCAACCTTCAGTTTTAAGCCGAATTCGAACAGCTAGTTTGAAAAAGCACTTTTCATGTCTAGAATTAGGTACTCTTTGAGGATTTGTCAATTCCCCGCAAAAGGCAGTACCCGTGAAAAAAATAGGTGACCTAGGTAAGGGTTTGAACCCAGACCACGGGTACTACAATCTACAATAGTTTTCATTGCAAAACTGATATTGATAAATTTTTGGGTGAGCCCTTTAAGAAAGAACTTGGTTAAATATCTCCTATTAGTAAGTATTACTTTTGCAAATACCAAATAGAAATCCGAATCTTTTACATACGCTCCTTCGTGACGTGTAAGACATTTTTAGTTATTTTCTTAAATCACGGCTATAATACAAACAGCCATATTATTTCCGGTTAAAATAATAAAAGTGTTAGTACAAGTACTATACGTAGTACTAGTCGTTAAGAAGCGCTGCTTGATAAGGAAAAAGATCGCCATTCATTGCTGCTTGTACTTAACTAAACAAAAAATTAGTTTGGGGGTACTCACATGATGAGCCTAAATCAATGAATTGGAAACAAGATGTCTCTGGTGATGTAATAAAAAATTCTAACAGAAACACATTTTTTTCTTTTTATGTATGTATGTATATATGTACATTATATTAGTTTTTTAAATCGTGACTTATTAAATTGAAATGCTTATAACTTTTGAACCGAAGCTAGCTTTATGATGTTTTATACTTTTTTGAAAAGCTAAAAAATCAAGCAAGTTTTTAAAAACGATAACCAGTATTGTGTTATATGATTTTTTTTAATAAAACTGTTGTAAAGTTCAATATACAAAATTAAGTTTGATAAGAACATGATTTTAACCATTGATAATTTGGAAAATAGTGCCGAAAATTGAATTTATTAAATGCAAAATGTTTTTTCAAAATTGAAAAATATTAACATATGTATAGAAAAACAAAAATCATTTGTGGACATGGTGATTGAAAAACCGACTAAAAGTAGGTGTTTTTGAAAATTTCATTAAAACCACCGTTACTCGAAAACTGTTGGGATGCGGTATAAAAATGTTACCAAATTCTAGTAGGTCATGACTTGGCCATTCATGATATACAGTTTGGACCATTACTTATGGGACACCCTGTATAGAGGAAATAATGTCCGCTTCAATGTTTGGAAAAAGGATGAAAAATTGCTTTATAATTTTCAGAAGTGATAAATAAAAACCAAAACTCTTATACACTATAAAGTATAATGTACATATGGAAAATTCCACACCACGTTTATTTATTCAACAGAATGATATTTTTTTTGTTCATATATTTTTAAAATCCTAGAGAGAACAACATTTTCTGAATATTTGATTAAGTTTCGAATAAAAAAATGAGTAGAAAAAATAATATCAAAAAACCATCATAAAACTAACCAAAATCAAACAAATATAATCACACCATATTTTTATTTGTTTAAATTGATAAATTATTTTTATTATTTTTGAAACAAAAAATCATTCAACTGTAGCTTAAAGCAAATATTTTCTCCCCTTTAGCTAAACATTCACATACACACACACTGACACATTGAATAGTTGTATCGGTTACAGAAGGTTCAACTCTTGTAACTGTAATTTAATTTAACCATGAACTTCCTGTGGAAGTTGAGCAGGACTCTCTATAAAGATTGGAGAAGGACAACAGTTGAAAATGAAAATGCTTCATATTGAACATACAAAACAAAAATCTGAATAAACTTGGGGTTTGTATGCAACAAATAAAAGAAAAAGAAAACTGGCAATGGGTCTAATGCAGGAAGCTTTAGCAGGGCACGTAGCGTAGAGCAAATCTGAAGAAAAATACGCATACAAAAATGTAGGTATATAATACTATTACTTCGTTCTTTCGAAACCATATTCTCTGTTGGACAAAGTAAAAAGTTTTAACTATGCTACAACCTGTTCTCTGGGGATGTAACCGACCTGTGCCAGGGATAATAATTTTAACATAGTCTAGGAAATAACCAGTTGCATTGCTCCACTCCACTCAAACAATTTAACCGTAGAACTCGTGCTTGTAGAAGTGCTCATCTGCATAGCCTTGAGACCAATTTCAGATGTACTGTCAAGCTCAGAGCTTCTTTTTTTATGCCGAACTTCACGAATCTTTCAAAACTAATGTGCACCATTTCTATTTAATTCCATCTCACATACCTTGCCAACGCAACATAAATCAAATTAGTAAAATTAGTTCCGGCATTATGTCCACCGCCGCCGCGCCGTGTCTGCGCGTTACATAGTCAATTCGTTTAGACTACCTTTTCCAATAAATTTTCCAATATGGCGTCACGGTGGCTTGACCTTGAACTTTGATTTTCAATGCTTTAAGAGCGCCTTGTAAACTTTGCAATTAAATGATGGCTAAGCTCACTGTTTGAGAAAGTGCGCCATCTTTTTGAAACCAAATGTTTTCGATGTTTAGCTTGTTAACCTTTGGAAAGAAACAAATAGTAAGCATAACTCGAGAGCACTCGCCATTCACCCTAAACGCAGATTCTTCTTCATTTTAAACAGTCAACTTAAACGGATTTATTGGTGACTTTTTAATGGTCTGAAGGTTGGATTTGCTCCAAATGCAGCTATTTTGCTTATTAACGAAGTTATTTAACCAAAAATGAGCTTCATCACTAAGTAGTAAGCACCACCAATTGGATAAAGTGCTCTATGAACTTAGCGAACAAATTTCTACAATTTAGAAGCATTATTGCTTTTGACTGAAAATAACTTCTCAAGGAGCTAAAAAACAAAATAAACAAAATACTTAGGTACTTACTTAAGGTAAACTAGGGCCTCACCCAACAAACTTCTCCATCTATCTCTGTCCTGGCTAGATATTACCAGTTGCGCACTCAAATTTGGGTGATGTCACTTTCCACTTGTGCGCGCCACCTGACCAGCGGTCTTTTTCTACTGCGCTGTTGATTCGAAGACTTTACGGGCCGGATTATTGATTTCCATGCGATCTAAGTGACCCAGCCTTTTCTGTCGTTGGACTTTTACCCTTCTGGCTAAGTCTACGTAGCTGTACAGCCCGTACAGCTCGTCGTTTCATCTTCTCCTCCACTCGCCTAGGTAGACATATTTCTTAACTACCTCAAAGTAACGTCGGTCGATGATGACGTTTTGACCGATACGTCGGTGTTGTAGCTCCTTTCTTCAAGACGGCATGTACGTTGTTTTGCTCTCATCAACCGTTAAACCCATTTTTGCCGCCTCTGCCTCAATACTCACAAAAGCCCTATTGATATAATGCTGAGTTCTTCCGATTATGTCAATGTCATCAGCATATGCTAGTAATTGGACAGACTTTTGAAGGATAGTGCCTCTAATGTTGACGTGGGAGCTCTCCACTATTCTTGCAAGCATGATGTTAAAGAAATCGCATGACAGTGCACATCTTGTCTAAAGCCTTTTATGACTTTGAAAGGTTCTGTTAAGTTGTTTCCAACCTTTTAAGAGCAGCGCGAATTCTCCATTGGCATGATGCAAAAACGGACGAGTTTGGCAGAGATGCCAGAACTAGACATGGCTTTATATAACACGTCCCTGTAGATGCTGTCATACGGCTTGAAATCGATGAAGAGATGGTAAGTGTCGATTTTATGTTCTTGGCTTTTTTCCAGATTCTGCCTTTATGTGAATACTTGATCGATTGTGGACTTTATTGGTCTAAAATCACAATGATTTTGACAATGGGCTTTAGTTTTTCACATATTACGGCACAGAAGATTTTGTAAGCGATGTTATGTAAGTAGACTGATGCCTCTAAATTGGTGCAGTTTATACTTCAGCTTAAATATGGCAATCTTCACTTCGTCTATGTCGGGAAGACGGGATTGTTGGCTTTCATCGTCTATAGTCAATGGATCATCCTGCCTGACAGTGGAATTCAATTCGCCGTTTCCACTTTCGTCTTTGCAGCCTTCCGGTTCGAGGTTTATGTACTCATGAATTTAGTTTCACCTGCTCATAAAACTTTCGAACTTCATTTTTGCTGTGGAACCTATCAACATCGTCGACCTGACTTCAATTGTACGTCTTTTCAGTTATAAAGTATTCGCAACCCATTAAAAAGCCAACAATTTGTCATCTGTTAAACTTTTATAATGAAAATAGATTAAAAAATAGCAAATTACATCAGATTTTTTTTTACTTTACTCGAAAAATAATTTCCTAAAGCACAACTTTACCTTCTAAACTATTAGAATTGTAGCAAAATAGAAATATGTATAAATAAAGTACAGTAAAACTGCACGTTGTGTTAGATCCAGCATTAAATCGCAATATACAAAGATGCAAATTGAATGGAATATGAAAATCATAATTTTAATATCAAAGTAAGAGAGTCTCACCTGAATGTGTACTCGCACAAGCTTAAAGTATAAGCATATATATATATATATATATATATATATATATATATATATATTTTAAATATAAAATTGAATACAAATTATCCCATAAATGTACATGTGCGCTGTTCTACCTGTTTTAAGCTACATACTTTATGAATTAATGGGTTTAAATTTTATTTTTACGAAATCGTAATCTGAAACAAATTTTAAACGCAAAAAATGTTGGTTTTTAATATATAACGGCAGAGTTCATCCAAATCCATGGATTGACTTTTGTATATGGTTGCATGCCATGGTGTTGAAAAATAACTTAAATCCCTTTTTAATTATTCTACAGAGCAAGTATTGTAAAAGAGGATGGATTCTACAGAGCAATTATTGATTTCATATCAAAAAAGAGGCTGGGATCGGGATGTGACCCACACTCAAAAGTTTCCATTGCTTTCCTTTAAAACAGTTATTTTTTCCCATATGCCAAATTGTTATTTGAGAACTTCGAAAAGTATGTAAACGTTAATTGAAATTTTTCAATTTTATGCTATAGAAAAACTACTACTGGATTGTATTGAAATTATTTTCTGGATATCTTGATATTTGTTAATATCAATGCTGGTTCTTGAGATATGGCTAAACGTACGGAATTACGAACGAACGTGCATACCACGTATGTCTCTCTAAAAACCATGAACATAAATACTCGTACCTTGAAACGTCCGAAAATTTAAAAAAATTTAATTTGTCAAATCGGACGGATTACAATAATTTTAAGAAATAAGTTAATAATGTTGGTTCAAATTCAATTTTAATATTATTGCAATTAAGCACTCAAATTCATTAATGAAATTTTTCATATTTTTAAAGAAATATTCATGCAACGTTGCACTTGAAAAGTTTACCAATTGGAAAATGTTATTTTTTGGTCAATTTCGCATCTCAAACAAACAAAATAAGACTTTAAACAAATTTATTATGTTCCTGATAATTGTTTGGATACTTGAAGATATGAACTTTTAATAAATTTTTAAAATGTTAATGTAAGAAACAAAACTAACTCTTTTTAACAGTAAAAAATAAACCAAGTTCATTGGCGGCCAACATTGAAAATATGGCATTAGTTTTTTGTCGGTTTTGGATTTCTGTTCAAAACCTCATTACTATTGTCAGAATGCTTAACCTTTTCATAAAATTTAAGCGAAAGCCATCCTTAAACGTTTTCTTTAACATTAAAGCTAAAGTAAAAGTGGGAGAAAATTCAACGATTTCAAGGCTTTTAGCAAAGGACATTTTCTATTGGTGTAGTACGCTTCCGGATTGGTGATCTATGCTGTTCATTTATCAGCGTTAAACTAAGAAACGTTGGTTCCATTTATTCCTTGTAAGAAATTCCGTCGTTTTAGTGTAATGAAAAGTTTGATTTTTCGAACAGGGGGTCCGGGGACAACCTGTGCCTCAACCATCACGCGTCACCAGCCAGCTCGGTCCCTAGCTAGCTGTCTCGAGTTTCGCACGCCAAATTGGTTGATGTCCTCTTGCACCTGCGTGCGCCACCTGAGTCGCGGTCTACCTCTACTACGGCGCCGCCGTCCCTCGGAATTGGATTCGAAGACCTTCCGGGCTGGATCATTGATGCCCATTTGCTCTACGTGACCCAGACATCTAAGTCGTTGGACTTTTATTCTTTTAACTAGGTCAGTGTCGCTGTACAGCCGGTACAGTTCTTCGTTGTATCTTCTCCTCTACTCTTCATCTATGCAAACGGGACCAACAATCACCCGAAGAATTTTTCTCTCGAAAGATTCCAAGACACTCTCATCTTTCTTTGACAGGATCCAGGCCTCAGCGCCATAAATGAGATAATGATTGTCTTATATCGGGTGGTTTTTTAAGAGCTTGAGAACTTTTTTTTAAAAAAAAAACGCATAAAATTTGCAAAATCTCATCGATTCTTTATTTGAAACGTTAGATTGGTCCATGACATTTACTTTTTGAAGATAATTTCATTTAAATGTTGACCGCGGCTGCGTCTTAGGTGGTCCATTCGGAAAGTCCAATTTTGGGTAACTTTTTCGAGCATTTCGGCCGGAATAGCCCGAATTTCTTCGGAAATGTTGTCTTCCAAAGCTGGAATAGTTGCTGGCTTATTTGTGTAGACTTTAGACTTGACGTAGCCCCACAAAAAATAGTCTAAAGGCGTCAAATCGCATGATCTTGGTGGCCAACTTACCGGTCCATTCCTTGAGATGAATTGTTCTCCGAAGTTTTCCCTCAAAATGGCCATAGAATCGCGAGCTGTGTGGCATGTAGCGCCATCTTGTTGAAACCACATGTCAACCAAGTTCAGTTCTTCCATTTTTGGCAACAAAAAGTTTGTTAGCATTGAACGATAGCGATCGCCATTCACCGTAACGTTGCGTCCAACAGCATCTTTGAAAAAATGCGGTCCAATGATTCCACCAGCGTACAAACCACACCAAACAGTGCATTTTTCGGGATGCATGGGCAGTTCTTAAACGGCTTCTGGTTGCTCTTCACTCCAAATGCGGCAATTTTGCTTATTTACGTAGCCATTCAACCAGAAATGAGCCTCATCGCTGAACAAAATTTGTCGATAAAACACATTTCGAACCGAACACTGATTTTGGTAATAAAATTCAATGATTTGCAAGCGTTGCTCGTTAGTACCTAAGTCTATTCATGATGAAATGTCAAAGCATACTGAGCATCTTTCTCTTTGACACCATGTCTGAAATCCCGCGTGATCTGTCAAATACTAATGCATGAAAATCCTAACCTCAAAAAAATCACCCATTAGATGGTTAATTTAGATGCTCGTGAGAGGACTTTAATATTAAATTGCCTTCTAAATCCAAAGAAGCAGCGATTCGCAAGAGTTATTTATTTTATTTATTTATTTTATTTTTATTTGCATAAATTTACTCAGTAAGATACAATACCTTATAAATTAGAGTAAAACATCAGTAGGTATAGTAATACTATTTGTACATTCATTGTGCTTTTCTAATGTGGTTTTAAGATACAATAGAAAATTGAAAAAGCTAATTCATTCGCTCTCTTAATGTTAAATATGAATTGAAATTTTAAAATTAAAAAAAAATACATAAACAAAATTTATTTATATAAACAAAAATTAGTTTATCCTTAAAAATAAAATTTTATTCAAAACAAAAGAAAAAATATATTTGATTGTCATCATCACCATCAACATCCACAAGATAATTAGGAGAAAAATTCTTTGAGCATCCTACAAAACAGGGCCGAGCTGCTTATTATTTTTAAAGATTGAGAGTGGGAATTCCATAATCGAGTGGCATGCACATAAAACTGGCGTTCAGATACTAAAAATGAGCAGCGTATTGGTATGAGATTGCAAGATCTTACAGATCGTGTGTGGTTAATTTTATTGTAAAGGTATTCCGGCTGATGGGTTTGCAGAATATTGTGAAACAAGGTTAGTGTTCTAAGTTTAAATAAATTATCTAGGGTAATACCATAAATTGATTTAGAGAAATTAGAGATGTGATCATATCTTCTTACACCAAAAACATAACGCGCAGTACCTACTATTGTAGGCAACATTAAGTTTCCGTTTGTGTTCATAATCACAATTGCTAAAAATCTCACAACAGTAAAGTAAAGAGTTATTCTTCGTTTGATTTCAGCGCTGGTGTCGTTGTTGGAATTTATAGCGGTACCTAGGTAGACAAAGTCCTTAACTACAGTTATAGCTGTCCATGGTGACGTTTTGTAAAAGACATCGTTGTTCAATGTCCTTTTTTGATGACAGCATATACTTGGTCTTGCCCTCATTGACCACTAATCAAATCATCTCCGCTTCCGTCGCAACGCTCAAGAACGCTCCACTGACATCACACTTTGATCTTCCAATTATGTCGATATCATCTGCGTATCCGAGTAATTGGATGGACCTTTGGAAGATTGTGCGTCTAGTGTTGAGTTTTGCACAATTCTTTCCAGAACGATGTTGAAGAAGTCGCATGACAGTGCGTCGGCTTATCTAAAACCTATTTTGACATCAAATGCATTGGTGAGATCTTTTCCGACCTTGATAGAGCGGCGTGCATACTCCATCGTCATTCTACGCCAACGGATAAGTTTGATTTACCAAGCAAAACTAGTCATTGCTTGGTAAAGCTCTTTCCTATAGAAGTGACATTCACGGCTTTGAAACGATAAAGAGATGATGGGTATCGATTTGAAATGCCTGGTTTTTTTCCAAGATCTGCCGTAATGTAAATATTTGCTCGATGTTGGACTTTCCTGGTCTAAAGCCTATCAGGTTGTTGACGAAAGGCTTCAGACGTTCTCATAATATGGCAGAAAGGATTATGTTCCGGAGATTTATATCTCTGTAGTTGGAGTAATTCAGAGGATCTCCTTTCTTGGGTATTGAGCAAACTGTGCTGATATTCCACTCATCGGGCATGCTTTCTTCCGACTATATTTTGCAGATGATACTCCCTTCCAAGTCAACGCATGCTGCTTTAAATAATTCGGCAGCGATGTCTTCAGCTCTAGCAGCTTTGTTACACTTCAGTTTCGATGTAGCTATCTTCACTTTGTCGAGGTCGGATAGGCGGAATTGTTGTTCTGCTTCGCCTAGGTTGAGTGGTTCTATCTTTTTTACAGAGGAATTTGATACGTCATCACCGTTATATAAGCCATGTGAAGGGTCGCAAAACTAATGGCGGTAGAATAAATGCTTTGCAAATGACGTGACTTTGGTCGACCTTTCACCATCTTTGAATCGAATTTTCACCATCTTTTCATGGGTTCAGACTTGGTAATTTTTCTTCGACACCCCAAAACCTATCTTCAGCTATAACGTAGACAATTTTGCTAGTGACTTGACTTTTTGCTGTTGGGTTTTAATCTATTACTCACAAGTTGAAAAAACAAAATGACAAGAAAACATTCCGCAATACAATTCTTATTTCAATTCTTTATTCAAAATAAGATTCGTTTTTGAATTTTAATTGACATCCATCATTTCATATTTCTTTCTGTTATGACTTATTGTACGTAGCACATACATTTACACATAGAAAGCAACACACAAAACAACAAAAATGCCGATAGGCTTTATTGTCCCCTCCTTATCACATTTCGTTGATCCCAATCAATAATAATATTATGTTGATTGCTGTTTGTATAATAAGTGAGTGAAGTGTTATAGCCGAGGAGGAACTATGACTTCACCGTTATGGGGGGCTTGTTATAAAATTCTAAAATAATTTTCTTAGTGGCTGAATGATTTTTTATAGTCAAAACAAAGTAAACTGGGAGTATCTTCAATGAACATTATCATGACAAATAAATAATGATTATATATACATACTATGTAGAATGTATATACATACATAAATGTGTTAATTCAGTTGGAATTGATGAAACATTTTTGCGATCGTTGAAGTCTGAGGAATACATTTTTATTGAAATTAGTCATAGTCTGATTTGGTGTGATTCATTTTTACTTGATTGCGTACTTCGGGCCAAGTTTTGGATTCGAAAAAAAATTAACTTTAAAGAAAAAAGTTGGTCCCGTAACTGTGTTTTCTGTAACTGCTTCTAAGATCTTAAGGCTACAAATTTTGTTTAAATTAATGGGACTTAAGACTTTTGGGATATTCTTTATTATTAAACACAAGGTTTTATTTAGTTTTACTAATGAGGTATCAACAAAAGAATTATAAAACAGTGAACATAATTCTTTGGCTAGACTGTTATATAAAAGGCTTTAATAATGATTTGTATTCTTTAGGACATTGCTTCTTAATAGTAGAAGTACATCTGTGTTAAATCGCTATCGCAGTTAAGAAGAACTATTATCTCTGCATCGCTTAATACATCACCGCCAAAGAAGGTTCTTCTCACTTCTTTCAGGATTGGACGATTTAGAAATAGACTGCATAATGTCTTCTCTCACCGAAGTGTTGCAAAGCGTGCATATAATTGGAAGATCGTCTCGGTGCGGCATTAAGTTCAATCTTACCAACTCTTCCTTTATCTTTAATTTAGCCGATATTCATTTTTTATTAGAATCAATCCTTAAATAATTTATTTCACAAAGATTGTGCTGAAGAACGCTATATGCAGCTCTATGTCGTATGTGGCCTGATGGATACATTCAAGCCTAATTTTTCGTCTAATTTGGCGATGAGATAGATCATAGAGTGCATTTTTGACATCTCTTCCATTGCATGACTGCGAGTTGAGGTTTAAATTCATATCACAATATTCAGACAGTATTTTAATTTCTTGAACCAAAGACTCTCCTTTTGAATAGTTTACAGAGGTATAACTTATGGCAATCTTAGATTAGGCATGTTAAAAACTCTCAAAAGATAATCAATATGTTTTAATAAAGAACGGAGACAGTCCGGTTTCAATGATGACCATATAATTTGGCGTGTTTTTCGGTAGTTGAAAACAACTTTTGACATAAAACCTAAGTAATTTACCCGTTTCATATTTTTCATATCCCCAAGTTTGCACTGCATACAACATTATAGATTCGGCTATACTGAAGTGAAAACTTTGTATTATACGTTAATGGGAAACAATTGGTTCGCTGTTGAAATACAATTTTTCATTACTGGCCAATCTGTCCCCACCATTTTTAAAAAGCATAATCTTCGATTTATTAAAATTACCCGTTGAATTCCACAAAATGCGATCTTTCCTCACCATTCAACATCGGAGTTATATTTCCTTCATAAAGGTTTTCTAGCACTCTTCCAAATTTTGTTGACATTCCCTTGTTGTGCAGCTTGCAAAACAAAGCTCTTCTATCGATAGTATCGAAGGCGGCTTTGAAATCTAAAATTTCATCTTTATAAAATTGTTTTGCATACATCGGAATCAATGCATCTTTATTAGAGCTTAAACATTTTTGGAAGTGGTTTTTTAGCATTAAAACAGATAGTTTATCACTGATTTGAAGACATTTCTTAACGTTTCTCCAAAATTCTTTGGATTCTTTGTAATTTGTGATTTTGCATTGCAAGGCTTGAGATTCATAAAATAACGATTTTGTTCCTTTGGCAGATTAGTTTGTATTTTTTGTTGGTTACCATATAAAGTCTTTTGAAACACTAGTCGTTTTGTTTTCGAAAAGCTCTTAACTATCCAAAGGATCTGATCATGGCTGCTTCACATTCAGCGTCATACCACTTTTGAATGCTCTTAAATCTGGCAGCAGACGTTTGTCTGCATCACGGATACGAGGATTTTATTATTCTCTCAATGCCACCTATTCTTCGACTTGAAGATATGTATCTATCCATGCTCTGACGATACTCCGCCGCTTTGTTCTCTTTCCATAAAAGTGTCGGTGGAAAATTGATCCTTCTCAAATCTTTCCCAGCTGATGTCGATGGTATAATTTAATTTGAAAGTGGAATATAATCACAAAACGGCGTACTCAAAACTTCGAAATCATGAATATTTGACTTCCACTGCCCTTTTATTAGGCAATAATCAACTACCGAAGAGCCTTGTTGCCCCACGAAAGTGTTTTCGACATTTTTATCCAAATCACTTGTATCATTCACCACTCTGAACCCATATAAGTTGCAAAGTTCCAATAACTTAGAACACCTTTGATTATGGGTTATACTCGTATCCTTAGAGTTTCTTGCTTTGCCTGCAAATATGTTTTCCCAAACCCGTTTCCTTCCTTATCCTTGCATTTATACTAACGATAATCATTACATATGTTTGTAGTACCCGTAGCGTAATGGTTAGTGCGTTGGACTGCGCTCCACCAACGGTTGCCCCAAAGGCCCCTGTGCCTAAGGCACCAGAGGTGCAGCCTGACATTGTAGCCTTGTTGTTGAGCATTCAAGGTCAACTTACAGGGCTGCAAAGTCAGATAAAGGAGCAAGGCAAAAGGGTAGATCATCTCTACTCTTTGTTGCCTGGCCTGGCGCAATTTAGACCATAATGGGCGCGCTGCCGGAGACGCGCCTAAAAGTCCTAGCTGTGAATGTAAATTCACTGATTAGGATTGAACGAAGAGCCAATATGTTCCAATTGTTGAAAGACTACAGTCCCGATGTGTTTATGGCTAGCGAAACTAAGCTAAACCACAAACACAAATTGACTCATAAAAATTACAATATCGTAAGAAGAGACCGGCCCGACTCCACTCAAGGGGGCGGTGTCGCTCTCTTTATACGAAAAGGCATTAATTATAAAGTCATATACAACAATGAATTGCGAAAGCTCAAGACGCTAGAAGTTTGCGTTGTATGCATCTCTCTCACTCAAGGGAAGCGGATGTATATGATTGCGGCTTATGCGGCTGGAGCTCCGCAGGTTACTTACTTTGCTTCAGAACTCGAGATTCTTTTTAGGGAACTTAAACTGAGCTTGGAAGAAAACTATTTCATCTTGGCCGGTGATTTGAACGCAAAACATGAAGATTGGGGAAATCAACTTAGTAATCCCAGAGGTAACCATCTTTTTAATTTGATGAATCTTTACAGCGTTGAATATGGCGTCGACCTGCTGGCTACTGAAAAGCCATCGTATCCAAGAACCGGCTCCTTTCTGGATCTTTTGCTGTACGACACCAGACTGACAGTTACAGACAAAGTGGGTAATCACCCTCGAAACTGCTTACAGACAGTCGAGTACGACAGTGATCACTGCGGACTGGCTGCTGTAATGCAGATTCCGAACCAACGCGTGGAGTTGGAGGAATACGTTGCAACGCATTCTTACAATTACAGTAAGATGCGCTGGCCTCGTTTCACCAACGCCCTAGCGAGAGAACTTCGTTCGAGTGACATAGCCCCACCAAACAACAGAAACCTGACAAATACAGAAATTGACCAACATTTACAACAGATGAATGAAACAATAAAACGAACAATGGAACGGACAATACCAAAGTACAAAGAACGGGACCAAATGGACGCTTACAGAAACTCGACTATTGACGCACTACGTAAGCACAAGAGTGGCTTACTGACAAGACTCAAAAACTTGTACAGACGACTTACAGACCCACACGACTTGGAGGTTAGGACACTGAAGTCGTCAATAAAAAATGTCAATCTGTTGATTAAGGAGAACTACAGGTTATCAATTAACAAGTACTGGGACCGCAAGATCCGGTCAGTTAATGCCAGTGACCCTAGTATGTTCCCTAAAATCAACAAGATATTCAGGAAAAAGAACGAAAATGACCTTCCGTGTCTGAAACTCCAAAGAACTGAAGAGAACAGAGACGTACTCAGGACAGCGCAAATAGATCCAGAAGAAGCCATCTTTGACGATGACTTTTTTATAATTGAAGATCCGAAGGAAAAAGTGGAGGCAGTGGGAGCTGCTTTCCAGCAAGTGTACAAGGTGAATGCTAGCACTCGCCCCAACCACGACCTGGAAAACAGAGCCCTACTTAATCATTTTTACCTTCGAAATGATATAACACATTGGCGATCTGAGAACCGCGGTTTTATGCGGTTCGATGACGATTCCTTGGCAAATGCCATAATCGCCGAGCAAACGGGACCAAGTCCCTTGTTAGTGACGAAGGTTGAGCTTCAGCTCATCTTCAACTCAATAAAAAATAAAAAGTCAGCAGGTGTCGATGGTATATCCAACGTTGTACTAAGACATTTACCGATGGAGGCAATTGACATTTACACCACACTCTTCAATAATGCACTGAATAATGCATATTATCCAGTGCATTGGAAGACCGCTGTGGTTCATCCTCTCCCGAAAAAGGGAAAGGACAACTCCAACCCGTCAAATCTTCGGTCGATAAGTCTTCTTCCGAGCATCAGCAAATTTTTCGAAAAGATCATCAATAGGGCTCTGACTAAGTGGGCTGCGGATAACAAAATAATTCCGGATAAACAGTTCGGGTTCAAGGCGGGTCATGAAACAATTCATGCTGCGTCTAAACTCGTTTCTGATATCCAATGGAATAAAACAAAACAACAATGCACAGGTGCTGTTTTGGTTGATTTGGAAAAGGCCTTTGACACCGTATGGTTAGAGGGTCTTTACCTAAAACTGAGCAGGCTTGGCATAAGCAAGCCATTGTTGTATATACTTTATGATATGCTTAACGGTAGAAAGTTTGTTGTCAAAAGTGGCAATGTAACTTCTACCACAACATTCTTAATTAAAATTTGGTCTTCAACAGGGAGCGGTGAATTCGCCGATTCTCTTCAGCATTTACACCAGCGATCTGATAGGTAGTCTTACAAAGGCAATTGCGTATGCCGACGATCTAATTGCGTACAGAACGGCCCGAAAGGTTGAGGTTATTAGAATTCTCTTGCAGCGTGATTTCGACAAGATTCAGCGATATTGCGACGACTGGAAACTGAAAATAAATGTCCAGAAGTCGGAGACAATTCTGTTCCGGAATCCGTTGGCTGGGGCCACGAGGGATACGTGCAAGAATTGGCGCAAGATGGTCATCGTTGATCTTCACGGGCAGCCATTAGCGAGCAAAAGTGTAGTGAAGTACCTCGGTATCTGGTTAGATTAGTATTTATATTTCGACAGACATATAAATGCTGCTCTGACCAGGGCCAGAGGAGCCTTCGCTCTGACGAAACGGCTGTTTTTTAGCAGTCGGCTCGACCCCAGAGTGAAGGTAATTTGCTACATGGCCCTTATACGGCCGATGATCGTTTATGGTTGTCCTGTGTGGTTCAACGTTGCCCCTTCCCAGATGGAGAAGTTTCGGGTGTTCGAGCGGCAGTGTTTACGACGCTGTACCGGCTTATATCGAACAGCCGAATCTTCTTACGTGCACTACTATTCCAACGAGGTCCTATACAACGGGGCTCGAATCAACAGAATTGACAATTTCGTGATAAAACTCGTTCGAGGTCACATTGCAAGAGCTATGTCTTCGACCAACAATTTAATTTTCGGGGCGTTCTATCCGAACAACGAGTATTTTGAGAGTGCACGCTTGAGCGGCTTCATTCCACCAGAGGCATTCCTCTTTTTAGATAGATGCGGTCTGATACAGGATAGATTGGCAGTTCCGTTAATCTACCACGTCAGACGACGAACCGTGGATAGGCGACTCCTGTACAATCGGGACGTCATGGCACACGACGGAGCAGAGCTCCTTCGGTTCAGTAGGGCTGTGTCCGAACGGGACCGAACTGATAGGGTGAAGCAGGAGAGCCAGTTTTGGTGGCTTCAATCGGCACTTGATAGTGAGTAGTCGGGATGGGGTTTTAAGCCTTGGTCGGCTTACATACTTGTTTTATAGTTTTAGGGTTTAGTTTTAAGTAGAATAGGCATGGTGGCACAAAAAAAAAAACATAAAAAAAATACAAAAAATACAAAAAAGAAAAATACAAAAAATACAAAAAAAAGAAAAAATTAAAAAAAAAGCATGGAATAATAAAAAAAAATAAAAATAAAAAAAAAAAGACAAAATATGAAAAACAAAAAACGTTAGATAGTTAGATTTGCTGCTGTGGTTGTTCTAGTTTTAAGTAGTTTATAGGTAGAATAGGTAGTTTTAGTTAGCTTTAAGTTTTATATTAAGGACCTTATTTTAAGTAGTTTTTAAGTAAAAATAAAAAAGGATATTGACATTAGTTTTTGCTAAATTTTCTAATGAATACACAAGTAAATAAAATGAATTGAAGTTAAATAGATCTTAGGGCCGAAAGGCATTAGCATTAAGTATTATTGTTTAACTTAGAGTATCCGTATGGGACCAGTAAGTTAGTTGTAAGTTATGGATAATTAGGCTAGTTTTATGAATTTTTGTCTAGCTTTAAGATAGTCTTAAGAATGAATTAATAAAAATGAATTTGAAAAAAAAAATGAAAAAAAAAAAAAAAAAAGTGCGTTGGACTGTCATGCAAGGGGTCTTGGGTTCAATCCCTGCCTGTGCCACCTAACTTTTTTTCACGGGTACTGCCTCTTGCGATTAATTGACAAATCCTCCAAGAGTAATTCTTGTCATGAAAAGTGCTTTCTCAAATTAGCCGTTCGGATTCGGCATATAAACTTGTTGTAAAATTAGCAAACGCAAACCGAAATTCTTTATTATTATATTTTTATTATTTAGGCTGGCGGAACAACAATCCGCAAAATAAACAAAACATAATATGAAAACGAAAACGATTTAAAATAATTCTCGATAGGTCGCCGGCGCGCACGAGCGGATACCTACTTATTAATGTAAACAATTTAAAATGTCAAATTCTAAAAAGGGTTGGTTTGTTAGTTTTACAACAGACAGCAAAAACAGTGCTGTCACCCAGTAGCTCAGTTTGGAGTGGGTTTGATAACAGGTAGATTTTATTAATCGAACTCGATTAATAAAATCGAAATGAATTATAAAATTAATAAAAGTTACTACTCAGGGGCGTAGCAACAAAATAATAAAAATGGGCGCCAGGAAGTATTATGGTACTTACCATCACCAATCAAGAAAAAAAATAATAATACAAACAAAATGAGCGGAAACTTACTTCCCAATTAAATTAAAATTCAAAAGTAACTTTTCACTTAACAAAAGATATTTTATTTTATATCTGGGAAACCTTTATAAATATATGTAGAAAACCCAGAATTTTTACCAAAAAAAATTATTGTACAATTTAAAAGTGAAATAAAGAACAAGTAAGAAATAGAACAATTGTTGTGCACAAACGACACAAAGAAAGGTCACCTTGGGAAAGTTCCCGAAGAACAAAGAATTTTACGGACGCGGGTCCCGCAATCTCGGGAGACAAAAGAAACGACCGAAAGTCTAACAGGTTAAATTTTGGCTCTTTATAGCCAACCACAAATTACCAGAAAATATGGACGCACAAAACTCACTCGAAAGAAATAAAAATATACTTAGTTTCTTTCTGTTTGCAAAAATAGATCCTGCCTCTCCTTTTCCTCTCTTCTTAAAAACGCCTTCCTCACAAATTGTATGTTTTTCTTTATCAATTTTTAATCTTTTTCTCACTCAACGCACTAACACGATTTTTTTTCTTTTCTCCAAAATTTTTCACAACCTTTTTTTTCTCCTCAAAAATCCTTCACCACTTTTACTTTTTTTTTTGACCTCACTCTTCTAAGCTTCTCCAAAAAGTGCCATATTCATGGCGAACTTCCCTCATCCAAGAGGCCACGACAAATATGCCTCCTACTCTGACCTTTTGTTATGATCTGGTTTTCTCTTTCGGTCTAACTGCGACACCCGGCTTTTTCGCTGGGGTGCATGCCAATTTCAAAAACCAGCCAAACCTTTGTGGTCTCTTTCACATTGGTGATTTGAACACCAACCTTGGCTTAATGGACGAGTTCAGTTCTTATCCGTCAAATCCAATTGGTCTAAAAAGTAAACGAAGAATTTTTGAGTGTTCGCGAGTAAAATCCCCAGCCCAAACCGGCCCAGTTTAATAACTTGAGGAAAGCGTTCTTGTAATTAGGAACCTTGGAATTTCTCAACCAAGAATAAGAGGCAGGGTCCGATAGTTTTAAATTTAGACTCTAAACCCTTAGACTTCCGTGCAGACAATTTTAAGGGAAGGGAAACACATCGCAAGGTGACCTTACTTAGTATTCCGACACTTTAGGGTGGGCATTAAGCCATACTAATTTTAGGGTGGTGTGCCAATTAGATAAACGATGCACACTGTCCGTTGAACATGGCTAAACTCAACTCTTTATGTTATTCTCCTTGTGTGGACCACCTGTCGCACACTCAATAAAGCCGTCTTTGTGACTCATCCGTCACACAATTATGCATTTTGTGACCGCCCGTCACAAATTTTAAAAATAACTTAAAATGTGGACCCTCTGTCACACAACTCCGCATTACCAATGAAAGACCTATTTTGTTTGCTTTTCCAAAATACAATAAGAGCAGGACACTGACTGATGGAAAGCAGGATTCTACTGAACTCTTAAAATATTTTGGAGCCGCAACTACGAAAGGGAGGTTAAAAAATAGGAAAAAGGATATGAGATAGGCTAGTGAAACTTGTTGTGGTAAATTTTACCGCAACAAACTGTATAGTTCCCTTCCATCTCTGACAACATTACTCGCACACAGGAATGGCTGAGAGTTGTAAGTCACTAGGCCCTGGTTCTTCATGGACTGTTTCGCCACCTAATTTATTTATTTATTTATAATCATTACATTTACACCACTCAAACCTTTAAGAGAATCGCTTTACAGTTCACGTAGGATGATATTATTATAATTTTCTTTGTATTACAGGACACATTTAAAAATGAATAAATTCACACGATACTAATGGGCTTTCCTAGAAATTCGGGTATTACGGTTAGATTGTTTAAGGGGAAGAATGCAACTGGCTATTTCACTAGAGCATAGTCCGTTCAAATAACGGTATAAGAGGGGGAGACAAGAAACTTTACGACGATGTTAAAAAAAGCTGAACATCTTGCGGCATTTTTGGCGACATCTTATATGTGGTGGTTAATGCAAGTGCCACTCATAGATAGTGGTATCGCTTTAACGATACAAGACAGCATTGGGTTTTCATTATATTTCACACAGTTTCTTATTCTCCATTATACAATGCTGTGTAGGTCGGAATTTAATAAGCTTCTCATATTTTGTCGTTGTCGATGAGGAAGGTTGTAAGTCTGGAAACGAATATGAAAAGCTAAGGGCGCTATCGTCAGCGAAACAATTTATTAGTTTAGAAGTTGCAGACTGGGGATCATTTATAAAAATGAGGAAAAGGAAGCAAAATGAATCCCTGGGGCACACCAGCATTTATATCATGGGCTTCAGACTTGAAACCAGCCAAACCAACTATTGAACAGTTCGAAAGAAAATGTCTAATTTAACGAAGAAGGGATTCCTCGATACCAAAAGCACGCATTCGATAAGAGAGCAAGATGCCAGACTTTATTAAATGCTTTTGAAATATAAAGTGCAATAATCTTACTTCCTCCAAAACGGTGTAAAGATTTGTTCCACTGTTCGGTGAGATGAACCATGAGGTCACCTATTGCTACGAAAGCCGTATACTGCCGGTAATTTAGAAACTTGAGTTCCTCAAGACAATTGTTAAGCTGATAATTAAGCAACATTTCCATGACCTTAGAAAATAGGGACGTTAGTACTAAAGGACGATAATTTGGTTTTGCTAGCGTGGAAGAACTTCAGAATAATAGCGTGGTTATCATCCGGTCCAGAGCATTTATGAATGCTGAGATATTTTACGACTCTTGCCACAGTTTGAGTACGAAACAAGATTGGTCCTATAGAATCATTAACGCGTTGAAGAACTGGGGGAGCCATGACACTATCTGGTAAGGTCGGATTTTCGGTGAATCCAATAGAACTACCTAAAGGATTGTCATTGACAACAAGCGTAGGGACCGAGGAAAAGTTAGAATTTCTCATATTTTTCACGAATGATCAAAAATTCTTACTGCCTTACATTGCAATATTTTTCGCCGTAATTTTTGGTCATTCCAAACTGGAGTCTACGTCACTGCCGAGGAAGCATAGTGACCAGTTAAAGATCCTGAAGAAATCATTGAGACCATCCCAGTTGGCACTCTCGTACTGCCAAACTGTTTTCTTTGGAGCTCTTTCTTTAAATGGTTTTGTTTGGCAAGAGAAATTAGCAGATATGACACTATGGTCCGATGTATCTAGAGGCGTGAATACACATATTATCAGGATCAGAAATGAGAAACAAGTCAAGTTTATTTTCTGCTCGCATGTTAACGTCTGATATTCGAGTAGCAAACAAACTTACGTACATCGCATTTCTGTGAACTATAAAAGTTTCTCCCTAACATACAAACAAATCACGGAAGTATTCATAAGCTTTGCAAGTAATATATTTTTATTAAATTTAATATTCATTAAACAAACAGAATAAATTTATGTACGTACTTCTTGCTCGAAAATGAACCTTGAAGATTCTACAAAATAATCATTTCTGTTATGCTTTGCTCTTAAACACTCGATCCTAGTAACTACTAATTTAATTTGTTCGTTCTTATGACTTATTCAAAAAATTATTTCATTCCATAACAACTTATTTTATAATTAATTCCTTTGTTTTTATTACGCTCTCTAAATGCATTTTACAATCCCAGTTTCATGCTAGAGTTGTATTTATGTGTACCTAGACTTTTCTCTGCGTTATGAGATGCCAACGACTCTCAAATTTTCTATTCGTTAGTTTATATTATGTCAACATCAGCATTCAAATAATATTCCAATTAGAAGTTAAAACTAATTAAAAACTCAACTCGAAAACGCTCCCCCATCATCCAGAAGAAGCTCATTATAAAATGCTATTTAATTTCACGGAATTAACACTCATCCACAGAGCAGATACATAAAATAAAAATTAAAACAAGAAACCAAAAACTAAAGTAAAAATAAAATAGATGATACTCACTTCCAGAGTTTTCCTAGAGATTTGCTCAGCTCCGAGTTCTGGAGATGGGGATACTGTTTGGACATTACCCGGCGAGCCGCTTGTGCCCAAACCATAAATGCATTCATCGGCCTCTTAATGTGGTCTTTTTTCCTATCGGATGTCGATCTGAAATGGGAAAAAATTGTTCAGTCCAGAGCCAATGGTCGAGAGATAAATTTTAACTTTACATCAAGCATCATCCCACACTATACAAAAACAACAACAATTGCATCTGCATGATGCGCGACGGACGCGACCGGCGACGCACGTTTGCAAAGCGATATTCGAGAATAATACAATTTTCATTTTTAATTAACATCCGCTTTTTTACTACACAAAATATTTACTGTACCTATCCTGGTACCGTAAACCAAAATAAACTCAGTTGATGGATTTTTGGGATTGGAGAGGACATGGATGTTTTATTTACAGACTCACGTTGCATTATTTGCAAGTTTCAAGTTTCAAAAATATGTCGGAATATATGTACATAATTACGTGTTAGGATATTAGAAAAATATTTTAGTAAAGTATATAAGGTTTATTTTGGGATAATAAAGCTGTTTCCTGTATAAAGTAATAACATTTTGGATCTACTTTGTTGATTTTTGGCGTTCAGGTGAGTTGGGAAATTTAAATATTCAAATATCAAACCACATAACCCTTTTTCTACAAAAAGCACAACCTTCACCCTTAAAGATAATGGAGTGAAGTATTTGTGTTGTAAAAAATGACAAAATGATTTACATTCTAAAAACAATCTACCTCCTCCTTTTCCGAATGCTTGAATCTTTCCACTTTACGCATTTTTTGGTACATTAAGTTACTTACATATTTTATATGGTACACAGTACAAGCTAACATACATTTCATTATATGTATGTAACTAATATTTGAAAAAAAGCGTACGAATAGCCCATGATATATAAGCAAAACGTTGGGATACGACCCACACTTATAACTTCCCATTCGTGCCCATCTGTCGATATTTTTTAAGGTTTTAGAAAATATAATTAAAAACATTTTGTGTAAGATAAAACAAATTTGGAATCATTATTTGTCTTTGTTCTTAAGATACTTTAGTCGGAAACCATTTTCCATTTGATAAAATAAGTTTGATTTCAATATCTTTTCTAGTTTCCGAGATTTTTAGTTGAAAACCAATTTGTCCCAATTTTAGTAGCATATTTTGTAAGTTTTAATAAACTATAACCAAAAAGAACATGTTTAAAACAATGTTTTTGTAAGTTTAATATTTATTGAAATCCACTATCTTTAATTGGTGCCAAGATATTTAAGGCGAAAATCAATTTTTACCAACTTTTAGTAATATTTTGTTTTTGGGTTTCTATTTCTTGTAAGAAAACTGTAACTTAAATTTTTCTAAAAATTTTACCAGATGCCAACGACGACGACGTTATTATTTGATGCAAACGATTATCTTGGAGGTAATTTAATATTACATTCGTGAGGCAAATATATTTTTAACTTGTCATACTAAGTTGTTTTAATCGGTCTGATTTGTGAATGAATGAAAACTTTGAAATTTTTGGACGTCTCAAGGTCCCTGAAATCTAAATCAAAGATTTTAAGAGAGAGATACTTACTTTCTTAAGGTGGCACTACAGTCCAGGATGGACCTGGGCCTCAACCTATATGCGTCTCCAGTCAGCTCGGTCCCTAGCTAGCTTTTTCCAGTTTCGTACGCCAAGTTGATTGAGGTCCTCTCCCACCAGCGTGCGCCACCTGACACGCAGTCTTCCACTAATGCGCTGGATTGGATTCGTTGGATTCGAAGACCTTCCGAGCTGGGGCGTTGATGTCCATTCGCTCTTCAACCAACCATCTTAGTCTTTTATTCTCTTAACCAGGTCAGTGTCGCTGTACAGTTCGTCGTTTTATCTTCTCCTCCACTCTCTATCTATGACAGAACCAAAAATCACTCAAATCATTTTTCTCTCGAGGCATCCCAAGACGCTTTCATCTTTCTTTGACAGGGTCCAGGTCTCAGCGCCATAAATGAGAACCGAGATAATGCGTTATGTTCGAGAGACGACTTTAGTACTCAATGGCATTCTAAGTCAAAAGAAGCAGCGGTTTTTAAGAGTTATTCTTTGTTTGATTTCAGCGCTGGTGTCTGAATTTATAGCATTGCCTAAGTACACAAAGTCGTTGACTACCTCAAAGTTATAGCTGTCTATTGTGACGTTTTGTCCAAGACGTCGTCGTTCAATGTCCTTTTTGGATGACAGCATATACTTGGTCTTGCCCTCATTGACCACTAAACCCATCTTCTTCGCTTCCGTCGCAATGCTCAAAAACGCTCCACTGACATCACGCTTTGATCTTCCAATTATGTCAATATCATCTGCGTATCCGAGTAATTGGATGGACCTTTGGAAGATTGTGCATGTAGTGTTGACGGTTGCGTTTTGCACAATTCCTTCAAGAACGATGTTGAAGAAGTCGCATGACAGTGCATTGCCTTGTCTGAGATCTTTTCCGACCTTGATAGAGCAGCGTGCATTCTCTATAGGCATTCTGTAAAAACGGATAAGATTGACAGGTATGCCTCAAATAGATATTGCACTGTAAAGCTCTTTTCTATGGATACTGTCATACTCGGCTTTAAAATCGATAAAGAGATGGTTGGTATCGATTTGAAGTTTCTGGGTTTTCTCCAAGACCTAAATTAATGTGAATATTTGGTCAATTGTAAACTTTCCTGGTCTAAAACCACACTGATGAGGACCTATCAGATTGTTGAAGAACGTCTTCAGACGTTCACATAATACAGCAGAGAGGGTCTTATATGTGATGTTGAGGAGACTGATGCCTGTGTAGTTTGTTTGAGAGTTCCTCCGCTCGCTTCTGTCTGGATAAAGAGAGGAGCTTTAGTGAAAACGCCTCTTCCCCCTCTCTCGTTTGCTACCCACAACTTGTCAAATGTCAAAAGATGACAGCTTAAAAATTGGCAGCTGCCCAAAAAGTGGTTTATTCAAAGTCTTACCATCAACATTTTATATTTTAAAGTTAAAAATTTTAACAAGTCTCGTTATTAGCGGTATCTGCTTTGATTTTAAAAATGATCGCAAATGACATGATGGCGTAAATGTATATTAAGAACATTGACGTTCAATTGTTTTTAAATAGGTAATTGATTTGTATTTAGAAATTCAATACATTGAAAATGAGTTATTGAATTCAATTTCGTAATGCAACTCAATCAAAACTAAGTTTAGAAATTCTTAATTTTATCGAAGAAACTAATTTTAAAAATAATTAATAAGCCTAATTAATTTTTAAGCTCTTAAGATTTTAACATACTTAGGAGAACAAATGGTACCCATTCGGTAACAGGCTATCCTTTTTTCTTGTGAATTTAATTGCTACAAAAATATTCCTTAAATTAAGATAAGTATTGGAAGTCAAGAAGCTTTCGAATCATCAGAAAATTCATTTAGAAAATTAGCTGTTGGTATATAAATAAATTATTTGAGACTGAGTAAGGCTTCTTAAAGTTTTTTAATTGATATAGTGTAACAAATACGAATTATGTTTTTACTTTACACACAATGCAGTCAGTAAAGTGAGCTGATAATATATATTGATTTTGAGTTAAGAAAAAACTTTTCTGAATAAATTGTTACAAATTTTCTTAATTGTTTTTTTTTTTGGTTATTAGCTTTTATGTTTAAATTTGTGTAAAAATTCTATTGGAAGAAAGCTAACATTTTCATCTGGGCTGAATAAATGAAATACTTTAGATCTGTTCATCTGTCTAGAAAGTTAAATTTTAAATATAGCTACATTCAAAACTTTTATATTTACTTTATCAATAAATTTCCCCAGAAACTTAACTACCTTACTTTCATCTTTTCAGTCTTTAGGTAAATAAGACCATACATGAATTTCTCAATAAAAATCAAATCTACATATGTCACAATTTGATCTTCTATAAGACAATTTCTTATGGTAAATCAAAGTTCTTGGTCTAAATTAATTAATTTTTGATTAGTACAATTAGCTTTTGTGATATTGTCTAATAAAAATCTTAATTTAAATTCATTGGATTAAAAATGCCGACAAAGGTTATGAATTTTTGGTTAGAAAGTGACAATTTAAGATGTTATTTAAAGTGCTTTCTTAAAAACTTAGAGAAAACAAATTTCAAATTTAATTTGATACAGAAAGAAAAAGAATTTCATTTGAAAAATAATGAAATAGAAATCTTTGTGATACGACAAGAATTGATTTTGTAAGAACGTTTTCAATGCAACAGAAACAACAAAAAAGTACGAGTTACATGATTCGATAGAATATTACAAATTATGATTCTTATTTTTTTTTTTTTCATTTTTACTCACTTTATATTTTAAAAACATTTATTTTAGCATTTTGAAACAATATGTCTCCTTAAATTATAGATGGGTTTATTTTTCATGCAACACATTCCTTTCCATCGAAAATTCACTCAAAATTTCCAAGGATGCTATTACAAGGTTTTTAAAGATTTCAAATATTCCTCCACATTCAATTTCTTTTTATGCCAAGGGCAATGAAATTGTTAAAATTATTTTTAAAGCTATTTTTTTCAAATAGGTAATATATTTTCATGCTTTAAGCAGCAGTTCACATAAAAATAAACCACGAATCGAATCAAGGATTTAAAAGAGCTTTGATAACGAAAATCTCTCTTTTGTAAAATTGTCAGTACAAAAATAAGTTCATCAAAATTGTATTTCTTTACTTCTTAACTAAATTCTTAGTTTGAATTCAATAACGATGCAACTTTTCTTCTTGCAAAAATAAGCTAATAAAATATTATTCCCCGCAGTTTTCCACTCCTGCAGCTGCACCTGTTTGATTCTTTTTGCGAAAGTATGCGTCTTAGGTAAAACTTTTTACATCATCTGTAAGTAACTTTTAAAATTCAAGCGAGTTTAAACTTTGGATCTACTTATGCAGGAAAGGAATACTTTTCTTTTATTTTTTAACCCTCTTAAGTATGTTTGAACTTTACCTAACATTTTCAAAAAAGAAATATTAAGTTGTAAAGGATTTCAACTTTTTCAGTATGTTCAGTATTTAATATCGAATTAACTAAAACAGAGTTTCATCTTCAAGGTAAGTGAATACTGACGGCTGATGGCTAAGACTTTTCTAGGCAGACATACTCACATGATGTCGCCAGAGACAAAAGTTCCAATTTTGTTTAAAAAATGGTTTAAAAATAAGTTCATTTTTTTTAACGAATATTATTTGAATGACTTCTGTTATCAGAAGACTGGGATGCCACCCACACTGATAACTTCCCATCACGTTTGTCGATTTGTCTTGCTTAAAACTTTAACAAAATATTCATAACAATATTTTGTGTGAGATAAATAATTTAAAGTTGATATCTTTTTTTGTTCTCCTAATACTGGAGTCGACAACTATTTCTTATCAGTTTTTTGCTCTTTTTGTAGGTTGTCGTGATTTTTTTAAAAAAGGTGTCAGTTGAATATTTCTCAAAAATGAACTAAAAAAACAAATAATATTTCGCATATGATGAAATAGTTTGATTTCAAAATCTATTTCTGTTAACGAGAGACGAAAACTATTTTTTTCCAATTTTGTAGTTTTTATTTCTTATGTAATCAAATACAAGGGTTGAATCGGCTAAGGTGATTGTTGATAAATGACAAGGACAAAGCTTACGACATTCGAAAAAACACAAGAAAAGTAAGAATGTTATTAAAACACAGCCAATTTAATACTTTTATTTAGATATTTTATAGGCATCATTTTAAAATTCCACCATAGCAACAATGAATTGTGACAATTCTAATCTGAAATTGTTCAAATGAATTGAATTGAGTTGAATCATCTTACACAGACGGAATAAAAATGATAGTCAATTTGATTATCAAAAATATGATAGTCAATTATCGTCTTAGCCGATTGCACCCCAGATTAGAGTTTTCTAAGAAAATTTATCACAAAATGAATTTAATGAATTTATTCACGAGATATCAAGAATCCGAACATCAATTTTTACCAATTTTGTGTACTATTTTATGTATGTATGTATGTAGATTTTTATAAAAATTTAACTGAATGTCGAACACAATATTTTGTATAAGATGAAATAAGTTTGAAGCCAATAAATTTAATTTTTTAAAAGATATTTACATAGGTAAAGATATTTTCCAAATTTTAGTAATGTTTTTTTTAGGTTTTTATTTTTTGAAAAAGAAAACTGTGGCTCCGATTTTTCTCAAAATTTTACCAGATTTCAACAGGATTATTCTTCGTTACATACAATTAATTTGCTGCATAGGAGGACAAGAGCTGCTCACGAGCTTTATGAGCAGAAGAGGAGAGAGAAACACCGACTACCCAGAAGGAAAAGGAAAGAGTACGAGAAGCGTGCGGTCGATGATGTTGATATGAGAGAGAGACCTAGACGAAGTAAAGATTGCCATATCTAAGCTGAATTCTAACAAAGCCTCTGGAGCAGATGGCTATAATGCCGAGCTCTTCAAAGCACCGGGAGATAATTTGGTTAGGAGCATGCACCAACTTATCTGTAAGCTATATGGTCGGAAAAAAGCATACCCGATGAATTGTTTGCCCTCTTTCTGAAAAAGGGAAACTCTCCAAAATACACCAATTATAAATGAATCAGTTTACTTAACATCGCTTACAAAATTATCTCTGTCGTAATATGTGAACTTCTAAAGCCCATCGTCAACAAACTAATAGGTCCTAATCAGTGTGATTTTAGACCAGAAAAGCCACAGTCGACCAAAGTCGAAGGCTTTAGTCCTGAGGGGTTTTGTATGAAATTTTTATACTTGCAGTTTAAGGCAGCTGCTTGCCGGATTTACAATTGAAAATTTAGAATGAAACAACAACAACCTGTGTGTGCTACCACCAAGTTCATAGGCTGGAGTTATAGCTATTTCACGGGGGCCAACCCGATCATCAGACTCCTTTAGTGGTGCTTAATCGCTTTATGTTCAATTTAATTTTTTAAAGAACTTTTGCCCGAGCTGGGCTTGAACAAGCGACCTAGCGTGTGAGAAGCTAGTGCACTATGCACTACGCCACCGCACCCACATGAAAGTTGTAAGCCAATTACAGGTTTTTTCGTTCTATCGAACTATACTGAACCGATTAGCATTTTTCTAAGTACACACAAGTAATTGTTGTTGTTTTATTCAGGTTCTTTCTATTATCTCCTCTCTTTTTCATAAGCCAACAATTCGATTGGATTCGTATGAGGAGGCTTTAGTCAAGATTATGCGTTGTCATGCGATTTCCTTAACATCGTCCTTTAAAGAATAATGTGACGACTGAGATCGCTGGGTCACATAGAGCGCATGAATACCAATGCCCCGTCCCGGAAACACTTCAAATCCACTCCCACAGGACAGGACTCAGGTGGCGCACGCAGGTGGGTAAAGACCTCAACCAACTTAGCGTGCGAAACTGGAGACAGCTAGCTAGGGACTGAGCTGGCTGGAGACGCATGTTGGTTGAGGCCCAGGTCCGCCCCGGACTGTAGCGCCACTTTAAGAAAGTAAGTAAGTAAGTAAGTAAGTAATCTTGATAACAAAGAAATATACTAACAACAAAGTCATTAAATTTTATGAACAAATTGCTGTCAATATTTTGTAAAATTTATTAAAGTCCTGCCAAAAATGCTATTAATTGATTTATCTAATCAAATCTCCATAGAAAACAGTTTTTAATAGTCTTATAGTTCTTTAGCTCTTCTAGTTCTTTGAATTAAACAAAAATTACTTGTTACAAAAATCATTTGAGAGTTTTAAGTGGGCACCAATGGGATGTTATCAGTGTTGGTCGCATCCCATTACTATTTATTATTATTATTATTATTATTATTGTTATCTTTATTTTTTTCTTCACAAAAAATACAGGCTCAATTACATTTTAAAGATTTACAAGCATGGCTATTAAGCCGTCTGCCGGTTATATCTGAATTTTAAACATTGAGAGAGAAGTTATTTTTAGCTGTTATATAATAAAAATTAACAATTTACAAAATAAATTTAGATTAAGATACTGATTATGATTAAGTATGCCAGATTGAACGATTTAATTGATTTAATAATAACAAATGTTACAGGCTTTTAGTTTAGCGAAAACAAAAACTACTAACATATAAAATCTTGAAATAAATATTAGTTTGGTATAGTTAAGCTTATTGGTAACTTTTTAGGTTTTAATCATTGATATTTAGATAGTACATCAATAAGTGAAGAGCAGTAAAAGACTTTCAATATCAACAGTGAAACGGGCTTTTAGTTTAGCTAAAACAAAATTATATTAGACTGAACATTACATTAGAGGTCCACGAATGAATTTCTATACGCAACAGCTTCAGAGAAAAAACGGATAAGAAGTTTCCAACCACCCTCACCATTCAAAACTGCAAGACAGTCCTCAAACGAAAGGAAGCTCTTATTGAAATAGAAACGCCGGATCTCTTGTAAGATCGGACATAACGCTAGGAAGTGGAAAACATTTTCAATTTGATTGAGGTTACATAATGTACAGTTAGGATTTATATCATTTCTGTGAGGTCTATAGTTAAGCTCAAGCATCTCCGTGCGAACCTTAAATATCAGACTTATCTCAACAAAAGTGAACTCGGTTCGAAAATAGTTTGCTTCCCCCAAAGAGAAATTAAGTTTACTGTATAATGATCTAGATTGGGACTCCCTTGCCCGATTGAGAAATGTCTGAAAAATGTTGTCATCTATAACAGAAATACAATCGTAAAGTTCATTCCTCCACGAATCTAGATTATCCAAACAAAACGTCAAAGGAAAGTTATGTTCTGAGGCCAACTCACTCCAATCTTTAAAAGGTGTGCATCTGCAGCGTAACGCTGTTAGGAGAATCCTTTTCTGCAAATTGTTGTTAGATCTTTGCATGACTTTGATTATATAGTCTGCATTCGCTTTTAGATTCTTTAAAAAAATTGATGGTAGTCCCGACTCAACGTGTATGGCATAATTGGGGGTATTAGATGGGAGTCTAAAGATTCGCTTGAAGAAATATCTTTGGATAGTTTCTATTTCGTCTAATTGCATGTAGCCATAAACTTCATTTCCATAGCAAAGGCAGCTTTTAACGGTTGCATCAAAGACTTTAAATTTCGAAGCCGGATCTATATTTTTGTTAATGAAAAAGTTTGACCACATACAGTTAATAGCTGCTTTTGCTGCGGTCAATTTATCTCTTATATGCCTTCGAAAGTTCAGATTGTGTGTTATTACTATTTTTAATATCAAATTAAAACCTCTTATTGAAAAACCTTATATTGATAAGCCCTGCAAAATTGTATAGTCACATCTTTTGGATAAATATCATGTAGGCTTATGGAAATTAAGGTTTGTTTGACTTTGAACATCTATTTCTGCGCACCCGAGTTTTAAAATATATTTTCCTTATATAAATATTCATTTTAATTTTATCCTGTTAGACTAGACTGCACATACACAACAACCATTCTGTTATTACAGTTTATCAACATTTTGTAGAATTAAAAATTTCCATTGAGTGTTATACAACAAGTTTCCTGTCAAATAACATGTTGAATCCAGAAGTAAGAAAGAAAGGAAAGGTACGCTCTAGAAAATTCTATCTCTCCCTCATGGTTTTGAGTGGTTTCGATTGAATTTGAACTGTTTGCTTTTCGAGAGCTTATCCTAAAGCACCAAGCTATTTCTTTTCCAAGAAAAGTTTTCACAACTAATTTTCAAAATTTCTCTCTCTCTCTCTTTAACATTCAATCTAATAATTCCCGAGATGTATAAATATTTAAACTTCCCCCAGTGCCACAGTAGGTACGAACCTTCTAAAATGATGTTGGATATTTTTATCTTGCGGATTGTTTACGTTGCATATACAAAATATACAAACTTCTAAAACACTTCAAACTTATGTCAGCCAGAATCAAGTGCCCATAAGAAAGATGATGCAGTTAAACAAAAACAAAACAAAAGTTCGAAAAAAAGTATATCTCTGGATCAGACCTCCTTCGAGTATTCACAGCACACCAGCAACAGCATCCAGAACAGAGTGTATCACTTGGCTGAACTACCAGGAATCATTCTCGAAATTGTTTTTTACATCATCATCGTCCGGAAGATTGGTATTTGGTTGGTCCAACTTCAACTTCAATACTCCTCCAAGTCGTCCATACCCAACCCTCATAACTATTCCATATTTGTGTATGTCTGAACGATGATGCTCATCTGCTGCACCAGCACCAGAGTGTGCCTGGTCTGGGTCTGGGCCTGGGTAGATAGTCAACTGAGCACATCAGTATCTGTTGGAATTTCGCTGATAAATTCCTTCACAGACTGAAAATTTAATAAAGCTTCTCGATTAAGTTAATATAAATGCATTTAACTTAATTTTTGTTTGTAATCTCTCCGGCATTTAATTTCATCTTTACTTTTAAAGTCGTGCAATTTTGACAGCAGCAGCGTAGATTCGAGATCCGAGTAGTGAGTGGATAGGGAATATAATTTTAGTATTTTTAATTTATTTTGGTTTCCTCTTCAAATCACGAAGCAGAAATTCATCACAGGCACTGTACTGCTGCTCTCTGTTCATGGCAAGTCAGTTTCCATGGATTTTGATTTGTTTTTGAGATGTGATTGTGATGCGGGTTTTATGAATTATAAATTTTATCAGAGATAAATGAACCACAATATGACATGAACATCATTGTAGCTTGGCCAGACAAGATGTACTCAACAGATATCAGTAATGTGTTTTGCATTTGCTCTTATGGAATATATAGACTGACCAGAAAACATAGTACATAAATGTATATATGGACTTTTCGTTGTATTTATTTGTTTGTCAGTTTATCAAACAAATTAAAAAATATGTACATCTGTACATTTTCGAGTAAGCAATAATAGAGAAATTTTATAAATATGTAGTTTTGAAACCTGGCGATTTAAAATATTATGATTCGGATTCAGTTAACATTTTTTTGTTTTTAAGGGAGACACAATTAATATATGATTATTAAAAGTGAGTGTACGCCACAGTGTACCTGGAATATTTAATACTATTTGGTTATTAACTTGCCGGTCGGATTTGTCGAATTGAAAATGTTAACATTTCTCGACGTTTCATGGTTCCTAGAATCTAAATAAAAGATTTTTAGAGAGATGCCTGTGCGTGCGTGTGTACGTTCGTCGTCCATATTTCAAAAACCAGACTTAAATAAATAATTTTGTTAAACAGATGATAACACAGAAAGATGCAGAAAGGATAAAATTGAGTGGGTGTTTTCTTTACCATAACAATTTTAAAAAAATGAAAATTTTGATTTACCCAAAATATCTCACGAACCAGTAACTTTACTCACTTCAATTAAATTTTATATTATAAAGGGTTTTCCAATTGGAGCGGGTAGATTTTCGCACCCCGTCGTGACGGTCATTTTGTTTTGGTGACATCTGGTCAAATCTTTTTTTTATTATTCAGTTGCTTAATGCTTATGCCAAATCATCATGGCAAGTTACACGATTGAACAGCACGTTCAAATGATAAAACTTTATTGTCAAAATGAGTGTTCGTTAACGAAAACGTTGCGCTCATTGCACCCATTTTACGGTAGACGTGGTGGCACTTCACAGTCGACTCTTCAACGTTTGGTTGCCAAATTTGAGACGACCGGTTCAGTAAACAATCAGCCAACACCCGTACGTTCAAGGAACGCAAGATCGGCAGAGAACATCGCCGCGGTCCGTGTAAGTGTACAACAGAACCCGAGGCAGTCTATTCCTCGCCGTGCACAAGAACTCGGCTTTTCGCAGACTTTAACTTGGTAAATTTTGCGTCAGGACTTGGACCTACACCCGTACAAGATCCAACTGAACCAGGAGCTCAAAGTTCATGAAATCATGACCATAGACAACGCCGTTTGTTCGCTGACTGGGCTTCGAATCGTTTGGAAGAGGACCCAAATTTTGGCCAAAAAATCATCTTTAGTGACGAGGCGCATTTTTGGATGAATGGCTGTGTAGACAAGCATACATAGTCATACTGACTACCACAGTTTTCTGATTCGTATTGACTACCGCAGTTGTTAGATTGACTACCGCAGTTGTCGTATTGACCACCACATTAGTCAATACAACAATCGTAGTTTCAATTTCTTTCAACAAAAAGTTTTTATATTGACTACCGCAGTTGTCTTATTGACTTCCAAATTGTAAACAAACTTCGGATCCCAAAATTGACAACCAAAAATTGTCCTATTGACTATCGCGGTTATCAGCTGAAAATTGACTATTGACAAAATAGTTAATAGGATGACTTTTTTCTAACAAATCCGTTAAAATCGAGAGCTGGACGAAAGCTTTTGTAGTTCGGATTTCAAATAAGTATTCAAATTTACTCCATCACGTATTTTTTAAAGCAGTGACATTATTAATTTCAAAGTTTACAATTTCCAAAAATTAAGTATGATACTAAAATTATTTAAACTTTATGTAGAAGACTAAGATTTGTACTTTACTCAATCATCGTACAGTTATTTTAAAACACCGTTTTGTGGCGAAAATTTTGTAACTTAATATTGCCAGTGCCAGTAGTTTGGTGTCTAAATTAGAATCTAAATTTTGTTTCATTCAACTCATAAAAAAATACACACTGAGTCACCCACAACCAACAATAAAAATGTGAAATTTTTAACAAGCCAAAATATCTGCCGTCAAGTTGTGGTGAGCTTCAATTCCAATAACAAGCAAATATGAATTTTTACTATATAGTTACTTCTATGCGTATAGTGTTAACTAATTAACGTATATTTATACTCGTTAAACATTAAAAAACAAACAAAATAGATTTCCCATGGAATCGCACTCGCAATAGCAATCTCCGACGCATTACTTTACAATTTTGTATTTGTTATGTGCGAACCTCACCACATCACTCATATTGTTGGTATTTCTATTCAAAAACAAAAATATAAAAATATCGCGTCTAGAAATGAAACATGAAAGTTGACAAACTGCAATTAGCACCTTTTGTAGGAGGTGCCCATTTTGTAATTCAAAAAAGAAAAAATTGGAAAAAAAGTTTCGAAGGTTAAAAAAGTGGGTATAACTAACCTAGCATACACAACACCCCATACAGAACATGCATTGGAGTTGATAACAGCTTCACATAATGCCTTTTGTGGGTCAACAAAATTTTCAAAAGGTCTCGTCAAGAAGATTGAAAATCGCTTCCGTTAAAAGAAAAATTCCCACACACCAGTTAGCTTCTGGTTTTGCTTATGCCTCACGAAATGCATGACCTATGTTAGTTTTATGACGTATAAAGGTGGGTGCTACTTTTCGAGGGAGCATTTGCGTTGAAAGGGGAGCCCTTTCTCTTTGTACAAGATAAGTTTATTTATTCAGCTTTTTTTGGAGTGCATTTTCTGAAGGGTGATATCTTTATTTTGAAAATAAGAAGAAATGAAGGTGATACTAAGTGGTAAAGCATTTTAGTTGAGAGAGATGGGTAAATATTTTTGACTCAAGAGGTCTTTAAGGAGATTGATCATTTACATTTCAAGAAATCTTACAATAGGAATGCAAAACAAATAAAATACAAATATTTACTCACAAGAATCATAACAAAAATATCACCTGCCCTTTTCAAAAATAAGGAAAACAGAGAAAAAATATAAATATCCCTCAACGAGTAGTAGTTAAGGGAAAACTCAATTGAAAATTTTGAGAGTTGTCGCCGTTTTAAGGTTCTAGAATCTAATTTAAAAGCCTATAGAGAGATATTTCTATGCTTGTGTACGTACGTTCGTGTTCGTAAGCACCAATTCCAAAAAATCCAATTGCAAATTTTACTTGCTACATAGGAACTTAATACATTCGTTCAAAATTTCGAACTTAAAATGTTAAACAAACATGACATTACGGTGGAAAAGGAGTCGAAAAAAGTGTCTGTACTCGCCCCTTAAGCCTTAACCATTGAGTGGATGGAGTTTAAACTTTTTTACCCCAAATTATGTGGGTTCCAACAGAACTGATTTATTCTTTTCACTCCTCTGGGGAGAAATCAAACTCAGTTCTTTCTTAATTAACTATTAATTTATTAACTTCCCATAGGAAGTTATTGTAATGGGTCCGATTTGTCGAATTAAAAATGTTGACATTTCTCGACGTTTGGAAGTCTCTAGAGTCGAAATAAAAGATTTTTAGAAAGATTTCTGTGCGTGCGTGTGTACGTACGTTCGTACGTGCGACGTTTTTTCGTCGTCCATAGCTCAAGAACCAGAAGAGATATCGACTTTAAATAAATTTTGTTATACAGATAATAAGGCAGAAAGATGCAGAAAGGGCTCTCAAGAAAATTGCGTGGGTGGTTTTTTACCATAGCAGTTTAAAAAAACCTCAATATCTCATGAACCAATGACGCTAGAGACTTGAATTAAATTTTATATTATATATTGTAACGTGATACCAAACAATTATATTTTTGGAAAAAAATCCAATTAACGGTTTTTTTATAAATCAAAAAAACTGAAAAAAAATGTGTCACTTCGAAAATTGTACGACTAAAATATGACTTCATCTCCAAAACAATTTTGTGCAACAACGAATAATGTTTTTGACATCTGATAAAATTTTGAGAAAAATCGAATTGACAGTTTTTTTACAAAAAATAAAAACCTAACAAAAAAATTAATAAAAGTTGGTAAAAATTGATTTTTGACTCAAATATCTTTTCAAGACTTTGAGATATTGGCTTTCAACTACTTTTATCTTTCGAAAAATATTGTTTTCAACATTCAGTAAAATTTTGAAAAAAATAGAATTGACAGTTTTTTTACAAAAAATTAAAAACCGAAAAAAAAATTTAACAAAAGTTGATAAAAATTGATTTTCGACTCAAATATCTTTTCAAAAATTTGAGATCATGGCTTCTAACTAATTTTAACTTATAAGAAATATTTTTTTCAACATTCGATAAAATTTTGAGAAAAATCGAATCCACAGTTTTTTTACAAAAAATAAAAACCTACAAAAAAATACTACAACTTGTTAAAAATTTACTTTCGACTCAAATAGCTTTTCAAAAATTACAAATATTGGCTTCAAACTTATTTTATTTCATAGAAAATATTGTTTTCGATATTCAGTAATTTTTTTATAAAAATCCAACAGTCCGTTATTTCATAAAAAATAAAATCTACAAAAAATAGTATACGCAAATTTTGTAAAAATTGATAAATATAGACAAACTTTTAAGCAAGACAAATCGACAGACGGGATGGGATTATCAGTATGGGTCGCATCCCAGCCTCTTTTTATTTTATATATACTTAAAAGTGAAAAAGACATTAATTAATTTAAAGATCAATTACTTGTTTACAAGAGCAAAAATAAAAGATTAAAAATTTTTTGTCGAACATCGAAAATGTGATTTTCTAAAAAAATACAAGATAGATTTTTATTAAGTTTTTCATAAATTTGTGGATTCTTTCAATGTGAAAAATATATTTTTGGTTTGCTATAGAAAAATACCCAACATAGAACCGTTATTTAGTCTTAAAATATAGGAACCATTTTAAACAGACTCTTTGGATACAGTCTTGCATTTAATAACCTACAAAAAATGCTTCCGAATTGGCAAACGTTGCTTTTCTACTTTTTCTCATCTTATTCAAACCATTTTTTTTTTGTAAAAACTTTTAAAAACCCAATAGACAGTTTCTAACATTCAAAGACAGTGTTGTTTATTTAATTCAATTTCATGCCCAAAAAGATACCATTTCATTGATTTGACTTTTAAAATATATGTATCTCGACAGAAAGTAGCTTAAACTTACATTTTTCATGGCATACAATTTCCTTCAATAAATTTATTGATTCGTTGGCTATATGGCATGCAGTGCGAACCAAGTCACGTTGTTCAGGAGTAAGTTTATTCACTATGATATGGCAAAGCAAAGTGAGCATAAATCAATTGACAGCTGTGAAAAATTCCAACTTCGAAAAAAGTATTGCCAAATTGAAAACCACACGGCTAAAAAAAAAAACATCCGTATTATGTTAAATGAGCATATAAGGTTCAAACTGTAATTTTGAATAAAAATAAATTTAAGTAATAATTTGTAAAAATAATTTTCTACAAATTAATACAAACTGCACGTAGAGTAGTGTTGCCCAATCTATTTTATTTGGCTAGGTGTAGCTAAGTAATTCAGTGCAAGGTCATAAGGTCCATGGACATAAATCAAAATTTGTATTTTCGAGGGCATTTCAAAACAGCGACTTTAAGGTCTACCCAAGCACCAAGAATAAAATGCACGACTGGGTCACATGGACTTGCTTAAGCCTATGTCTGTTTAAAAATATTTCCTCTATTTATGTTGCATATAGGCTTGAGCTTAAAAAGTGGCAGGTAAGAGCAAAAGAGGAGAAAGAAATATTTTTAGTAAAACAAAAAACATACATATATCCAAATTTAGAACCAAATTATAATTGATTGTAGATCAGTCAAAAATAGGTGTTTGTGGAACATCTAACGATGGTAACACAGCTAGATAACTTTTCTGGACAAAAGTCTAATCGATAGTTGTTCGACCATATTGGAAACCATATCTTCCGGATATAATATTCATGTAGAAAACTTTAGGGATTTTGCTCTTTTGACAGGAAGACGATTGGTTGTTTCTTATGCTTGATAAAAACTTCCCGCATCCATCTATAAAATACTCATTCATCGGTCAGATGTTATAAAAATTGCTGTTTACGTATAGACTTAAAACAAAGATGTAAGGTCATTTCACTCAAAAAACTTCGCGAATAGTAAGCAACGACGATTTACTTAATCGATTACTTTAAGTTTTGATCCATACATAACAAGTTTAAGAAACCACTACAATAAATGTCCGCCACCTTTTACGACCACTATTAAAAAAATTCGTCTAACCAAAAAGCTCTTTTTTTATATACATTAAATCAACTTTTTTTCTGTTAATAAACCTGTAATTATACCTCAAAGTTTCACAAAAATCGGTCCAGTAGTTCAGTTTGTATTGTATTTTGACGTAATCGCCATACAAACCAAACCCACTGTGCAATACTTTTTGCAGCGATTAGGACCCTATGTCAGCTATAACGCGCCTAATATTTTCTTTTAAGGCATCAATCTTTTCGAGCTTATCTGCGTAGATAAGCAGAAATAGTCCGGGCGGTGTTAAATCGTACAATCTACTCACCAAAAATGACCTTTCATAAATTGGTTGTTTCGTTGGCTGGTTAAATGGCGTGCAGCGGGAACCAAGCTATTATGTTGGTAATAAATTTGCACTATTTTTGAAACGTTGTTCGGGAATAAGTATCTTAACAATGAAATGGCAAACCAAACTGAGCAAAAATCAAAGACAGCTCAAAATGTTTTATGAAACCTACCGCGTGCTGTTGTCATGTGTTCTTTCTTTCTGTTGTTCTTTCTCTTCTGTCCTTCTGTCTTGTATTAATGTCTTGTGTTGTTATCACCTTATATAGTCTAGTCGCTCAAGGTGCTGTGTTCTCTACTCTGTACGTTTATGTGCTGAGTAGTGTGTAATGTAATGTAATGTAATGTTTTATGAAAATATTTTCGAAAGTGCTCAATTATCTGCTCAATTGTTTACCGAGATCTTTTGGTTTATCACCTTTAGAATATGCATGTGCCAATTCTCCACCGATGATTCAAGACTTTAAAATGAAATGCATGAAATTATCGTTGGCATCCTGCTGCAAATGTGCGAATTTTCATTGACAATTTCTTGAAAAGGACATGGCCCTGCGAGCGTAGCCGCAGTGACCATTTGACTGATATTGTTTGTAATTGTGGCAATGGCAATCGATCTTTTTAACATCCCATAGGAAGTTATTGTAATGGGTCCGATTTGACAAATTGAAAATTTTGACATTTCTCGACGTTTCAAGGTCCCTAGAGTCGAAATAAAAGATTTTTAGAAAGATGTCTGTGCGTGCGTGTGTACGTACGTCCGTACGTCCGTACGTCTGTACGTCCGTACGTCCGTACGTCCGTACGTTCGCGACGTTTTTTTCGTCGTCCATAGCTCAAGAACCAGAAGAGATATCGACTTCAAATAAATTTTGTTATACAGATAATAAGGCAGAAAGATGCAGAAAGGGCTCTCAAGAAAATTGCGTGGGTGGCTTTTTTACCATAGCAGTTTAAAAAAAAGGTGCAAATTTTGGTTAACCCTAAATATCTCATGAACCAATGACGCTAGAGACTTGAATTAAATTTTATATTATATATTGTAACGTGATACAAAACAATTATATTTTTGGAAAAAATTCAATAAACGGTTTTTTTTATAAATCAAAAAAACTGAAAAAAAAAATTTGTCACTTCGAAAATTTTACGACTAAATATGATTTCATTTCCAAAACAATTTTGTGCAATGAAGAATAATGTTTTTGACATCTGATAAAATTTTGAGAAAAATCGAATTGACAGTTTTTTTACAAAAAATAATAACCTAAAAAAAAATAAAAAAAAAGTTGGTAAAAATTGAGTTTTGACTCAAATATCTTTTCAAGACTTTGAGATATTGGCTTTAAACTACTTTTATCTTTCAAAAAATGTTGTTTTCAACATTCAGAAAAATTTTGAAAAAAATAGAATTGACAGTTTTTTTACAAAAAATTAAAAACCGAAAAAAAAATTTAACAAAAGTTGGTAAAAATTGATTTTCGACTTAAATATCTTTTCAAAAATTTGAGATTATGGCTTCTAACTAATTTTAACTTATAAGAAATATTGTTTTCAACATTAGGAAAAATTTTGAGAAAAATCGAACTGACAGTTTTTTTACAAAAAATAAAAACCTAAACAAAAAAATTAATAAAAGTTGGTAAAAATTGATTTTCGGCTCAAATAGCTTTTCAAAAATTAAAAATATTGTCTTCAAACTTATTTTATTTCACAGAAAATATTGTTTTTTATATTCAGTAATTTTTTTATAAGAATCCAACAGTCCGTTTTTTCATAAAAAAAGTAAAATCTACAAAAAAAAGAACGCAAATTTGGCAAGAATTGATACATTTACACAAACTTTTAAGCAAGACAAATCGATAGACGGGATGGGAAGTTATCAGTGTGGGTCGCATCCCAGCCTCTTTTTTGTAATGAAATAAACATCCATTGATTTTTCTTCAAAAATTCTATAAGAATTTCTTCCAAGTTCTTCTTTTTGACATATAACATCGTTGCTAACAAACGAAAATATGAAGATATTAATATTAATTACAATTAATTAAAACAAAAGAATACCCGTTCATTTATTCCTAAATTTATTGCAAGTCATTCAAATTTAATAACATTTAATTAACAACGCGTTTACAAACGCTGTATATAATTTAGTTCATCATTCAATTATGGGTCAATAAGTAATAAAATTTTAATTCCGATCCTTGTGTTCCCCATTTGATTTCATTATTTAACAATACAACACCTTTGCAGTCCTTACTACTACTCGTACCTACCTTCCTTTTACTCTTTTTGCTGAAATACTCGTATATTGATTCAATAATGAAATATTGTAATTAAAACCAAATTAAAATTAGATCCAGCTGCTTTGTGTCGAAAACAAATTTCCAATATTAATTCACATCGCAGAGTCTCCCTTTCCAATTAAACCACTTTAAGGACATTGATTTTCTCTTGATAATTTTCTTTTTCTTTTTTTCTGTTTTATTTTCGTAGAGCACTTTATTTTTACCCATCAGCTACGATATATCAAAAACAGCAACAATTTTTAAGGGTTTGTTTCTGTATCGTTTTTAGAAGAGGATACGAGTACCTACTTTTGGAATACTACCTACGACGCACGTTTGAAAACGTGTATAAGAATTGGAAGGACACAAAAAGTCTACAAAAACCAAATTGAAAATGTTTGGTAAATATTTTGTTTTATACCATCCATCAGCCACCAGTATTTTGGTCGTTCATAGTACACATTCTATAGATGTATGTGTGCACTGTGTATGTACAAATAGACAGTGTCAGATTCTAAGAAATTAACTAATGTCTATATAACACAGGACATCCGGTCTTGGGGGCAGCCATTTCCAGAAAGGTAGTATGATTTGGGGTCTATATTTATATACACCTTTCACTGTCAAATTCTTTGATCACAAAACAAAGATTGAGTAAAGTAAACAAAATGAATAATATATTAAAGCTTCGATTGAGAAATTTTTGGATTTGTTAATTTAATCGGAAATGAGATTTAATGCGAAATTTCACTTTAAACTTCAATTTATTTTATTTACATATATTAAATTGTATGAATTTGTCTTTGAAATGACATTTTAAGAAGTTAATAAATTATTAATGGTTATGTTAAATTAAATGCAATGGGCCCCTCATTTAAATAAATTGGACTATCTATATTTGGTATAGCATTTTGGAAAAATAATCATTTAAAATTGAATGCCAATTTACTCTTTTAATAAAGGATTTACATATATTTAATAGAGAGTAATTTGACTATGAATTTCCCTTCATTAAAGGTGAAATTCATTGGGTTGGAGAAATAGGGTCTTAAGATTGATATATTTTATATTATATCTCCATGGTGATCGAATAAATGGGAAATAAAGAAATAAATTAAATTGTGAGTAATTTCAGTCTTAAATGGATATGGCTCAAAATCACCAAGGTTGCAAATTTCAAAATATTTTTATGACAAAAAAAATTGCAAGCTATGATGATAAATTTTAGTTTATACTGTTGCAAAAATTGTATATAAATAAACTTTGACAGGGCAGCGCACAGAATTGTATACTTTTTTAGTAATATTTTTTAGTACTAGATATCATACAGAAAACCATCAATTCGGGAACGTTTTTCTAAGTTTGATAAAATCAACAAAAACAAAACAAAGTACGTAATTTAAGCTTTGTTTAATAACATGGGTATACTATGTATGTATGTGTATTAAATAAGCAATAATGAAAACAATACATACAAAATCTTCTACAAGCAAAATACGTAAAAATCATGTCCGGGAACGTTCCCGAAATGACGATTTCAAATAAGCGCGCGCTTTAATTATACGGCGGTCATCTTAAATGCGATCTGACTTTGTCAATAGGAAAATATTTGAGGTAACTTTGAAATTTCGTGTCGTAAAAAATAATTTCATCAATAATTAAATGTAATAAATGCGTTCACGGATTGACGGGCTATTGATTTACGCTCTACGAATAATGAATAAAAAGGTGCTTACCATTAAGATAAAATTTATTTTACGATAAATATTCTGGCAGCCGGCTTTCTTATTGTTCTCTACCTCGACTGACGTGTCACACCGAATTGCTGCGTTCACTTAAAATTATTTTTGATCGATTATCGATATGTTCACTAAAATGACTTGTGCGGTATCGGACAAACTGTTTTTGCATTTTTTACAGTTAAAAATAAATAATTTATTAGTATCCTTTCTAAAACTAGATTTTGTATAAAAAATACGGTGTATTAAGTGATGACCGGGGTTGAATACCTTACATTTTTCAATTATATTTTGAACTTGTTGTTGAAGATTGTAGATTAGGACGCGTTCCCGAAATGATTTTCTATGCGTGTATATTGATTTCATTTAAAATTTAGTTTATTAATAAATTATATTGTTTGATAGACACACAAAACAGGTTAGTTTTAGTATTTTATTAATTTTTTTTTCTTAAATAAGTCAAGATTTAAGACATTAAATTGCTAGCGAAGCCAATTCTGCACCTTGGTGATTTTGAGCCATATACATATGTACAGGGTTATTAATTTTTCGGTTTCAAAATTAAACGTAAATAAAACACATATAAAATATTTTTTCATTATATTTCTTTTTTATTATAAATTTTGAACTTTGACATTATGTGTGAAACACTTCATCACTTAAATGACCACCAAGAGAATTGTTGCAAGCATTGATTCTTTTGAGGTAATTTTCGACCTATTATATTTGACTCATATTGGGCGGTATTCCAGCTATTACTTATGACGAATGTTGGTTTTTAGGTGCTCAAGAGTTAAAGGTTTATCTGCATAAACACGTTCGCGTAGCGTAGCTCCACAAAAAAAAAGTAAAGCGGTGTCAAACCGCGTGATTTTGGTGGCCAGTTAATATCGCAACGACGAGAAATAACGCGGCCAGGAAATGTCTCTTGCAATAAAACCATAATCGCTAGAGTTGTGTGGCATTTGGCACATTCTTGTTGAAACCACATATTCTCTAACCCTTTCGATTCGGAAAGCCACTAATATAAAAACTCTTCAATGTACATACATATATGCTTACCTGCCATGTTATGTAAATATAAAATGATTTATTTAGAAAAATGAAAAAAAAAAGTTGTAGAAGTGGTGGGCGTGGCTGGGACATATATGTCCCGACCGTTTTTGTCTATGGGACATAAGGTTTCCGGGTCAGTTTTTTACGTACATTGTTTTGAGAAATGTAAAAACATGATTTTTGATACAAAAAGTATTTATTTTATATAAAAATAAATAAATTGGGTGGCGCTACAGTCCGTTGAGAACTAGGGCCTAGTGACTTACAACTCTCAACCATTCCTGTGTGCGAGTAATGTTGGCAGGGATGGAGGGGACCTACAGTTTTAAGTTTGTCACTTTACTACCTCTTTTTTGAAAATAGTTGAAATGTTTGAAATGGTTTTGAAATTTTTGACAAAACAAGGAAAAAAATAATAAACGCCAGTCAAATCAAATTAATTCTTACTTAAATTAGGTTTAAAAAAAGTTAAAACAAACTTGAAACTGAATGAAGTTTTCATTTGAACTTGGTTCCAGATGATACCTTACCCTTTAAACTATTTATATGTGTTTTCAGTTAATTAAAGTGCAAATTAAAAATAACACTAATTTACTAATGTATTTTTATTATTCGGAAGTAAAACCTTATAGACATTAATTCCCTTTAATCCGGCACTGTTCATTATTATACAACATATAAAAATGTATGTTAGCATAGGTAGATACCGGAAACTGACTATACTCGTATATCCTCATCCGCTGTAACACGAACACGAATATTTGATGTTTGTTCAATAAGAGCGGCGGCGGCGAAGAGCTTAATCAATAACCACAACTCATCATGCACAGGAAATCAGTATTCCCTCCGACCGACATACATGATAAACAATCATTCGCATCCTTACTGAGAAGAATGATGATGATGAACATAAATAGACAATAATAGTGAATTTTAAGAAAAATTAAAAATAGAAATATAGGAAAGAAACCATTCACCAATATATGCATTTATATATATATGTCCATATAAAACATTTGGAAGTTTGACAGGACAAATCAAACTGACAGTTCAATTTCCATTATTTTAACACATTGTAAGAATAAAAGAATAACACAGCTCCCAACATTTCTAGCAACATTAATTTAAGGCTTTAATGGTTAAGTCCAGTTGATTTTTTAACGTTTATATCATTGTATTCAAAAACATCACTGGTTTACCTTCTGAGTATAATCCAGAATCGAGATTAAACGCTTACTCTGACAGTTTACAGACTTATAAGGTAAACATTTACTTTCGTTGCAACACCTTTAAAAATAATCTTATTGTTTAATTCATGTCTTATTGCAGATTTTCTGACTTATTTTCTAACTTTTGACGTATGTTCTTAAAGTAGGGCGCAAAAAGAAAAACATTTTCAAAAATATATTGCATGTGTAAGCATTTTAAAAATATACCAAATCTTATTTTTATATTATTTTTAATTTATTTATTAAATATATTGAAAACAATTGATTGAGGGGGCTGTTTGCACCAGTCTTATAGTTGTACGATTAAAACTAAAATTTAACTGATTTAGAACTAATGGAGATGATATTGACCTATTGATAATTCTAACCATAAAACAAAATTTGTAAATACTTTCTATGAGTGTTGGAAGGAAATCGCACCTTTGAGAGGAAGAGGGAAGGGTCACGGAAATCCAGTGAATCCTAGGATCCTATCAGCTTTCTTAACAAAAGGGTTTTTCAATTGGCGCAGGCAGATTTTGGCGCCCCGTGGCGGCCATTTTGTTTTGGTTACATCTGTCAAATCTTTTGTTTATTTTTCAGTTGTTTATGCCAAATCATCATGGCAAGTTACAGTTACGAACAGCACGTTCAAATGCTAAAACTTAATTATTAAAGTGAGTGTTCGTTAACGCAAACGTTGCGCGCATTGCGCCCATTTTACGGTACGTGGTGGCCCTTCACAGTCGACTCTTCAACGTTTGATGGCCAAATTTGAGACGATCGGCTCGGTAAATAATCAGCTAACACCCGTACGTTCAAGGAACGCAAGATCGGCAGAGAACATCGCCGCGGTCCGTGAAAATGTACAGCACAAGAACTCGACCTTTCGCAGACTTCAACTTGGTAAATTTTGCGTCGGGACTTGGGCCTACACCCGTACAAGATCCAACAGGATAGAAAACGACGTTAGTGGGGCAGTCACCGCCAATAGCGAGCGCTACATAACGATTATAACTAATATCTTATGGCCCAAATTGAACCATATGGACCTAGACAATATGTGGTTCCAGCAGGATGGCGCTACGGCCATTGATCCAATTCAACCGGATCTATCCGGAAGAGTCATTAAAAATTGAACAACTAAGATCCATGTCACCGTTAGAAGCCGAGGCGGGCATTTGAATGATGTCATATTCCACACTTAATGGCATACATGCGCCTTTCAAATATAAAAATAATTTTGTTGATACCTGACACAGCTTCTTTTATTCAATTTCAACATCTATCCGCCCTTATTGAAAAACCCTTTATGTAGTTTAAATGCTCCATAACTAAGGATCAAGAATAACCCCTAAATCAGAAAATTTAAAGATTTTACTTAAATGACATTTACAAACGTATAATTAAAATCAAAGGTTAGTTTTTTGCGTGTAAATGGTTTTACACTTGTCAAAACGATTTTTATTGCACCATTCCCTAAATATTAACAAAACTTCTTGCAAAAGTGAACAGTCAGAAGTTAAATTTATACTTTTAAAAAGCTTAATGTCATTAGCATAAATTAGGATGGAAGAATTTTGTATGTTCGAAACCAAGTCGTTCACAAATAAAACTGGACTTAAATGACTTCCCTGAGGGTCGCCAGAGTTGACAAAAAATCCATCCGAATACCCATTACAAAATACAACACTGTAAATTCTATTGTATAAATACGATGAAGTCCAATTTAAAAAGTTGTTATTAAAACCCTGCGGCTACAATCGCAAGAGATCGCCGAATCCTACTCCGACCGAGTTACAAGTAACATCTCTTGAAGTTCTCTGCCACCAACACAATCTATCAAGGACCAGTGGCAACATTGCCAAGATACAATCAGAGAAGCTGCCTCTGACGTGCTGGTTTTCAAACAGCCACCAACAAGGAACCCCTGGTTTGATGAGGAATATCGGCAGGCAAATGCAGCCAAACAACAGGCACGCAAAGCGGCACTGCATAGAAGAACAAGAGCTGCTCAAGAGCTCTATGAGCAGAAGAGACGAGAGGAACACCGACTTCTCAGAAAGAAAAAGAGAGAGTATGAGAAGCGTTCGGTCGAATATGTTGAAAGGTTCAAAAGCAGGAATAAAATTCGAAAGTTTTATGAGCAGGTGAAACGATATTCAAAGCAAAGACGAAAGTGAAAACATCATAGTGGAATCGCAGTCAATGCTGAGATATGTAAGCACCACCTCTGCTGACTGTATAACGGCGATGACAAACCGAATTCCGCTGTCAGCCAGGATGATCCATTCAATGTAGACGACGAAAGCCAACAATACCGTCTTCCCGACTTAGACGAAGTAAAGATTGCCATATCTAAGCTCAAGTCTATCAAAAAGCCGCTAGAGCAGATGGCTTGTATGACGAGCTCTTCAAAGCAGCTGGAGATAAGTTGGTTAGGAGCATGCACCAACTTATCTGTAAGATATGGTCGGAAGAAAGCATGCCCGATGAATGGAACCTTAGTATTGTTTCAATCGATTTCAAGGCCGCATATGAGAGCATCTACAGGGACGAGCTGTATAGAGTCATGTCTAGTTTTGGCATCCCTGCCAAACTCGTCCGTTTGTGCAGGATGACCATGGAGAATTCACGCTGCTCCATAAAGGTTGTAAACCACTTAACAGAACCTTTCGATGTCAAAAAAGGGTTTAGACTAGGTGATGCGCTGTCATGCGATTTCTCTAACATCATCCTTGAAAAAATAGTGCAGAGCTCCCACGTCAACACTAGAGGCACTATCTTTCAAAAGTCTTTCGAATTAATAGAATATGCTGATGATATTGACATAATCGGCAGAACTCAGCGTGATGTCAATGGGGCTTTTGTGAGTATTGAGGCAGAGGCGGCAAAAATGGGTTTAACGGTTAATGAGAGTAAAACAAAGTACATACTGTCTTCAACAAATGACTTTTAACACCGACGTCTATGTCAAAACGTCATCATCGACAGACGTAATTTTGAGGTAGTCAAGGACTTTGTTCACCTAGGCTCTGCTATGAACACAGAAAACAATATCAATTGAGTAGCAAAGCCCTCTATCGATGGACCAAAGTGTCGCTATATAAGACCCTCATCATCCCCGTCTTGCTATACGGTGCAGAAGCATGGACTATGACAAATGCGGATGAAGCACCTTGGGTCGTTTCGAGAGAAAAGTTCTTCGTGTGATCTACGTTCCCGTATGCTTAGAAGGGGAGTGGAGGAGAACGTAGACGTAGACTTAGCCAGAAGGGTAAAAGTCCAACGACTAAGATGGCTGAGTCACGTAGAGCGCATGGAAATCAATGCTCCGGCTCACAGGACAGCGCAGTAGAGAAAGACCGCGGATCTCCTAACTTGGAGGGCGAAACTGGAGACATCTAGCTAGGGACCGAGCTAGATGGAGAAGTTGGTTGGGTGAGGCCCTAGTTCACACAGCACTCTAGCGCCACCTTGAGTAAGTAAGTTAGTGTTAAAACCTTGATTGTTTAGCTTTAAAATTAATGTATTGTGACACAACTTGTTTAAGGCTTTACTAAAATCAGTAAATACACAATTGACTTTTCAAAAAAAAAAACTGAACAAAAGGAGGTGAAGTTACTTAATTTTTAGAGCCTTTCTTGTTATAAGACAAAAGGGAACTATTTTAGTATTTATTAAAGAGAATACATAACGGATATGGTAAATAGTGTTGCTTATTTTTGTATGATGGAGGTTGGTACACCACGAGGGCCTGAACTAAAATATTAATCCAATTTCATGATACTATGTGCAACATTATCTTCGTTTATTTCACAATTAAGGTCAATTTTAATTTTAGAAATATAACTTTCATCTAAAGAATTCAAATTCTCTCTAAATAATCGTTTTAGAATTAAAATAGCTCTTGTCCTATTATATTTTACCCAGGCTTTGTTTCTTTCATTTTGTATGTTTTTGAGATCAAACCATGGTGGTACATTGGAGAAACTAAGCACTTTTAAGATAAATTGTTTTGTGACAACAGCTAAAAAGTGTATTATAAGAAACCATTACACTTTATGTATTGTTAATATTGCAATTAAAACTTAATTAATTCTAGTCATTGGTACATAACAAATTAACAACTAATAATTTGTATAGTTTCAATGTTTACTTGGCAGAAACATAACCAAAACAAAGTAATTTTTCACACACAAAGGCAGATGAGATAGAAGATTTTAAAATTCTGTTTAAAAACATGGCAAAATTATGTGATTAAAAACTTTGTTTTCTTAGAGAAAGTAATGACAAATTTGGAAATCAAAATTTAAACTTTCTTTAACGTCAGTTCAGTCAACGTCAGACTATTTGCCAGAGAGAAAAAAACTAATCGAGAGAACCAACTTCGACGGTTGCTCTCTTTTTGCCTACAAGCTGCGATTTGCACACCAACTTGCATATATGTACATATTAACTCCATATAAAAAAATGTGGGGACAAATTCTTATGCAAGAAGATGTGCATACTCACCACCTTTGAAAAATGGTGGATGTAGTCAGCTGTTCAGAGGTGTTCAAAGAAAATAGATTGTGGATGAACAACTTTTTGGTACTCTCATTGTGTTCGTTTGGGAGTAATATCATTCGAATATGAAGTGAAATTAATTAATCTTGTTAGGTGCGAGAACAATGAAGATTTAGAAACAATTCTAAATTACGCATTTAGAGAAATATTAGTTAGTTATTTGAAGCCAGTTTTAATCACTAAGTAAGTAAAATAAATTAGGTGCCGCAACAGTCCAATGAGAATTAGGACCTATAGAAACATACAACTCTGAAAGCACTACTACTATTATTTTTTGTATTATCGATGCGAGAGTTGCAGGAACATTGAAAACGAGAATTACAGAACAAGATGAAATAAAACAACGCAGGAACATTGAAAACATTTTTATATACCTACTCATCTCTTTTTTCCATTCCTATTTTATTTGTGTTAACACGTTGTTTATTTTCTTTACATTACTCACGACATTTCCAAAATGCTGAAAATAAGTGATTTAAGTAGAGACTAAATAAAAAGACCGTCAACTTGATACTTCTTTTGCCAATTTTCATTGCGTAAGATTTGTAAATAGGTGACAAGCTATTCTTACTGCTTTCCACTAAGCTAGTGTGTTGCTTTTAAAGGCTTAACTATATAAGCCGAAAAGTACTTTTGTACAAAAGTAAAAATATTTGTATTCTCGCTAGGTCAGTGGTTTTGTGAAAAGAATATACAAATTTGTTTTTCAACCAAAATTTAAGTCTTATGCATCATTTTTATAAGTTTTCCAGTTCTAACTATTTATATCTCATCTTTCAGTTATATAGCTGAAAAAAAAGGAAAAATCTGTGAGGGAAAGTTCTAAATACAGTTTTTCTGAAAGTGCATTGTGGCTTATTCATAGATGTTTGCTAAACTTTTTAGGCTATTCATAAATAAATGCAAATCAAAGTTAAGGGCTAAACCTGAATAACTATAAACATAGAAAATGCTGTGTTCAAGTAATTATTATCGCAGCCAAAATTCATAATTGATTTTTTTTGGTGTATAAAAAAGCTGAAAAAGTAATTCATGACAAATAAATGTTACGTTAACACCAAGTTCCAGAAAATATCGATTGATACCGCAATTGCAGAAGATATGGATATTTTATATAAATATTCCCGGTAAACTGTAGAACTTTATTATTTCCGCCTTTTATAATTCAATGTAAAATAATTCAATGCAGTATATTTTAGATAATACAGTAGTTAAGTTATTAGCTAAGGTATTACTATTAAAATAAACATAACATATATTTATAAAAACATGTACTCGTTCATATATACAAATAAAGTCTAGTCTAAAAAACCTTAACCTTGTTACACTCTTTCTGAACACATCCTTTCTTGTTTTGGTTGTTAATGTCATCTATATGTAATTGAGAGAAAGATAAGGGAAAAACAAATTCTCCACGATCTACCGTTATAACGTTTACCGTAATTTATTGAGAAATGAAAATTTGTTGCTAGAACTAATTTGTGAAAACGTTTTTGAGTAAAAGTGTTAAATTTACGGGTTTTCGAAATTATTTAAACATATATATTTATAAAAGTGTACAGTGAAGTGATTCCTTATTTTATTACATTTAATTGTAATTAAATAATGGGTTAAAATATTAAAGAAATTTTTTTATTTTCTAATTCGGCGAGAAATGTCAAATGTCTCAATCTCTCAACTGAAGTTTTTTCTCTCTCTCTGCTCTCCGAGGTGAAAACATGTATACACCGATACGAATTCAACACGCTATGAGAGTAAGAGGTTTCGAAGGGACGGAGTCGAGGAAATTTGACTCTCTCGATTATTTTTTTCTCTCTGCTATTTGCCTTCGAGCAACTGATGGTCTCACAGAAAATCTTGTCTTCATCACTTCTTGCACATCACCAATAACATCCTGAGTTTCCGATTCAGAAATGCAATGTTGGAACACATTAGACAAATCCATTTTATTTTAAATTTTAAATCAAATATATGTAAATCAAAGTCAAAATACCGAAAGTCACGAGTAAACAATTTTTTTTTTCAATAAAAAAATTAAACGTCAAAATTTCGCAAGCAATTAATGTGCTGATCAATTAAATTGAGAACGAAAAGAGTGGAGAATTGTACTAAGAAATCTAGTACAGCTATCCACTAAAATGACACATTTCGTCGTTCAGCAGCGTACTGAAAACCGAAATTTTTCGTTTATGATTTAGTCATGTCCTTTTTGTATGGGAATTTTCGTTTCGCATCAGCAGCGTACTTGGCTTGAAAAACGAAAAGCACAGCGAAATTTTTCGTTTATGATTTCGTCATGTCATTTTTGTATGGGAAATTTCGTTTCGCATCAGCAGCGTGTTAGGCTTTATTATGAAGACTGGAATAAATATCTTACAAGATTTTGGAGCGCTCTACAATCAAAATCTAATGGAAATATTAAAAACAAACACATTTTTATCGTTTCCCTTTAAGTCAGGAGCTTAAAACAAAAAGACGTTATCCTTTTTTTAAAAACATTGATCGTTTTCCACAAAAAAAATGGTTTGTTAGAACTTTATGAAAATGTATTTTCAAACTAGAAACCTCTATTAAGTTTTGACTCGTAAACAATATTTTCAAAAATAACTTTCAAAACATCATTTTGTTCACTCAAGTATCTCTCTTCATCCATCCCGACGGAAAAAGATTTTTCTAAAACAACTGCTCTGAAGAAAATAAAAATTATTGAAAAATAAGAGAAAGCTTCTTTTATAACAAGAGCTATGTATATAATTCATTCATAACTCCTAAGTAATTCCTAACAAATTACAAATTTACAAATTTAGTATACTTTAAATAATACAGCCCTATTCTGCTATTCACGTGGATCGTATATTCGATTCACCCATTCGATACCCTTTTACACTGCCTTTGCATTCTTCTATCCATCGGGTGAACTACATTATCCCAAACCAATTTGACATTCACGTAAACAGCTGTTATGTGACAATCTTGAGAATGTTGGATAAATTGTTTTGATTCATAAATTAAGTTTAATCAATCCACCTAAACAGAGTTAATTGTTTAATTTGTGTAACTTTTGGAAATGGACAGTATTGGAATTTTTATTCCAATTGTAAGCAGAGGAATAAGAGAATCCTCAAACAGAGAGGTTCGGAGAAATGTTAGAAAGTCAAAAAAAAAATTATTATAGAACTTCCGGATGAAACGTAAGTTCAATTATTTTAATTCGATATGTATTGGATATTGTTGAATCGAATCTTCCACCGCCACAGCGAAATGATTCAATTTAAAGAAAAGAAAAATTCATTTCTTGTTTAAGGTTTTTTGCTGAAGGTAATTTGCAACATGGCGTTGGACAGGTTTTGAATGTGGGCTTCGCTCATTCCACATTTAGCAAAGTGTTAAAGGACATATTGGACGTACTACAAGCCCACTTAAGTCCCAAATGGATTACCCTACAAACGACAAACGGCAGAATTAAGCAATAAATTAGTTTTTACTTACATTTTGGTAACAACAATTAACAAATCAGACATCAAATGATATATAGGGATTTGAATTGTATAGAATGAATGCGTTCACGTGAATAGAAGAATACCGAGCAGTATTACCGACATACACAGATTCATTTCGAAAGAATAGCAGAATAGTGAAAGGTAAGTGAAAATCTAAGAAAAATTACCCCGATGAATAGTAGAATAGTTCTGGTAGTGATTGCAGCTTTGTGGAAAATACAGTGTATATAAATGTTGGACCTACAATTTTATGCCCAATCCGAACGATTAATTTGAGAAATCAATTTGCATGACAAGAATTTCCCTTGGATAATTTATCAGTTCCTCGCAAGAGGCAGAATCCTTGAAATCCTTATTTGGCTCAGGCAGGGAACGAACCCAATGCATTTTTATGGAATCAAAATCAGTAAAGAGCAATGTGACGAACATCTATTTCATCAATTAGTTATTTTGTTATCTTTTCACCCAAAATGCAAACAAAAATTATTGTATGGTAATGAATCTTACAACTACCAGAAATTTTCGAAGCTTCACAAAATCATTATCACCATTCGAAAATTCTTTCCGGAACAATTGCGCACAAAAATTCTATATAAAAAATATTTTTCTTTAATTTTTCCAGACTTTTCCGGAGAGTTTTCCCAAAATGTTCTTTCGTTTAAACATACAAAGATAAGTTAGCATTAAAAGAAGTATTTTACTAATTGAAATAGAGCAAGTGAAAGTTTTCCCTCTAAAGCCCTTCAATGTTTAAATGTTAGTCATACTCCTATCTACATTTCCTACCGAACAATGAATGATATTTCTGGCAGAAATGAAAACATTTTTGTTTCTGTTGAATCCATTTTCAACAACCATTGATAACGATCACTATGGTGATTCAGTTTTTAAGTTTTAACAGATAATTCTGCATCCATTTTGTTTCCGGAAATTGACCTACACTTCTATCCAACAGAACTTCCAGTCACTTGAGAGCTTTAGTTTTCCAACAAACGACCCAATTTTAGTGCAGTAATGTAAGACATTCTTGATCCCAGTTCAAAATTAATGTAGCTACAGTACCTATAAATAGGTTAAACCTTTCTTAACCTAGATTCATATCATATTTCAGGAAAACACATTCTTTCAGATGTTAAATCAAAAACACATGTCAATGATGTGAACTTGATGAAGATGATGATGATGGTGATAAGATTGAAAGGCAAATTCATATGGAACACAACACGTGTTTTAAAAATATCAAAACTGACCTTACTTATACTACTAGGTTTAAGGTAGGTAACAATTTCATTGTTCTTGAATATATCGCAATCTACACTGGAAGTGTTTGTATTTCTAGGTACCTCAAACTACTCGTTGGTTTGAAAAAAGGATATACAGTTTCATTTTCCACATGACATGGTAAGTTGAAGTGGTAAACTGTCATTTTACACCACTTCTAGCCATCAAACTCAGAAAAAGTTTACACATCGTTCAAAAAATATGATGTTGTCAAGATATACCATCATGACGATATGGATATACACTCCAAGTCCTTAGGATAGAAGCAGTCATTGTCGAAAAGTAGAAATGATATTTCCATGTCATATTTTTCGGTTCCTAGTGCTTATTTTTTTCGTTGGAAGGGGACACTGGCTCGAAGCCCAACATTTTAAGTAGTATTTTGAGAGAAATTGCATAGTAGTAGTTTTGCTTTTCAACAGTACCTGATTCTATTCTTATGACTCGGAGTGTGTGTATTTATTTATCTGAAGGCAGCAATCAAGGTGTCATTTTGTTGTGTGTCTTTTGTGTAAACTATTTTGCATATAAATTAAACGAGCATGTCATGTTCGTTCGGTTGCTTCTTGTCATTCATGTGATTATAGAGAAGCTGACTGTGTCTAGTGTTCAGTTCGGTCTAGGTTTCATGTAGGTGGTTACACGAAACCTATTCCTATACATGATGCACATCATATACCAACTTGGAATGAACCAGATGTCTAACTTCCGGAATTTTCAAGCCTTTGTAGTGTAAATATTATGTATATGTAGGTGGATTCTTAAATTTAACATGTGATTTTGGACGGATTTGGAACAAACAGAATTTTTTGATATAGGTATCTAAGTTGTTATCCCTGATGTTAGGTAGCAATACTAAATAATCTTTTTTGGAACGTCGATGACACCTTGAAAATCCATTAATACTCGTATATGTCTCTGAGCTGGATGAGATTATGTCGATAAAAGAAACAATATATACCACCTACTATATTTATTAATGTCCAAATCGATAAATCATTTATATTGTGACAACTTCATATACTTTAAGGACACAAATAATGATACTAACACAGAATCTAATTGTATCAAAAATGAAATAATTATATTATAGCAGGGATAGACTGTGATGAAGTTTTCTTTACTTTCATAAATCTTTACATTTAATGTTTGTATTTTATTTATTCCGAAAAAGTTGAGTTTAGATGAGAAGTTTCATTTATAAGTCCTTAAGATTTTCTTAACCCTGAATTCGGAGAAGAGCAAACACTTCAAGGGCTTAAAGTTCAGTTTTGTACAAATTACAAATAAAACTAAAGATTTTTCGGACACAGTGTACCTTTTTAGTTTCATTTTTAAACATTGGGATTAAGCTCATTTCGACATTCAAGTGGATACATTTTTTTAATCCATTTTCCTCTAAGCAAATTAAATATTACATTGATACCTAAAGGGAAATGGCGACATCCTTAAAAAAAAAAAAATTAAATGCACATAGGAAGTTATTGTAATCGGTCCGATTTGTCGAATTGAAAATTTTGACATTTCTCGACGTTTTAAGGTCCCAAAAGATTTTTAGGGAGATTTCTGTGTGTCTGTACGTTCGGGAAGCTTTTTTCGTTGTCCATAAATATCTAACAAAACCAATAACGCTGTGACTTGAATTAAATTTTATATTTTTATTAACTTCCCATAGAAAGTTATTGTAATGGGTCCGATTTGTCAAATTGAAAATTTTGATATTTCTCGACGTTTCAAGGTACCTAGAGTCGAAATAGAAGGTTTTTAGAAAGATGTCTGAGCGTGCGTGTGTACGTACGTCCGTATGTCCGTACGTCCGTACGTTCGCGACGTTTTTTTCGTCGTCCATAGCTCAAGAACCAGAAGAGATATCGACTTCAAATAAATTTTGTTATACAGATAATAAGGCAGAAAGATGCAGAAAAAAAAATGTTCACCCCGAAAATTTTACGACTAAAATATGATTTCATCTCCAAAACAATTTTGTGCAACGAAGAATAATGTTTTTGACATCTGATAAAATTTTGAGAAAAATCGCATTGACAGTTTTTGTACAAAAAATAAAAACCTAAAAAAAAATTAATAAAAGTTGGTAAAAATTGATTTTTGACTCAAATATCTTTTCAAGACTTTGAGATATTGGCTTTAAACTACTTTTATCTTTCAAAAAATATTGTTTTCAACATTCAGTAAAATTTTGAGAAAAATCGAATTGACAGTTTTTTTATAAAAAATTAAAAACTGAAAAAAAAAATTAACAAAAGTTGGTAAAAATTGGTTTTTGAGTCAAATATCTTTTCAAAAATTTGAGATTATGGCTTCCAAATATTTTTAACTTATAAGAAATATTGTTTTCAACTTTAGGAAAAATTTTGAGAAAAATCGATTGACAGTCTTACAAAAAATAAAAACCTAAACAAAAAAATTAATAAAAGTTGATAAAAATTGATTTTCGGCTCAGATATCTTTTCAAAACTTTGAGATATTGGCTTCAATTTAATTTTATCTTATAAATAATATTGTTTTCAACATTCGGTAAAATTTTTAGAAATGTTGGATTGACAGTTTTTTTTTTACAAAAAATAAAAACCTAAAAAAAAAACAATACTAAAACTTGGTAAAAATTTACTTTAAAAATTAAAAATATTGGCTTCAAACTTATTTTATTTCAAAGAAAATATTGTTTTTGATATTCAGGAATTTTTTTATAAAAATCCAACAGTCCGTTTTTTCATTAAAAAATAAAATCTACAAAAAATAGAACGCAAATTTGGTAAGAATTGATACATTTAGACAAACTTTTAAGCAAGACAAATCGATAGACGGGATATGAAGTTATCAGTGTGGGTCGCATTCCAGCCTCTTTTCGTTTTATATCATATTACATTGTTGTAAACTGTTTAAGAATAACGGTAGGAGAACATAAGGCATGGGCACCACCATGCTTTTTTACATATGTAGATGCCGTTTGTATAAAACATGGCGATCGCCATTACTGATTTTCTACTACCGTTACCCCTTATTACAATGAATGTATTATTGTTTTTATTCAACTTTGTAACAAAAATGAGTATATTACAAAGTTTTAATTAAATAACAAATGATAGTTAAACTTATTAATGAGGTACATAGATAGGGCGGATAGTTTTAAATCCTCCAACAATAATATTTATTATTTTGCATTATAAATACTTTTAATTTCAATTTAATTTAGCACTGTCTTTCGCTAACACAAATAGGTTCGACGGTATTCTACGCATGTAACTTATAGCTGCTGATGAAGGAAACATGGATTTTCCGAATCTAAACCAGAAATGGACTTTGTTTGACAACAGGACCACTATTTCCGGTGATCTTTTTGATGTCAAAACGTGTACCGTTGCATAATTAAGGTGAATTCAAATAACGCAGGAAAATAATAGGTCAACCAATCTTTAATCGAAGATTATGTGGTAGCATTCCAGGTATATATCTAGTAAATTTAAAAATTTAATTGGAAGATTTATACTTTCATTTTCATTAACAACACTAACAAATGATTTAAAAGACTTCAGATCGCTTGGTAACAACTGTTGTATCTTATAGTTAATTTCGTCAACATCAACTTTTTGCCAAACCACTTATAATTTAAGTAATTACTCTGAATCAATTCATTTCATACCTGAAGAACAGTGCAGAAACAGTCTGCAGTTTAATTCATTGCGTATTTAGTTGTATTATATTCATGAATATGAATTAAATTTATACTATAGGCTAAGTAACTCGTGGCCAGCTAAGCTAACACTAAAAATTGAAAAAGTAAATTTCACTGCATTTCGTTAACTACAACTTAAATATAACCTATAATTTAGCCTCAGCAACATGTGGTGGTTATGCTACTAAATTGTAGCTTATATGAAACGTTTGGAAGTTTGAGATAGCACCATCTATTGAATACTTACTCTACCCAGTCAATAGATGTCGCCATCTGTTAAAGTCGTTTGCAGATAACCAATAACTGTGATTGTCACATATTAGACAAATAATTTGCAATAAAATAATTTTGAGATCATAAATTGAGATATAAGTTATCCAATCTTTCAAGTTGGATCAGAATGCACACGGTGCACAACTGTCAGTTTTTCACAAAAATTAAAATCTAGAAAAATAGTACGCAAAATTGGTAAAAATTGATGTTTGATTCTCGATATCTCGTGAATAAATTAAAGTATTGACTTCGAAATGATTTAATTCGCTGCTAAATTTTGTTGTTAACGTACATGTTCTGAGAAAAATCTAATCTGTGTGTTTTTGTGTTTTAGAAGTAAAAATTTTTAAGAAATACTAAAATTGGTAAAAACTTTTTTAACAAAATTAGATTTAGAAACCAATTTATTTCGTCATATGTATGCAAAATATTGTTGTTAATTTAAGTTAATTTTTAGAAAAATTCAACTGACAACTTTTTCAGCAAAACACGAAAACCTACAAAAACAGCAAAAAACTGATAAGAATGGTTTTTCGAGTCAAGTATTAGAACAAAAAAAAATATTGACTTCAAATTATTACTCTCATACAAAATATTGTTATGAACAATTTATTAACGTTTTAAGCAAGACAAATCCACAGACGGAATGGGAAGGTGTGTGGGTAGCATCCCAGACTCTTTTAATTGCAACATATAGGAACTATATATGTATGTACATATGTATATGGCAAGTTCTGCATTCGTAAAAAAACTTCGAACTTCAGATTTTAATCAAACATGACATTACGATGGTAAAGAAATCGGAAAAAGTGGGTCCCCCGATTCAGGCCGTCTGTCTGTCCTGGCCCCTACATCCCAAAGCATTGGATCCATTGACTTCAAATTTGTACATTAAGATTTTGAGCCGATTCGCGTTTGGCGTTTTTTTCATTTTGTTTAAGACTAAAAATAACAGTAATCTCCATACACAATTTTGGGTCAAAAATCGAAAATTCGATTTTTTTCAAAAACAAACCCATGGATTTTTTTTAAGTTTTCACTAATTTTTTTTGAATTGGGCTTCTTTCAATATGAGAAAAATTTGTTTGTATTGCTCCAGAAGGGTACCGCCCATAGAACCATTATTTTGATTTAAAGTTTTCTCAAGAAGAATTTATTATTAAACCGATTTCAATAATTGTTGTTTTCTGCACAAGCTCCTATACTGCCTCAATAATATTTGATGACCAAATAATACCATTATTTTATTTTTAATTTAAAAAAAATATTAACATATTTTTTCTAAATTCGAAATCTTGAAAATGGGTCATAAATTTTACGAAATTAAAATTTAAGACGTATATTAATAAGCTCTAAGTAACTGCATACCAAACATTTTTGTAAACTAAAATTGGAAAATTTTATATTGTTTTTCAAATAAAAAATTTCAAAAATTAAGGGTTTTTTGAGAAATCAAATTGTAAATTTTTGAAAGCAAAGTTTTTGCATTGGTGGAATCGGCTAAGGTGATTATTGAATATCATATTTTTGATAGTCAAATTGACTATCATTTTCATTCCGTCTGTGTAAAATGATTCAACTCCATTCAATTCGATTGAACAATTTCAGATTAGAATTGTCACAATTCATTGTTGCTATGGTGAAATTTTAAAATGATTCCTATAAAATATCTAAATAAAAGTATTAAATTGGCTGTGTTTTAATAACATTCTTACTTTTCTTGTGTTTTTTTAAATGTCGTAAGCTTTGTCCGTCACAAGAATGTGTTTTTGTACCTAAAAAAGGAGGTAACTGACAAAATTTTGTCCATTTGTTTTTTGTAAGCGTCTGGGGTGGAATCGGCTAAGGTGATTGTTGATTATTGACAGTCAAAATAATACAATTTGATCTGTGTAAGGTGATAGTCAAATTGATACCTAAAAAGCTGTCGCTAGAAAAATTTGATAGTCGTTTTCCTACAAACATGTCGTTTCTGAGTAGAGCTACCAGACGCTTACAAAAAACGAATGAAAAATTTTGTCAGTTACCTTTTTTAGTTACAAAAACACATTCTTGTGACGGGCAAAGCTTACGACATTCGAAAAGGCATAAGAAAAGTAAGAATGTTATTAAAACACAGACAATTTAATACTTTTATTTAGATATTTTATAGAAATCATTTTAAAATTTCACCATAGCAACAATGAATTGTGACAATTATATTCTGAAATTGTTCAATCGAATTGAATTGAATTGAATCAGCTTACACAGATGTGAAACTCGGTGATAGTCAATTTGACTATCAAAAATTTGATAGTAAACTATCACCTTAGCCTGGTCTCTGGTAGCTCTATTCATAAACGACTTATTTGTAGGACTATCAAATTTTTCTAATGACAGATTTTTAGGTATCAATTTGACTATCACCTAACATAGATCAAATTCGATTATTTTGACTGTCATTTATCAACAATCAACTTAGCCGATTCCACCCAAGGTACATTTTTAAATCTTAAAATAAAAAACATATTTTTAAACATACGTCTTTTGCTTTGTAACTAATTTTAGTGGGGACTTAACTCCCATTTAATCCGCTTAATTCAAGCTATAAGTATAACTTAAAAACTAACTTAAATTTGAACTTATAATTATAAGTGGGGGTAAGTCAAAAGGAGTTTGAGGTTATAGGTGCTGGTGTTGAAATCACATGAATTTTGGAAAATTGTCCAATCGAAGCACACGGATAAGAGGTTCATTAAGGCAAGAGAATGTGCGGTGTTTTAGTAAACAGAAGAAGCATGGGTTTCTTAGGTTACGAGTGTTAGTGTTGAAAAAAAAAGTGTTGTAGAGAGAGGAACAGTTAAGAAGCCAATGCATGAAAAGTATGTCAGTAATTTCTTTATACGTTCCTGTAATGAGTTGAGGTTTAACAGTTGGAGGTGGTCACAATAAAAGGGAAGATCAAAAGATTTCCCAGGGAAGGTATTGAAGTGTAAAGCGAAGGAATCTTCGTTAATATGTCAATATGTTTTCAATGGCCAATGGAGAAATGCAATCGAATTAGAATGAACACAAGGAAATTAGGTAAATGCACAAAATCTGGTGAAAGAGAATTATCTATTTAAAATATAATACACATGATTGAAAGTTGTATTATTGAAGGACAAGTAGAGTGTGGACCCATATACTTTCATTTGTGATTTACGAACTGAAAGAAGTGTTTTAGATCGTTAAAAAGGTTAGATTGAGTTTTATGTAAATATTGATGGTATAGAGAAAATTGTACAGGTCGTTGAAATGCAGATAAGACCCATTGTACTTAGAAGAGTTAGTTGAAATCATATTAAAATTGCCGCAGCTTGTTTCTTTGTTTATGCAGCTATCAAAGTCTACGATTATACCAGCGGGGCTGACGTGCGTGTCGTTAGGAAGGAACTGCAAATAAGTTCAATAGTGTAGTTTGTTGTAAAACAGGTTAGTGGATTCTTCAATAGACATATTTTATTTTTTAAATTAAATGGAATTCTGTTAACTGTCTAAACGGCAAAAGGTAAACATATATAAGCGATACCAAGTTTTAGCCATTTAAAAAATGCTTAAATTTGAAAATACAGATTTCTCAATCTTTTTGTAAGATTTTAAAAATACTTAAATTTATCTGTATTAAAGGTCCTTATGTTGTTTTGGCCTATTTTTAAAAATTGGCCACCAAAAAAAGTGATATAAAATAAATATGTGAATCTTCATTTTCCTGGGCTGTAACATAGAAAATGCAAAATTCTTGTTTAAAAATAAAAATGTATCTAAAATCTTTTTGGCACGACATTTGAAAAAAAATTTTATTTAAGAAATTCGAAGACCTACGAAACATAATCTTGAAAACAAAAAACTTTGTAACTTTGAAAGAATTACGTTACCATAAATATGCAGACATGAAGCAACAATAAAATGGATGATAACGTTCTGACACACCATCCGCTTATTTCTTCATAAATATGTATGTACATATAGATAAATATGCACAGATACTTTCAGTGTGACTCTTTTATAAAATCTCTACATTTTATTCCTTAAAATAAGGAAACAAAAATGTGTGGTTATCCCAAAAAATTAAATTTAAAAAAAACTCTTAACATCTAAGGAATCATCGATAACCCCGAAGATACTCATTTGATAAGAATCGTTTCAGCTAGTAAATCTTCAAAATACTGACTTTTTTTTTTGTTATTTCTTTAACCCCATACCTTAACTAAACTTGCCTCATTCAAAGGCTGTGTAATGAATTAATCCTTTTTAATCGCCCTCTACAAGAAAATAATGTCTTTATTGCAATACTAAAATAATCAACATAAAAATGTTGCGTTGTTATTTTCTCGCATGATTTACCCCATTGTTTCTTATAATTTCTAAGTTATGCGTTGCTTAAGGTCGCCTCTTCAGAAAAAGGACGAAAGGATTGAAAACAACAACAATGACAACAACGAGAAAACCATTAAATTGTTAACATTAAAAAGTAGCAATGAAATTAATCAACCTGCCTGGACCAGAAAAAGTCATCAACCGTAAATGATTTGTTCTTCAAAAGATTTTCTTTATTACTGTATTAAAAAAAAAAAGGAAAAACTTTACAGCTTTTCATCTTCCAAAGGATATAGAGGTAGGAGCCATAACAAAATATTTCATATTCCAAACGACAATATTTCACCAAAAAAGTACCTTCCCTGTTGTAAACTTTACGAGAGGGAGGAATGTTCACGTACACAAGTAACAAACAACCCTTAATTTACAATCGTAAATATTTCAAACGACGTTTTCTTCTTTTTTTTCATTTTTACTTTAAATTCTTCAAAGAATTTTCATTTAATGTATACAAAGTATAACGAAAAATGCAATATAAGTTTCGTTTTCTTTTTTAATCCAAGAGGTCCTCTTGTGTTATTTTTTGGCTGTTAAGGAGAGGAGGAAATGTTTAAGCTTAAGCCATAAATATCCGTAGGTTAGGTTTTGTATACAAAATTCGTCGTTCTCGGCCAAATTAAAAAAAAAAAAAACAACAACAAAAATAACGTCAAAAAATGTTGTTTGTCCACAAGAATTTAGCTCAATATGCATAACTCATTTGAAGGTGAATAGGAAAAAATGTATCTCGTTAACCTTTGAACACCGCACATACACAAAGTATGTTATATCTGCCTTGAAACTTTAAAAAAGAAAAATAGGTAATAACTACAGGAAATAGCTATACTAACCCATGCTCATGGCTCATCTAAAAAGATTTTTCCATAGCGTCATCGCATCGTGAGCCATGATAACCTGAGGGTGTATAATGTATATAATGTGTGGTGAAGACAAACAGGGTGGTATTGTCTAAGCTTTAATTCTGTAAATGGTATAGTTATATTTGCTTAGAGTACTATACTGAACAATACAGTTCAATGGGGTTTTTATATCTACACAAATAACAGAAAAAGTTGCTTCTGCAGGGGCGGATGTACTTCTTCAGCCAGCTCGGTCCCTAGCTAGCCGTCTTCAGTTTTGCACACCAAATGGTTGAGGTCCTCTCCCTCCTTCGTGTGCCACCTATCGCGGTCTTCCTCTACTGCACCGTCCCTCGGGATTCGATTCGGAGACCTTCCGGCCTGGAGCGTTGATGTCCATTCGCTTACATGGCCCAGTCATCTAATCATTGGAGTTTTATTCTTTTAACAAGTCAGTGTTGCTGGACAGCCCGTACAGTTCTTCGTTGTATATTCTCCTCCACTCTCCATCTATGCAGACGGGACCAAAAATCACCCGAAGAATTTTTCTCTAGAAGATTTATAGATAGTGATTTTAGATGTTCGAGAGAGGACTTTACTACTTAATTGCCTTCTAAGTCCAAAGAAGAAGCGATTTATTCTTCGTTTGATTTCAGCGCTGCTGTTTGTTGTCTAAATTTATAGCGGTGCCTACGTAAAAAAAGTCCTCAGCTACCTCTAATTAATAGTTGTTCATATGGTGACGTTTTGTTCAAAACCGTCGCTTGTCGTTCAATATCGTTTTTTCATGACAGCGTATGTTTGGTCTTGCCCTTATTGACCACTAAACCCATCTTCTCGCTTCTGTCGCAATGCTCAAAAACGCACCACTGACATCACGCTTAAGAGATTGTGGGTATCGATTTGAAATTTCTGTTTTTTAACTTCCCATAGGAAGTTATTGTAATGGGTCCGATTTGTCAAATTGAAAATTTTGACATTTCTCGAAGTTTCAAGGTCCCTAGAGTCGAAATAAAAGATTTTTAGAAAGATGTCTGTGCGTGCGTGTGTTCGTACGTCCGTATGTCCGTATGTCCGTATGTCCGTATGTCCGTATGTCCGTATGTCCGTATGTCCGTATGTCCGTATGTCCGTATGTCCGTATGTCCGTATGTCCGTATGTCCGTATGTCCGTATGTCCGTATGTCCGTATGTCCGTACGTCCGTATGTCCGTATGTCCGTATGTCCGTATGTCCGTATGTCCGTATGTCCGTATGTCCGTATGTCCGTATGTCCGTATGTCCGTATGTGCGTATGTCCGTATGTCCGTATGTCCGTATGTCCGTATGTCCGTATGTCCGTATGTCCGTATGTCCGTATGTCCGTACGTCCGTACGTTCGCGACGTTTTTTTTGTCGTCCATAGCTCAAGAACCAGAAGAGATATCGACTTCAAATAAATTTTGTTATACAGATAATAAGGCAGAAAGATGCAGAAAGGGCTCTCAAGAAAATTGCGTGGGTGGTTTTTTTACCATAGCAGTTTAAAAAAAGGTGAAAATTTTGGTTAAACCTAAATATCTCATGAACCAATGACGCTAGAAAATTGAATTAAATTTTATATTGTATATTGTAATGTGATACAAAACAAATATATTTTTGGAAAAAAATCCAACTAACGGTTTTTTTATAAATCACAAAAAAAAAGAAAAAAAAATTGTCACTTCGGAAATTTTACGACTAAAATATGATTTCATCTCCAAAACAATTTTGTGCAACGAAGAATAATGTTTTTGTCATCTAATAAAATTTTAAGAAAAATCGAATTGACAGCTTTTTTGTAAAAAATAAAAACCTAAAAAAAAACATTACTCAAATTTGGTAAAAATTGAATTTCGACTCAAATATCTTTTCAAAAACTTGAGATTATGGCTTCAAACTTATTTTATCTTATAAGAAATATTATTTTCAACATTCGGAAAAATTTTGAGAAAAATCTAATTGACAGTTTTTTTACAAAAAATAAAAACCTAAAAAAAATGTATAAAAGTTGGTAGCAATTGATTTTCGACTCAAATATCTTTTCAAAACTTTGAGATATTGGCTTTAAACTACTTTTATCTTTCAAAATATATTGTTTTCAACATTCAGTAAAATTTTGAAAAAAATTGAATTGACAGTTTTTTTACAAAAAATTAAAAACCTAAAAAAAAAAAACAATACTAAAACTTGGTAAAAATTTACTTTCGACTCAAATAGCTTTTCAAAAATTAAAAATATTGGCTTCAAACTTATTTTATTTCACAGAAAATATTATTTTTGATATTCAATGAAATAAAATATACAAAAAATAGTACGCAAATTTGGTAAAAATTGATACATATACACAAACTTTTAAGCAAGACAAATCGACAGACGGGATGGGAAGTTATCAGTGTTTTTTTCAAGATCTGCCGTAATGTGAATATTTGGTCAACGGTAAACTTTCCTGGTCTGAAGCCACACTGATGAGGACCTATCAGGTTGTTGACGAACGTCTTCAGACGTTCCCATAATACAGCAGAAAGGATCTTATATGCGTGGTTCAGGAGACTGATGGCTCTGTAGTTGGCGCAATTCAGAGGGTCTTCTTTATTGTGTATTGGGCAAACTGTGCTGAGATTCCACTCATCGGGCATGCTTTGTTGGACCTCAGTTTCTATAAAGCTATCTTCACTTCGTCGAGGTCGGTTAGGCGGAATTTTTGTTTCCGTCTACTAGGTTGAGTGGTTCTATCTCCCTTACAGCGGATTTCGGTTCGTTATCGCCGTTATAGTATAATTTGGAGGAGTGGTCTTTCCATATTTTCAATAAAGACTGCGGTTCTACTACGATTTTTTGGTCTGATCCTGATAGTCCTTACAGGCTTCGGTTCGAGGCTTGAGAGGTTTTTCTTACCTTTTAATAAAATTTACGGACATCATTCCTGTTGTCACATCCCTCTATCTCCTCGATCGCGAGCATCAGAAGCGCTCCCTTTCTTTCCATTTAAGAAGCCGCTGTTCCTCTCTCCTCTTCTGCTCTTAGAGCTCGCGAGCAGCTCTGATCCTTCTGTGCTTTGCATGCCTGTTGCTTAGCTGCCTGCGCTTACCGATCGGAAAAAGACATGTCAGTCTCTTGCGATTGTAGCCGTCTAACGTCGAATCTTCTCACAGTACTTCCTTGTTTTGGCTTGGATCGGGATATCCGTGGCTACAGCGAGGAATTGGTCCGAATTAATGTTGGCCCCGTAGAATGTTCGGACATCCTGTATACTGGAGAGGTGTCGTGCGTCGATCCTGATGTGGTCAATCTTGTTAAAGTTGATTGATCAGAAGATTTCCAAGTCCCCTTGTGGATATTAAGATGTGTCAACTGCGTACTAGCTACCAGAACGTTTCGCCCCGCAGCAAAATCGAACAGCCCAAATCCGTTGTCGGAGATGGTGCTGTGCAGGTTGTATCTCCCGATTGTGCCACCAAAGATGTCTTCTCTTCCTAGCTTGACGTTCAAACTCCTAGGACAGCTTGAATGTCATAGCCAGGGCCCTGCTCATATCTCTTATCCAAAAGCTCGGAGAATATTTATTTGATGTCTTCATTTTTTTCTTCTGTTGTTAAATTTAAACAAAAGCTAACAACAATATTTTGCATATAATAAAATTAAAATTTTTAAAAATAATGGGGCCTATTCATAGTCATATTTTAAACACGAGTCTAATTTAACTGGGATCTAAATTTAACATCTTGGTTAGAAACAGCTACTATTCATAAAGAATTTGGCAGGTTTAAGGTACGAGTATATTCTACTACAATTCTAGTACAATTTGAAATAAACCTATACAAAATGAGTTGTAGAGGGGAACAAAATCAAATGCGTTAGCTGGAGAGCCAACATCTTTAAAATCCTTTAAATTATTCTGTTTGCTGTTAGTTGAGAAATTTTATGTAAGTCGCACTGATGCTGTTAAGTCTTGGAAACACACAGGTATTGGCAAACCTTTTATTGAATGTCAATCTTCAATATTTAGAAGGTCAGTCATAAACTTGACATTTTTTTTCTCTTTTATACAAATCGTCCTTATCTATTTCAAAGGGGTTAAGTAGAGCTTTGGTTTTTAATTGGGTGCTAGCATTCCAACATCCAGCAAAATATTACAATATTGATATTAGGTATATTGTATATGCTTAAGTCTTTTGACATTTGAATTTTTGTTTTAAATGTTCAAATAAAATGTCTCGCAACGTAATTTTCTCAATTAGTTTGTTAATTTTTGACGTTTTATAGATTTAAAAATAGCTATGTTTAAACTATTTTCCTTGCAAGGAATTGACAAATCCTCCAAGAGTAATTCTTGTCATGAAAAACGCTTTCTCAAATTAGCCGTTCGGATTCGGCATATTAACTGTAGGTCCCTTCCATCTCTGACAACAGGAATGGTTGAGAGTTGTAAGTCACTAGGCCCTGGTTTTTCATAAACTGTTGCGCCACATAATTTATTTATTTATAATGGTGTTTATGAGAGATATGGTTTTGATATATAAAAAAAAAAAAAAAAAACAATTTTTCAAAAAAAAAAAAACTTGGAACACCCTGTAAATATATCGTTCTTACAATATGGCATCAGCGACAAATACTTTAAGAGAACATTTCCCAACTTTTAAATTGTTATCATAAGGATGAGTTAGTGCGTTGCAAGAACTCGAAAAAATAATAATGGAAATAACGAAGAAAGACAACGAAACGAAGACAACAAGCACCGCGCTAAGGCACACCGCTTTATTCCCAAGGGAATATTTCTATTTTCACCCTTGTTGTATATAGTTTGATGTTATAATTCCCTTTGAACTAAGCTTTAAAAGTTGATCCATACCATTGCTGTTTTTTCTTTGTTTTTAAATACAAAAATGTAAATTAACATTACTTGATTTTCTTCCTTGCAATGTTAAAATAAAAGTTCACCCTCTTTCCTAAGTGAACTTCTCACTAAGGTTATATGTATATCCCATTCCCATCAGGTTTAGGTCCCTGGACTAATTTGGACTGATGCCAAGGTAAAACGCTTTTAAAAATTTCATATCCATTGGTATGATGAAAGTTACAATAATTTACATAATATAAAGCTGATCAAAAACAAAAATCCCGAAACAATTGGTGCCATCGCTTGGGAGCACCCTACTGCCACTACCCACGGCCGGCCTTATTCAACAGTACTCGGTAGTAATTACTCTTTAAAGCTCTAGCTGATGTTGGCTTTTTGAGTGATGGAAATTAATTTATTATCAATAAAAAAAATACGGTTGTGATAAAAATTAAGGCAATAATTATTATGAGGATGACCAACATCTGACGTTGAAGTTTACCATTTTGTGAAAGTTTTCTTTTTATTATTATTTATTAATGTTGACATGTACAAGGGTATTTTTGACATGTGGCTGATTGATAAATTAATATTTTAAATTCGGTTTAAGGACCACCTGCTGTTGCTTAAGGAGTATGTAGGTGTTGACGTTGAATGATAATGGGGTTAGGATGTCGTTGTTTTAATTGAACGATTTCTTTTTAAATTCTTATTTTATGTGTTTACTTACGACATTTATTGAATTAATATTTGTGATTTTTAGTCACTTGTTGTTTTGATATGATTATTTACAATGATTTATAATTTTGACCAAGTTGATGTTTATGTTTGATTTGAGAACAATTAAAGTGGTGATTCTCATCGGCTTTGTTGGTCTTTTTGATGATTAAATGAAAACAGTTTTCATCTGATTTTTCCCAACTTTTCGACGGTGATTGCCGTCTTCTTCAGGGGATGTATTGATTTGAATATTACAAAAACATTGAAAAACAATTTAAACAATTAAAACAAATAAAATTTAAAGCGCTTCCGATTTGAAGACTTGTCAACTGTTAAATGTTCAACAGTTTACATTTAACAGTTGACAAGTCTTCAAATCGGAAGCGCTTTAAATTTTATTTGTTTTAATTGTTTAAATTGTTTTTCAATGTTTTTGTAATATTCAAATCAATACATCCCCTGAAGAAGACGGCAATCACCGTCGAAAAGTTGGGAAAAATCAGATGAAAACTGTTTTCATTTAATCATCAAAAAGACCAACAAAGCCGATGAGAATCACCACTTTAATTGTTCTCAAATCAAATATGATTATTTACGTTGGACTTATACGCTAAAAATTCTGTGATATTCTCCATTTAATTTTTATGCATTTGAAGAAAATGGTAAAAATACCAACAAATCTCTGACCACTTCATAAGAATTATGGTTTTTTTTTTTAATTTTGATTGTTAATTAAAAGTATAATAAACTAGCTGACCCGGCCACGCGTTGCTTTGGCTAACGTTTTTAGTCATATTACATTGTTGTAAAATATTTAAGGAGAACGTCAGACATGGGCACCACAATGCTTTTTTACATATTGAGGTAGGTAGGGCGGATAGTTAAACGTCTTCTAACAAAAATATTTATTATTTTCAATTATAAATACTTTTATTAACTTCCCATAGGAACTTATTGTAATGGGTTCGATTTGTCGAATTGAAAATTTTGACATTTCTCGACGTTTCAAGGTCCCTAGAGTCGAAATAAAAGATTTTTAGAGAGATGTCTGTGCGTGCGTGTACGTTTGTACGTCCGTACGTTCGCGACGTTTTTTTCGTCGTCCATAGCTTAAGAACCAGTAGAAATATCGACTTCGAATAAATTTTGTTATACAGATAATAATGCAGAAAGATGCAGAAAGGACTTTCAAAAAAATTGCGTGGGTAGTTTTTTTTACCGTGACAAATTAAAAAAAGATGAAAATTTTGGTAAACCCTAATTATCTCACGAACCAATAGCGCTAGCGAGTTGAATTAAATGTGATACGAAACAAATATATTTTTGGAAAAAATTCCAATGAACGGTTTTTTTTATAATGATTTGTTGTATTGACCACTTTTAGTGTTATATTGAGGGTGAAAAATTTAGTTTTTCCGTCGGCTATTTGGTCACTTTATTTTGGTAAAGAAAACAAATTCTTTAACTTGTCCCGACGTTTCGGCAAGGATTGTTGCCTTCTTCAGGGGAAATTCAAGTTTGAAGTTATGTCATTAAATCAAAATAGGATATAATTACAATTATAAAAACTGTAGCAACTTCTTCGTATGAAGATTTTTATAAATCAAAAAAACTGAAAAAAATATTTGTCACCTCCAAAAATTTACGAACAAAAAATGATTTTATCTCCAAAATAATTTTGTGCAACGCAGAATAACGTTTTCAATATCTGGTCAAATTTTGAGAAAAATCGAATTGACAGTTTTTCTACAAAAAATTAAAAACCTAAAAAAAAATTAACAAAACCAGGTAAAATTCGATTTTCGACTCAAATATCTTTTCATAAATTTGAAATTATGGCTTCCAACTAATATTAACTTATAAGAAATATTATTTTCAGCACCCGCACAAATTTGGAGAAAAATCGAATTGAATTGAAAAATACTGAAATTTAGTACACATTTATTTTCGACTCAAATAACTTTTCAAAAATTAAAAATATTGACTTCAAACTAATTTTATCTCACAGAAAATATTGTTTTCGACATTCAGTAAATTTCTTATAAAAATCCAACAGTCCGTTTTTTCCATAAAAAAAAATAAAATCTACAAAAAGCAGTACGCAAAATTGTTAAAAATTGATCTCGATATCTCGTGAATAATATTCAGAAGATATTGACTTAAAATTAATTTCATTCATCCAATTTGTATTTGTTTATATAAGATATAAAAACGTTTAAGAAATGCTATAGGTACTAAAATTGGTAAAAATTGGTTTTCTACTAAAAATCTCGTTAACAAAAATAGATTTTGAAATCAAATTATTTCATTATATGCAAAATATTGTTTATAATTTTGAAATTTTTAAGAATAATTCAACTCACAACTTTTTTAATATAACACGAAAACCTACAAACTTTTAAGCAAGACAAATCGACCGACGGGATGGGAAGTTATCAGTGTGGGTCGCATGCCAGCCTCTTTTTTACAACAGTATGGATTGATTTAAAAGACTGGTGACAACTGTTGTATCTGGAAGTTAATTTCGTCAACATCAACATTTTTAGCTGCCAAATTAGCCCGATGACTGAGCCAGTTATGATTCAAGTATAATTACTCTGTGTATCCGGAAAAATACTAGGAATCAACTTATCTTTTTTCTGAAGAACAACGCAGAAATGTTCTGGCAGTTTAATGCATTGCGTAGTTGATTGTATTATATTCACTATAATGTGAATTTAATTTAGGTATAATTTAGTCTAAGTAACACGTGGCCGGCTTTGCTAACAACAAGTATTGAAAAAGAAAAATTCATTTACTACAAAATAATTTAAATCTATACTTCAGCCTTAGCAACATGTGGTGGTTATGCTATTAAATTGAAGCTTAAATGAAACGTTTGGATGTTTGACATAGCGCCATCTATTGAATACTTACTTAATCAAGTCAACAGATGTCGCCATCTGTTAGAATCCATTGGAGCTAACACATAATTGTGACTGTCAAATAATAGACAAATAATTTGCAATAAAATAATATTGCGATCATAAATTGAGATGAAAGCTATCCTATCTTTCAAGTATAAATTTGATTGAAATCGGTTAAGTAGTTTAGGAGTCCATCGCGGACAAACATCGAGCCACGTAATTTATATTAATTAAGAAGATAAGATAAGTACACTTTTGTATTAAAGATTATAAAGCAACAAAATTACATTTAGAGATTACAAAGTTCAGTCAAATTAAACATTATATACAAATTGAGGCAATGAACAATTAAATATAGAAATTACAAAATTAAGTAAAACGTAAAGTTTAAATATTAAAAAAAAAAATAATTAAAAAATGGAATTATAAATCACAATGTAAAAAGAGAACAAACATGAAAAATTCAATCTTCTACTTACTATTTTATCAAAAATTTTACTGTTTTACATATTTGTTACAATATCAAAAATTATGGTTAAACAGAAAAAAATGAAAGATCTTCAAAACAGGGCTTTTTGTTTGTTTCCTTAGAGAACCTAAAACAGGTATACCTCTATTTGTATTACCTTTTTAAAAATGGCAGTTATCTTTGCCAGATTTAAACTGTTAGGGAAAGTCTTCTCATTACACATGTTATTCAATAAGCCAAGGATATATTGGGAATACCGTCTGACCCTGCAGCTTTAATATTCTTTATTTATGTATGTTTTTCCCCACCAAGTATAAATACAGGATGGATCATAACTCTGTTTTCTATATCTTATTTGTTTTTTTTTTTTATTAAGGTACTAATGAAACAAACTTGGGAGACAACTATAGAACCTTAGAGAGAAGACCAATCGATTATCTTAAACAAAACAAGGGTTTATCAGAGTCATTTAAATGTGTGAAATCCACCCTCGTGTTGTGAGACACTGCCCAAACTAAAGCGAATGTTAAACGCATTTTTTCAGAAATACGAGTATCTACACGAAGGAGCTTTGGTCAACTCGGTGTGTTCCAAAATGCATTGCAAGGAATTTTAAGAAGTAGTGATAGTTCTGAATTGGTAATGGTAGTCATATTGACCACTTCATTTCACTTCCAAAATAGTCAGTAGGATTACTTTTTTGTTCTGTGTAGACGGAATTCCCGTAGAATTGTAGCAAGGAGCGCCAAGTTCATCGAGCGAATTTCTGAAACCAGTCGTAGAAGCAACATAGGTCTCTGAACACTTCTCCGAACAGTGAAAAAAGCGAAGGAGATTGTCAAGCTCCCAAAAAAAGGAGGCCTGATGAAGTGCAAAAACTGGAGATACATTTGTATTTTGCCGGAAGTGAAAAAAATAACAGCAAAAATTTACTTAAAACGCTTGACACAAAACCTCTACACTGAAGAAGCATGATTCCGCAAAGGATCATCCTGCATTGATCACATCAACACCTTGCGGGTCGTTATAGAGCAATGCGTTGAATATCAATCATCACTTCATTTCCTGTTCATCGACTTTGAGAAAGCTTTTGACACCGTCAACAAGGACCTTAGCTGATTTGCCTTGTGGAGGAGAGATATCTCGAATAAACGCAATTCTATTATAAAGATGATCATAAATGAGTAGTCGAAATTTCCCGTATTACACGAAGGTAGGTTATCATACGAGTTTGAATTAAAAAGTGGATTAAGACAGGACTGCATACTGACAACATTTCTGTTCTAATTGATGATTATTGGGCAACTAAACCGAACTTCGGATGAATTTTTAAGTCAGAGATTTTTAAAGTCCCAATACACGAATGTGCGATACCTTACCCGCTCAATATAATCAAATTCTTTATAACGTTTTAGATAGTAAAATTAATATTATAAAGTTATTGGGGGAAACAATTTTAAACAACTTATTGTAAAGGGTTTAACAATTTACTAGTCAGTAATTTGCTAATACTTAGCAATTTACTAAGAGAGTCCAAAATTTTCGCTACAGAAGAATTCTTTCAGGTAATTCTCGCGTTTTTGAGCTAGTAGAGCAGGACATATACAGAGCAGGTGAACAACTGTTTCCTCCATACAGCTTCTGCAAAAGTCATTTAAAAATACGCCTAGCCCCGAGGCATGCTTTCATATTAGACAGTGCCCGGTTATGACACCGATTATGAAGCTTATATGCGACCTGCTTAGAGATAACAAGCTCCATTAGAGATGATCGAAAGTTATGGACTGTTATTGAGTTTGTAGAGACGGAGTCCAGAGATTTGATAGCGGCCTGACTATCTGAGAAAATACGGATATCAGATGTTAATATCACGTTTTCTTTAAGCCAGGACAAGACTTCTTTTATAGCCAAAAGTTCCGCCTGGAACATGCTTCAATGATTGGGAAGGCGGAAAGAGAGGCTTAATTTCAGTCGTTCAGAGTACACACTTCCACCAACCCCCTAAATTTGTTTTTGATCCATCTGTGTAAAAGTGGATTGGCTCGTCTTCCAGGAATGCCTAACCCTCCCAGAAAGATCTGAAAGGTATAGAAATCTGGAACTTTCTTTCGAATTGCAGTTGGAGGATAGTATAGTCTGTGTGCTTTGGAATTAATTCTAAATTGTTGTTAAACTACTTCGATGAAGCTTTGAGACGAATAGCAGAGGTAGGTGTTAGGTAGAGTAGGGTATTCAGTGCCACAGATGAGGTCGTGCGAAGGGATTCTAGTCCCTGATGGTCAGCCTAACTACGATGAAATGTGTCGATAGTGGATTTTCGATAGAGTTTAAGAAGCTAATATTTTGAAAAAATGTTGGACTAATAACCTTGTACCCGTTTGTTAGTAAAAATACGCTGGTATAAAATGAAGTCCAAAATAAAATTGTAGATTTTCTACACTGTAAAAGTGAAATAATAACGATTTAAACTTTGTAATTTTTTTTAAAAAGGCAACATTGAGACTTATTTCAATTTTTCTATATTCCTTTCATACCTTCTATTTTAAATATTGTGTTTAACTTTTTTAAGGAACGAAGTTAATACAAAGGGTCCAATTTCTCAAATTGAAAAATTTAAAAAAGAGAACTGTGCTTGGTGAATAAATCTGTAAGTTCGTGCTTTCGTGAAGACTTCTTTCGTTCAAAATATGCAGAAGGATCTTTGGAAAAAATCAGTTTTGAAAACTTTAGTTCAATGTGACCTTTGTAAAGTAACTGAGTTTGTATACCGAATTTCGGAAAGACGTGGAGAAAATTGTAGGTAACCTCATTTGAAGTTCAAAACAAACTTTATTAATCTATTGACTTTTCAAGAGCAAATTAAGAACTCCATTATCTTAAATCCCATTTCAAATTTTTTTATTATTTTCAACAATACGAGTATTATAAAATCATTGGTCTTTGCTTGTTTCGATTTAAAATAGAAATAATTAGACATTAGTACATTTATTTTTACGATATTCCGTTCTTATTAATTTAACTACATAATATATATGATTTATATAGACATGTATAAAGCTTCATAAGTTCATGATAAAACAGTATACCTTCAAGTTCATCAAGTTTGCTCGAAACCATTTAAATTAAATGCGTAAGCTTTTAGTTTTACATAACAAAACATCCAGAGTTAAGTTCTATACCTACACCTAGGCTAGTTATATGCATATTGCTACATCTATACATACTGTACTTTATTGCTCTTACATAAAATCTCTGGTGCTATTTAAAATGGTACATAGACATACCCACCTGCTTAGTGTCTTTGAATTCTCAAAGGACTTATTTGTTGCAGGAAACAATTTCATTTCCATCAAGAGAGAAATTACATATTACTCGTATTTTCCTAACTTTATACAATGCTGCACGTAGGTACGCTACATTTTGCAAGTCAAGCACGTTGCCAATGTTAGCAACACTCTATACTCTCTCGTCAATTCAAGGACATTTATCTGACTTCCCTTGCCACGGAGCTTACACAGTTTACCCTACCTTAAGCAACCCACTTACTGCGAAGCGAATCACCTTAGGTACCTACCTAACTACCAACGTTTCATTTATAAAAGGGGGCCAAAAGCCATACCTTTCAACTAACCTTAACATACAGAGTCGTGCTCGTGCTTATTTAAATTTTAAATCGATATCTAAATGTTGCGTTCGTCGGTGCTGGTAGCGTTTTTAATGATTTAAAGATTGATGATTTGGCCAGGCCAAGTTACCTTGCATCCTAAGGATCCAAATGATGAAATTAATAATCCACTTTCTTAACCGACTGAAGACGAACGACCGACCGACTTCGAGACGACAGAACTCGCAACTCGAGACTTGTTTAGCATTGAGGTGTTAAATGCCTGACTAAGTACACACGTACCGCTCCGCAACCGCACTTGACAAATTGAAACGTTTAAGAATCCCTTTTGAGTGTTTATCCAGTGTCTTGTTAAATGAAGATGGGAGTTATGAACAGCCACCGCTGTTTCCTTCCTCGATTTGCCTGCATCTCATCTCATTGACTATATGGATGAGTATAGCGGATGTGGTATGTCTGGGATCTGCTGGATGCTGGTTCAGGTTGATGTTAATGATGATTAAGGCTCTTATCTTCTTGTTAGGCTATGGAAAACAATTTGTTTACATGATTAACAACATTCATAGTCACAATAATGTGAACTCGCAGTTTGCGGGGACGTGCGTCGTCGTCGCGTCCATGGCTGGGACACAAAAATAAATGTTAAAAACAGAACGGAACGGAAAAAATTTGGCTTCCCTCGTAAATGCATCCAAATATACCTCTGAGGCTTCCTTTGCACATACAAATATGAGCACAGAAAAGTCGTTTAACCTCGTATCCTATTTGAAATAAAATGTAGGTAGGAATATGCATTTATTTGCACAAGGATATGAATATGTACACATGTACAGTACATGGATATTTAGTTGAGGTAGTTTACTTTGTGTCACCGCAAGTCCTCTTTGTCTATGTTTAGTTTGCTAGGCATGCCGGCTGGGAAATGTTTTTATGGACAAAATTCGAGGTATAAGGACTTTTATATATAGTCATGCCATAGAGATAAGAGTAAAGGTGAATATGACTTAAACTAGGTAAGGCAGTGCATATGTATATGTATATATCACGAAAGGTTTAGGGGCACAATTTAGATTAAAATCCAATTAGATGTCGGGCGGGATTGAAGATTTATATCTAAATAGTCACTTGTAGTTTTATGTTTATTTCATTAAGGATAATATTTAAGCCGACAGCGACAGGTACCTACGACCACAGGCGAGAAGATAATGATTATGTGTTCAATTTCAGAATATATGGAAACTTGAATGTTGGGGCAAAGATTTTGATTCATAAAGGAAATTCGATGTCTCTTTTTAGAATTCTTAAGACCAAAATACGAGAGAATGAAATAGTTAGTTCCATTTATACTGAGAAAACTGAGATATTAGTCCAAAAATCCAAAAATTCTAATCAAATAATTATTTAACACTACACTTAACGATATCCTTACGTAAATATAAAGAATAGATTCGTTGAGCCAATACAAATTTTATAAAAGAGGCTGGGATGCGACCCACACTGATAACTTCCCATCCCGTCTGTCGATTTGTCTTACTTAAAAGTTTGTAGGTTTTCGTGTTGGGTTAAAAAAGTTGTCAGTTGAATTATTCTTAAAAATTTCAAAATAACGAACAATATTTTTCGTTTAATGAAATAGATTCTTAGTCGAAAACAAATTTTTACCAATTTTAGTAGCATTTCTTAAAATGTTTTATTTCTTATATAAACAAATACAAATTGTATGAATGAAATTAATTTGAGAGATATCGAGAACCGACCGTCAATTTTTACCAAACTTACGTACTATTTTTTGTAGATTTTATTTTTTTATGAAAAAAACGGACTGTTGGATTTTTATAAAATTATTACTGAATATTGAAAAGAATATTTTTTGTGAAATAAAATAAGTTTTAAGCCAATATTTTTAATTTTTGAAAAGCTATTTGAGTCCAAAGTAAATTTTTACCAAGTTTTAGTATTGTTTTTTTTTTAGGTTTTTATTTTGTATAAAAAAAAACTGTGAATTTGATTTTTCTCAAAATTTTGCCAGATGTTAAAAACGTTATTTTTCATTGCACAAAATTGTTTTGGAGATGAAATCATTTTTTATTCGTAAAATTTTCGGGGTGAAATTTTTTTTTCAGTTTTTTTGATTTATAAAAAAAAACGTTAATTTGATTTTTTCCAAAAATATATTTGTTTCGTATCACGTTACAATATATAATATAAAATTTAATTCAAGTCTTTTGACTTTAGCGTCATTGGGTCCTGAAAAAAAAAAAAAAACTGCTATGGTAAAAAAAAACACCCACGCAATTTTCTTAAGAGCCCTTTCTGCATCTTTCTGCATTATTGTCTGTATAACAAAATTTATTTGAAGTCAATATCTCTTCTGGTTCTTGAGCTATGGACGATGAAAAAAACGTCGCGAACGTAGACATACGAACGTACGAACGTACGTACACACGCACGCACAGGCATCTTTCTAAAAATCTTGTATTTCGACTCTAGGGACCTTGAAATGTCAAAATTTTCAATACGACAAATCGGACCCATTACAATAACTTCCTATGGGAAGTTAAAAATGTTGACATTTCACGACGACGTTTCAAGGTCCCTAGAGTCTAAATAATTAAAAGTCTGTACGTCCGCACGTTCGGAAAGCTTTTTTCGTCGTCCATATCTCAAGAACCAGTAGAGATATTCAAATCGCTATAGCATCATTGGTTCGTGAGATATTTTAGGTTAACCGAATTTTTCACTTTTTTTTTAAATCGCTATGGTAAGAAAACCATGTTTTGAGAGTCCTTTCTTCATCTTTCTGCAATATTATCTGTAAAACAAATTTTATTCGAAGTCGATATCTCTACTGGTACTTGAGCTATGGACGACGAAAAAAGCTTCCTTGGTCTTATTATATGTACAAAAATTGTATTTGAAGTCGATATTTCTGCCGGTTCTTGAGATATGACCCACAAAAACGGTATCGCAAACGTGCGAAGTACATACAAACGCACATTTACTATACACGCCTCTATTAAAACCATTGATTATTAAAAAATTGAAATGTCAAAATTTACAATTTGACAAATTGGTCAAATTACAATAACTTCCTATTAGCAGTTAATTAAAAATTAAACTATTTGGTTTTGTTCAAATTTCCGTACGTTCTATAAGGCCTAAAACTCATTAGGAAACCTAGTTGCCAATAACTTTAATTTGCTTGGAGTCAACAGCATCTAGCAACATGGAGCATGATCTTGTGCACACCATAATTCTCTGAGCAACTTTTCGAAACAGTGTATCGTTTTCGTTCTATGTTTGTACATAACAATAAGACCTTGAAAACATGCCTAATCGAATATATATAATATACTTCACTTCAAATGGTCCTTTGGCTTCAATTATTGAGGTAGCTTTAAGAAAACCGTAGATGTGACTGATTTTTGCTTAAAATTTCTTTTTCCCTATATACTAAAGCGAAAATTAAGGCCCACAAACTGGAGTTAATGTTCTTGAAGTTGCGGTTACTTTACTCGTTCGTGTGTATTTTACCATGATGAAAATGTTAAGTTTAAATAAATAATAAATTGATAATGTCAATTTGTTGATAAGTAAAAGGATGTGTTCACAAAATAAATTAAAAGTTGCCATGTCCCTATTAAAAAAATCGATATATGAAAACCCCCCTTAACACAAAGATTAACGCTTTGCCTATTTGCATTTAAAGTTGTAAACACACTGGCGCAAAATTTTAAACAATCTATTGTTAAGGATTTAACAATTTACTAGTTATCAATTTGCTAAATATTTAGCAATTTATTAAGAGAGTCAAAAAAATTTTAAATTTTCTTTTCGTTTTTATTACAAAATGAGCGGCTAAAAATGTCTAAAAAGTGACACTTCGTGAAAATAAACAAAGCAAATACGCTTAAACCCGTGGCATGATGGTAAGTGCGTTGGACTGTCATGCCAAAGGTCTTAGGTTCGATCCCTGCCTATGCCATCTAAAGTTTTTTTCACGGATACTGCCTCTTGCGAGGAATTGACAAATTCTCCAAGAGTAATTCTTGTCATAAAAAGTGCTTTCTCAAAGTTGCCGTTCGGATTAGGCTTAAAACTCTAGGTCCCTTCCATCCCTAACAACAGAGTACTCGCACACAGGAATGGTTGGGAGTTGTAAGTCACTAGGCCCTAGTTCTCAACGTACTGTTGCGCCAACCAATTTATTTGTAAATACGCTTAAACGCACCTGTTAGTTAAAATTCGCACCTGTTGACTGGCCCATTCTATTCGCTGTTGCTATAAGAATAATTGGGCATGTTCAGACAATATAAGAGACTTCATTTGCAGTCAACTGCATTCTTTGAACGTACATTTTAACCGAGGCAACTAGTTAGTTTTTCAAGTGTCATAAACTCAATTGATCGTGCAAAAACTACCAAAAATATAATTGTCTAAAATTCTCAGGCAAGCTACAAGTCCATCTTGACCATTTTTGTATTTTAAAGAAATATTAATTATTCTTTTCCAATTTGACAAGGAACTCTTTTTCATAAAACATCAAATCGAAATTAATGTAATCACAGAGTAATAAAGTTCAGCTTTCAGTGGAATGAAAAATTTGAGAAAGCACTTTCCCTGACAAGAATTACTCTTGGAGGATTAGTCAATTCCTCACAAGAGGCAGCATACTTAAAATAAACTTAAGATGGCACGGGCAGGGATCGAACTTAAGACCTCTAGCATGACATTCCTACGTACTAACCATCATGCCACGGGTACTACACTAACTTTCTAGTCAACTTTCCAAAAAAAATTGCCTTAATTGGAAGGGAATTTTTTGGCAGCTTTCCAATCAGATACTAGAAACTTGCCTTCCTTTCAAGTCCCTTATGTCTTCTGAACCTGTCCATTGTAAAGATGTCATGTGGAAATGACATTTAGCAAATTGCTTAAAGTTAAAGTTGCCATTCCGTGATTTTAACTTTAGCAAATTGTTAACAGATAATAAAATGTTAAAATCGTTTAAAATTAGGTAAACCATCTTTTAAGCTTAGTAAATTGTTAAAAATGTCTTTAACATTTTACTAAATCGTTTAAAATTTTGCCCACTGTTCTTAGATGTTTTGCCATCTTTCTAATGCACCTCGTATAAAAAGAACTGCCAATCTTTTAAAATAAATAAATATGTAGATTTTGGTCACCACATTTATCCTAACTAAAGACTTTTCTAGAAAAAATTAAAGAAATTATATAAACGTCGACAACGCTTGCCAGGAGATTGAAAGACGGCAGGAACCATCAAATTTTGAAGAGCGAAATACATGCAGTGTACGCAATTTGTGCTACGCACTTTAACATTTTAACAACATGACATCCTGCTGCCATTAAGACTGCAATCCTTTAGATTGAGAGATCAGTAAGATCATCACATTAAACAAGAAAAATTCACGGCGATTCTGAGTAAAGAGAAAACGTTTGCCAAATATTTCGAAGAAAATGTCATTACAAATCCACTAAACCATTGTGCATTAGACAACAATAGGATATTTACAGCTGAATGACGGTCAGTGAAATTTCAACTAACATAGCGGCTTAGGTTCTATAGGTTTTATAGACTTACGTCGTTTTGCTTCCCGCAAAGTTGTTTGGATTTTGGGAGAGACACTCTGACCAACATCTAGAATGGAATCTCCAAATTGACGTGCTTACGGCTTTGACATATACAATATCTGTAGAACTATTATTAAATGAATTTGTTGGAAAGTCAAAAGGTTGTTGTTGTTAGTCCATCAAATTCACCAAAGGTCTTACTTTCCGAAATCGAAAATTTGGATTTTATAAAATGCTGGATTTGAAACAAGTTCCAGTTTCTGTCACGGCTGTGCATACATTCTTCGAAATTTTGTTGTTTTAAAACTTTGTTAAAATTTAAAAAAAAACTAAAATTTTAAATAAGTCATAATTCTACAGCTCATGTTTGGTAACAAGTTAACTCTTGATTTTTTAAGCAGGCGTTCCTAAAAACTTTCATTGTGAGACTATTGGCCATTTCTTGAAAGGGTTTACTTATTCTTCAATGTATACTAACAAAAAACTGTCCCAGGTATTTGACTTTATAATTGGGACAAAATCACATATCCGTTATCAGTCCTATAAAATAGTCAGCTTACAATGATTTTGTAAGCAAACTCAAGCTTGACACCTTGTGGATTTATAAATTGACAAGTATTGAATAAAAATGTTTAATTGCACTCACTTTGTTGTTGCTTGAACTAAATTCCAATCGTATCCTTCCAACACCTTCATAACGGCACACGTTATTCTTTCGTCCTCCTTGCGCCTTACTCCTGGCATTTCTTTTGACGCACATGATCCTTTTTTCGCATCCTTACCGTTTGCATAATTAGCTAACACTAAAGTTTCAACGGGTTTTGTATCGATTTTCATAATTTTATCGTCCGTATCCATATTAACGTAGTAAAATTTTAACTTCGTTTCTTGAACACTAATGTTAATAATTTTTGTTAATTTTAAAACTTTCGCTCTTAAAATTTTAAATTTTTATTAAATGAAAGAACGCGCGTAATGCGTCACTTGTATCGTAAATTTGTATATAAATTCACTGTTTTGTATCCACACGAAAACCGATCGTTACCGTTCAACATCCCATCGAGAACTGTTACTGTTTATGCTGATAAAAATCAGCTCGACCATGGCCGCTGCCACACCGCCTCTGCCGCCGCCGTCACCGATCTAAGTAACAAAATCCAAACTAACATATCACATTCCCATAAGTCACACTTCAAAACTCGAAGAGCCCAAAACCGAAGCCGACTCCAACGTCAATCGACGGGCGAACGGACGGACGCGGCTCATCTCCCATTTTTCCGTTTTTATGTGTGACTGATGTGTGACTTTGGTTTGACGTGGTGCGGTGGCTCTTGGCGCTGAGCTGCTTCTTTAACAGCCGAATCGAAGACTCTCATGCTCCGCTCATATTGAAGTAAAACACAAGAAAACTAATACGGTTTAGTGTTTACTTAAGAAAACCATCCACAATATTTCATATCGCTTTGCTACTCAGTTGCACCAATGAAGATTGAAGACTCTCAACAACGCTTATGCTCGAAAAACTTTAATGAAAAAGCGTACGCAGCAGTGGCATGGCATTACTCGTAGCGTATCTCTCGATCTTCAAGTGGTTTTTAGTTGTTGCTGTCATTTGAAGAAAGACTTAAGTGCTCGGGGATTGCTAATTATGCGCGCAATACTTTAGCGTTTTCATATGTGATGGACTTGGACACTGGACGATCAACGCGAAGCGAATAGGGCACCCCTAGGAAGTGCGAGTATTATTGCTCACCCTATATTTTATGGACATTGTTATTATGATGGGTAGGGCATGGCCATGGATCACTTGAAGTGAAAAGTCCATAGATATGATAAGAGGAGCATGGCTTGATTTATTTCCTTAACAATTTGAAGGCATATATGTATGTACCTACGAATAAATTTATTTCCAATTTTTGTTTTTATTGACAAACTTGAAATAGTCGATTGCGAAACATAGATATTTTGTTTTTAATGCAAACAAAGACAAATTAAATTATGAAAAAAGGTAAAACTGTTATCACCTGAAGCTTACTTAAACAGGAAAGGATAGAACTTTTTTTCACTTCTACATTAAATTAAACCAAACAAAAATAAATTTGTATAGAAATGAGATATATGTATGTAGTATGTAGAATCGATCTATGCTTGGATTTTGATAAAATGTATACATGAAGGCTTCGTTCTTCTTCTTGTGGCAGTGATTGTGGGGCATCCGGCATATCCACAAATATTTGGCCTATCTCAATAGATTCTTAATTTTGTTCCGTGCAGTAATGGCATATCTGACCTTTAAATTAGTTATAACGGTATTTAAAGTCATGATGAATTAAATTACATACCCTGTTATTTTTATCAGCATATTACAAAAGAATATCAAAGTTATATTTTTAATTTAAGACTACAAGTTTTGGAAAATACGCTCTACTACTCATATATTTTATTTACATTTGTAGTTTTGAAATAATAGTTAAAATTTTCGAAATAAGATTGATGTTTGCCTAAAGTGTTATTTTATCATGTAGAAATTAAAAATAACAACGCAATCGTGTTGGAATTCCCGCAACCAAATTTCAAAATTAATATCTCTGGCTTTCTTTAGTTAGTATCAGATTTTTTGCCAAGTCTTGTATTCGTAAAAAATTTCGAACTGGAGATTTTAATGAAACATGACATTACGATGGTAGAGAAGTCGAAATAAATGGGTCTCCCGATTCCGTCTGTTGGTCTGTCTGTCTTTGCTAGGGTTCCCAATTTTGGTTCGAATCTTCAGAATAAAAAAAAACGTCAACAAATAAATTAATAAAATTAAAAAATATTTAAAATTACATACAGTTAAGGAACTCTTACTTTTAACTATTGATAATAATTTAAAAAAAAAATAACACAAAATAAGAATTTCTAGCTATAATAAAAAAAATAACATCACAGAATTCTTAGGTTATTAACTTCCCATAGGAAGTTATTGTAATGGGTTCGATTTGTCAAATTAAAAATTTTGACATTTCTCGACGTTTCAAGGTCCCTAGAGTCGAAATAAAAGATTTTTAGAAAGATGTCTGTGCGTGCGTGTGTACGTACGTACGTTCGTACGTCCGTATGTTCATATGTCCGTATGTTTGTATGTCCGTATGTCCGTACGTCCGTATGTCCGTTTGTCCGTATGTCCGTATGTCCGTATGTCCGTATGTCCGTATGTCCGTACGTCCCTACGTCCGTACGTTCGCGACGTTTTTTTTGTCGTCCATAGCTCAAGAACCAGAAGAGATATCGACTTCAAATAAATTTTGTTATACAGATAATAAGGCAGAAAGATGCAGAAAGGGCTCTCAAGAAAATTGCGTGGGTGGTAGCAGTTTAAAAAAAAAGGTGAAAATTCTGGTTAAACCTAAATATCTCATGAACCAATGACGCTAGAGAATTGAATTAAATTTTATATTATATATTGTAACGTGATACAAAACAAATATATTTTTGGAAAAAAATCCAACTAACGGTTTTTTTTATAAATCAAAAAAAAACTGAAAAAAAAAATTTGTCACCTCGAAAATTTTACGACTAAAATATGATTTCATCTCCAAAATAATTTTGTACAACGAAGAATAATGTTTTTGTCATCTGATAAAATTTTGAGAAAAATCGAATTGACAGTTTTTTTATAAAAAATAAAAACCTAAAAAAACATTACTCAAATTTGGTAAAAATTGAATTTCGACTCAAATATGTTTTCAAAAAATTGAGATTATGGCTTCAAACTTATTTTATCTTATAAGAAATATTATTTTCAACATTCGGACAAATTTTGAGAAAAATCAAATTGACAGTTTTTTTACAAAAAAATAAAAACCTAAACAAAATATTAATAAAACTTGGTAAAAATTGACTTTCGACACAAATATCTTTTCAAAACTTTGCCATATTGGCTTTAAACTACTTTTATCTTTCAAAAAATATTGTTGTCAACATTCAGTAAGATTTTAAGAAAAATCGAATTGACAGTTTTTTTACAAAAAATTAAAAACCTAAAGAAAAATTTAACAAAAGTTGGTAAAAATTGATTTTCGACTCAAATATCTTTTCAAAAATTTAAGATAATGGCTTTTAACTAATTTTAACTTATAAGAAATATTGTTTTCAACATTAGGACAAATTTTGAGAAAAATCGAATTAAAAGTTTTTTTTTACAAAAAATAAAAACCTAAAAAAATGTATAAAAGTTGGTAACAATTGATTTTCGACTCAAATATCTTTTCAAAACTTTGAGATATTGGCTTTAAACTACTTTTATCTTTCAAAATATATTGTTTTCAACATTCAGTAAAATTTTGAAAAAAATCGAATTGATAGTTTTTTTACAAAAAATTAAAAACCTAAAAAAAAAAAATACTAAAACTTGGTAAAAATTTACTTTCGACTCAAATAGCTTTACAAAAATTAAAAATATTGGCTTCAAACTTATTTTATTTCACAGAAAATATTATTTTTGATATATAATGAAATGAAATATACAAAAAATAATACGCAAATTTGGTAAAAATTGATACATATACACAAACTTTTAAGCAAGACAAATCGACAGACGGGATGGGAAGTTATCAGTGTGGGTCGCATCCCAGCCTCTTTTTTTAATTTTAAAATTGAGTTTAAAAAACTTAAAATTGAAAAGTTATCTTTATTTTTTTAAATTTATATTTTTTTGGCTTTTAACGGTGCGACGAAAATCCTTATCATTTCTTAAAAAGTCAAAGTATTCGATACAAGAACTTTTGTTATTGATCTTTATCAATAACTCAGCTCTAATAAGATCAATTGTTGTTCTATTTCTTTCACCACGCCATTTAATATTCATTATTAAAAAAAAACTCTTTTGCAAAATGCGGATGAAGTAGGTTTATGTCAATATTGAAGAGTTCAGCCAAAACAACGAATACTGAAAAATTAGGGAAAATATTTTGTGAAAGAGAAAACGGTGATACTTGGTAGATTAAGTTATCTTTCTCGTGATCGAATCTAAATTTACCTTCAATATACTGCAATGATTTTCTACAAAAATTAATAAACTCGTTTTCAATTTTGGGTTTTCTAGTTTCAGTTGTTTAAAAAAAAAAATATTGGCGGACGTGATTTCCAAAAAATGTATCATTCAGTCTTGTTTGAAGTTAAAGTTTAAACTTGTACATAATATGAAATAAGTTTACCAAAGTTGTAGTTTTAGATTCAAGTAGTAATGTAGTTTCTTGAAAAATTGGTAACATATGATCTAAAAAATATAAATACGTTTCCATCACATTTTATTGTTTAACTTTTTTAAACAAAAGTGTCTTGATCGCTTATGGACAGTCATCTTTTCCGGAAAAGTATGTCGTTATTGCTATTCCAACCAATAAGTTTTGAATAGCGGAAGCAATGATAACCATCTACTAGTAGGTATGTGTCTTATTAAGTCCAAAAATGCACATTTAATAAAGCCATAGACACGTTTTAATTCAGCTCGTTTTTTTGCAGACATTTTAAAATGAGAGTAAACTTTCAAAATAACGTTTTCTACGTCTATTAACAACTGATCTAGAGAATGCTCAAGGTAGTTAGGCAAATGGCTTTAAGAATAAATTTATTCTCTTTTTGAAAAGTAGTAAAAAAAGAGTTGTTCTTATCTGCAATAAAAGAAGACACTTGTTGGAACGACTAACCATATCTATCAAAACAACCCTTTATAATATTAAATATACTGGCTGCGGTTTCATCGGGGCTTTCTATGAAATCCAATAATTTGTTTTCAATACCATTTTATATTGAGCAAAATAGTTGTAAGAAAGATTATGCTTAACGTTGTGGAAACATGTTCAATCTCGAGTGCAACAATAGCGAGTTCTTCATTTCCACATCTATTCGGAAAGAATTTTGTTAGGACATTACTAAAATTGACAAGTTTTATATACATATACAAAATTAATTTAAAAAACAAACGCTCTATGGATTTTCAAACAAAAAAATTGAAAAATTCGGTTTCAGACAGAACATTGTTCATCCCTGGCCTGACAAAATAACTCGTCTGAAGAAATAAGAAATGCCGACAATCTATAACTTATCGAAAGAAATATTTGTGTATTCGATTAGTTCGTTGAAAACAATCCTTTTGATATATTATTTTTTTAAGCTAATAAATTAACTCATTTTTAAGGATTTATAATGATGAAAACCATAATTTCTTTCCAAATCGTATATTGTTAGTTAGTCTTGCCTTTTAATCGAAAGACAATATGAAAATGTTAAAATTCAATCTTCTATTAAATTTTATTTTGAAAATAACTTATTCCAACATGAAATCGTTCAAAAAATAGCTTTCATGGTCAAATAAATACGTTTCTATAGTTTTTCATAAAAAGCATGAAACAACTCTAGTATTAACAGATTTTAAAAACCAAGTTTCAATTTAAGTTAAATGGTCCAAATTTACAATATTTTAAATAATATATATTTAACACCAAATATATGTACATATATCTAATATTCGTTTTGTTATGGATTTATTCTTAATTGAAATAAAAATAAGAGGCATTGAGAACAAAAACGCATAGCCATTGTTTTAAAATGTTTATTAAAACTTTAAACGAAAAACAAATTGTGTTTATACATATTCAAACACTTTAAAGTTTAAAAGACAAAATAAAAACGATCACTTGAAAACAACCAGTTTGTTCAAAAATTTTAGATTTAGGGATTTTGTTTTGGGGATTTCATGTTGTTCAATGAATAATTCGAAAACAAAATTTAACCTTTTGTAGAGGCTTCTTTATTTAAATAATAATTAAGTAACAACGTCTGTTTAAATTCAGCTCAAGAATAATAATAATAGGTCCGTTCGCGTACCCTCCTAAAACAGTCCAATTTTACGAAAAAATACGAAATTTAACCAAATCCTGTTCGCGTACTCAAAAATTTCGTAGTTTTTCGTAAAAGAGAGCGCTTACGAGAGAGTAAAATATTTCCCCAAGCTACGAATTTTAGCCCAAGAAATTTCTTTGGGCTGATTTGTGAAATTTGTCAAATTTGATAGAAATTCAAATAAATAAAATAAATGGCTCGCTTTTGCTGTCAGTTATAAAATTTAAAAACAAATTTTCAAAGAACAGCAACAAGACAGTAATATTAGATCCGTTCGCGTATCCTCCTAAAACAGTCCAATTTTACCAAAAAATACGAAATTTAACCAAATCCTGTTCGCGTACTCAAAAATTTCGTAGTTTTTCGTCATGGTATAAAGAATACAAGGTATGCTGTATATGAGATGATAGGTCGCCATCTTGTATTCGTGTGACGTCATTGCGAGTGACAGCCAGTTTTGTGCGGTTTTTATTTCTTAATGTTTTGGTTGATTTCATTTGCAAAAGTAAATAGACAGTGTTCCCTTGAAAAATATAAATAATTGTAACTTCTTTTTAAATAAACAAACTATTTACATAAATGTAAATATGCCAAATTACTGTTGTGTGAAAAATTGCAAAAGTTATTCAAACAACAAAAAATGTGAAAACCTGAGATTTTTTTGCTTCCCAAAAGATCCAAATCTGAGTTTGGCTTGGGTTAAAGCTTGTGGAAAAAAAATATTAATACCAGCTTTGCACGAATATGCTCGTTGCATTTTAAAGAAGACGATTATTGTCTTAAAGATAAGCTTATGAATGTGCCATTGCCTAAATCAAAACTTGATCCGAAAGCCGTACCAACCAGAAACATACCTGAAAGTTGCGGTGACAATGCGCTTGCTTTATCAAGGACTCTTAGGGCGGACAAAAGGAACAACCGAAGAACTGTGGCAAGTTGCCTCCAACATTATGAAGAAAAAGAAAATGTTTCACCCAATATGCAAGAACAAATGCAGCATGTTGTCGAGATGGAAAATTCAATTTCAACTCAAACAGAGTAGGTTCATTTTTATATTAAAATATTAAAAAGCATTGTGTTAAATCAAAATTTTTTTATAAACAGAGTTGATATGGAGTGTAGCAGAGAGCTTCAAATAATCGAGTTGGAGAAACAGTTGCAGCTTTGCCAAAAAGAAAAAAAACAATTGGAAGAAGATAACTGCAAGCTCCGCAAAATTGTTGCTCTTGAAAACATATTTATTAAAATCAATAGCAATAAGATACATGTGATAAGTGATTACTTAAAGTTTTACTTAACAAACTGTGATGATGTAAATTTACCTGAAAAAATTAAACTTTTGTTCTTTAGATGTAGACTTTATTTTAGAATAAAGTCTTTAAATAATCCTAATAACGAAAAAAAGAAACAAACGTACAAAAAAAAAAACTATTATTTTAAAAGAGAAATACCTAGTTTATCTTCTTATTTCAAAGTTTTACACATATAGAAATTGAAAACCAAACTCAATTCACCCACTAAATATTTATAAGAAAATGGGATTTCTATAGTTTCGATTTCCTCTTTTCCTTTCCTATATCCACATATTCTACAAGTTTCCGGTGTGTCTACAATTCCAATATCTGTTGACTTGGTTACCTTATTCAAGGGCATTCTTGGTTGTAAATTCTACAAAACAAACAAAATTGGTTTAAATAGAATTTCATTATTTAATTTAATTATTAATTATACCTTGACAAGATCAAATTTATCAAATAACCACAAGATAATTTCAATTCAAGCAATTGGAATCCTGAGAATTTTTGTTCAATAATCGTTCGCACTTTTTCTTAATGAAATGTTTGGCCATCTAAAACTATAGATAATTAAACATTAATCAATTGTAACAATATGTTTAACCATATTATGAACCACCTACCGTAATAACTCTTCTTCAAGCAAAATATATACAATAGGCCAGGGATTAACTAAGCACTTAAGAATCACTAAGGACCTTTTTAACACTATCAATTTGAGGTGATGCTGGTCTTTGCAGAACATACAATAATATAAATGAAATAAATTATGAATGTTTTAAATCTCAATAACAAATAAATTATTGTTTAGTTTTTTTTCGATCTGCCGATTGAGAACCGAAGAATATCAAAGAACATCATAAATAAGAAAATTCACTCGCAATGACGTCACGATTCAGTCGACCAGAACTGTCAAGCATACCTTGTATTCTTTATACCATGGTTTTTCGTAAAAGAGAGCGCTCACGAGAGAGTAAAATATTTCCCCAACCTACGAATTTTTGCCAAAGAAATTTCTTTGGGCTGATTCAAATAAATTAAATAAATTGCTCGCTTTTGCTGTCAGTTATGAAATTTAAAAACAAATTTTTAAAGAACAGCAACAAGACAATAATGTGTGAAAAATTTGTTGTTTTCCCGTTCGCTTACTTTTTTGTAGTTTTTTTTTGGTGAGAGAATTTTACCCCCACTCTTTAAAATATCTCTTTTTACGAATTTTGGTGCAGAAAGTACGCGAACGGACCTAATAATTGTAAACATCAAAATAATAATTTCTATAAAAAGGTGTTCTAAGGTTTTTTAGACAAACAAGTAAAAAGTAAAGTACTTATAACTCGGCCAATCCTGATATTTGATCGCCCCGATCAATTACTACATATAACAATTCAAATATTACATCATTATGATTTAAAAAAAAATAAGTACAGTATAATGTAAGTTACAAAAATTAAGATAATACCTAATCTAATTAATTAATAACTAATCAAATACATACCTACACATAATCTAAAATAATAAAAAGTTAACATTTTTAAGAAAATTTTTAATAAAATATGACATTAGTGTTAATTTTACTCAGAATTAATATCATCATCCAATGAACTACGCCAATCAGCCCAATTTCGTATGTTTCTACCTTCAATAATACCGTCATATGGCATATAAGTACGTTGACAATTTTCAATGTACCTAATTACATATCTGTCATTTGGAAGAACTTTATAAACTTTATATGGGCCCTTAAATGTATTTATCAATTTTTTTTTTGTTCCAATAGTTGAATCGAAAATTCTAATTGCAACAAACTCACCTTCAGAGAATTTTATGTGTGGCTGAAATTTCTTTTTAATCATTTTTGAGTTTCGTTGCTGAGATTTTTCAATTTGCTTGGAAGCCTTTTCACGTATTCCGTCTAAATCACGATCAAAAGATTCAAACTTTTCATCCAAGTATTCAGTAAGGATATCAACTTTAGGACCCCGCTGATCTACCCCATATAGTAGCTGAAAGGAGTCTTGCCGGTGCTACAGCGCACATGAATTATTCATAGCATACTCAACGTTTGTTAGCATTTGTGTCCAATCAGAATGTTGAATGGGTTCGGAAAGCTTTGCGAGCATAGACTTTAAGACTCGATTTACACGCTCCACTTGACCGTTAGTAATTTTTTTCGTTTTTCTAATAAACGAATTTCCTTCTCAACACAAGCTTCTCCGTCATCCAATTGCGTAGTGTTACTCGGAATCAATATATTAAGCTGAACGCCTTGTTGCTCGGAATGTCCAGAAATGTCACTATTTTCTGTACTTTCATCCTTTTCGGAAGTTGTTGAAAGCTCAGGAACCACGGAATTTTCGGAATTTATCAAATCAGGTTTTGTAAGCTCAGTATGAAGGTCTCGCAGCTGAGCTATGGTTGCACTTAACGGAACTTCCACATTATTGGCTTCACACCAATCTAGAAGATAGTTTTTATTCATTCTTGACATATCCGGAAAATAATATTGGTTTTTTTTTATAATTGCAACTAATCCCACTTCTGATGTTGTAAAGGCTTCTTTATTTAAAAAAATAATTAAGTAACAAGACATTTATAAAAGACATTTGAAACTTAAAATTTGCAGTCGTTTAAGTTTCAACAAAAACTGATCATTTTAAATTAGCTAAATTCCTTAATCTTACTTGAAAAGATCTGCATTTTTAGTGTTTTATAACATTGAACTTTATTTTAACTAATGGACCACAAATACCAAAAATCAACCTTTTTAGATCTTCGGCGGTCTAAAGTTATTGAGTAGCAATTGTTGACTTTTTTATTTTGGACGTATTTTTCAGCTTAAATCAAATTATAATTTTTTATCATTAAATATCAGTGTACTGAGTTTTTATTATGTACACTCACTAAAAAATAAAAAATTTATATTTAAGTTCAATTCAGCAAATTAGTGACGGTCCTATGAATTTGTATTCAACGGAAATGTGTATATTGATTTTTTTGTAGAATTGATATTTTTATAATAAAAGTCTATGAAATTGCACTGGGAGTGCAGAATGTCCTGTGTGGAATAATTTCACAGCATAGTAAATTGGATGTATTACCCGTGGCATGATGGTTAGTGCGTTGGACTGTCATGCGAGAGGTCTTGGGTTCGATCCCTGCCTGTGCCACCTAAAGTTTTTTTCACGGGTACTGCCTCTTGCGAGGAATTGACAAAATCTCCAAGAGTAATTCTTGTCATGAAAAAGTGCTGTAGGTCCCCTCCATCCCTGCAATTACTCGCACACAGGAATAGTTGAGAGTTGTAAGTCACTAGGCCCTGTTTCTCTACGGACTGTCGCGCCACCTAATTTATTATAGTAAATTGGATAATTTGATTTAAAGAATTATAAATGGAATTCATAATGAAAGGATAATAACAATAGAAATTAAGCATTAAGAAACTGATGTTTGATGTACGAATTCAGATTATAAAAAAGTAAAAAACAATTTATAACATTTATTTTAGTGAAATTTAATATTTTGCCTTCGTATCCCTGTTTTCTTTCTCTCTACCCCTGTTTTCTTCATTAGAAAACAAGATTGGAGAAAAAATGTAGAAATGACATTCCTGTTTAGTTGAAGTTCTCGTGTTACACATAAGACATAACATACATACAGTCTATTTTTTTATGAAAAAAAGGACTGTTGGATTTTTATAAGAAATTTACTGAATGTCGAAAACAATATTTTATGTGAGATAAAACTAGTTTGAAGCCAAAATTTTTAATTTTTGAAAAGATATTTGAGTCGAAAGTAAATTTTTACTAACTTTCAGTAATATTTTTTTTTTAAATTTTGTATTGTTTGTTAAAAAACTGTCAATTCGATTTTTTTCAAAATGTTAATGAATGTTGTTCAAAATGTTAATGAATATTGAAAACAATACTTCTTATAAGATAAAATTAATTTGAAGCCATAATCTCAAATTTATGAAAAGATATTTGAGTCGTAATCAATTTTTACCAACTTTGAGTAATGTTTTTTAGGTTTTTATTTATTGTAAAAAAGCACTCAATAAGATTTTTCTCAAAATTTTACCAGATGTTAAAAACCTTATTCTTCGTTGCACAAAATTGTTTTAGAGATAAAATCATTTTTTGTTCGTAAAATTTTCGAGGTGAAAAATATTATTTTTCAGTTTTTATGATTTATAAAAAAACGTAGAATTTTTTCCTATCGCGATACAATATATAATATAAAATTTAATTCAAGTCTCTATTGGTTCGTGAGATATTTAGGGTTATCCAAAGTGTTCACCTTTTTTTTAAACTGCTATGGTAAAAAAACCACCCACGCAATTTTTTTGAGAGTCCTTTCTGCATCTTTCTGTATTATTATCTGTATAACAAAATTTATTTGTAGTCAATATCTCTACTGGTTCTTGAGCTATGGACGACGAAAAAACGTCTGTACGTCCGTACGTCCATAATTAAAAAAAAATTACAACTTTATGATACTGAACAATATTGTTCGTAATATTAAATTTTAACAATTATGTATTAGTCTGAAAGTGGAATATTGCTAAGCTTTAGGCCAGGGTTTAGTCGCGGCTGACTTGGGGCTGTTTTGGGCAATCTTTACGAAAACTGTAGATTTGTTTTGCTCCTTTTCTAGAACAAACTCGACCTTTTTCCTTAATTATGCTGTTATTCGAAATACTACACTTTCTTCTTCTTAAATCCCTGTGACTCAAATTATGATGCTTGGTCGAGATAAGGAGGACAAGTTTTTCTCTAAATTTGCGTATGCAACGTTTAGTTTGTTTTAAATTTTTGTACACTGCCAAACAGTTTACGACTGAAGTGCTCAGGAAACAGAAACAGGTTAAACATTTCTAATCTTTCGAAGTCGATTTCTGGACATAATTGTCCTACCGCCAGTAATCTACCATTCGCCCAAAAGGTACCAAGCCCATCTACGCATTATCAATCAGAAGAACTTCTTTTTTTTTCTACTAAATCAGTTGGAATCCAATGTTTCATCCGAAAATGCTTGGACCTCTTTAAGGTTGCTATAGTCAATTCCTCACAACGTTTAGTTTCATTAACAATACATTTAATCAGAGCTTCGTCTACACTCTGGTAGTAGATGTCAATAGTTGATGCTTGATTCGACATTTCGATTTGAACACCCGAAAACATAGAACACTGTGTGCCTACGAACATACATACTCACTCTGGGTTTTCTTCTAGGTGTCAAACAGAATCTTCATGCAAATTATCGGTGCCAAAATCCACATCGGATTGGGAATCAGACGGTATTGCGTAGTCGCTATCAACTACTACTACATACCTCTACATTTTCCACATATTTTAAATTAATTTTGAATCAAAAAATACATTAACAGTAGTACCTTACAATATTCTTATAGACGCAGACATTTGTAACACAGGATTTTGACATATAATATAGCATTTTGAATAAAGTATTATGATTCATACAGCATTCTTACCCCAACCCATAGGAAAAACGTAAAGCTATGAATTAAACTTCAAAATCTTTTCAGAGAAAACAAAAATGCGGCATAATTTTTGTTCCTTACATCATTTTCTCAATGGATAGGTACTATCTTTGGCAGCATAGTTAAATACTAGATGATGTAAGTTTGTTTTCAAAACTTCTATACCCTTTAAAGAGCACAAGGATAGTCATCATAAAAAACTAAATTCCAATCCTACTTCACTCTAATTGCTGTCATCTCAATATTCTTTTTAACAAAAAACGATGCTAGATGCGGCACTTTAAAGGAATTATTTTTAAAGTACATAAAATTTATATTTTGCAAACATATTGAAATATTTATCAATATCAGTTTGTAATCAAACTAGAGCGACCCATTAACTCTCTTCGTGTAGGATTTGCGAAAAAAACGAACTCAAGAACGACGATAAAATGCGCCTACCACCACCACCACCACCGACACCATCATCAAAGCCGTTGCATCTAAACCATTAAGCCGACTATTTTTGTTTTATTAAATGCATAACAAATGGCCAGAATCTGCGAGTCTTTGAAGTTTGCCGCCTTTTTTTAATGTGAAATTGGATCATCTCTAATTAAATGAAACCAAATGGCTGATTTTATACAGTTAAATGCGCGGCACAACTCATCATCCAATATTGCACCCAAATCCTTTCAAATGGCTGTCGTCGCCGCCACCGCCGCCGCCGCCGCTTGTTGCTGCCCGCTTTCTATATGAGTAATCATGAGAGGTTTCGAGGCATGAATTCAATATACCTACAAGTGCGGGTGAAATAGAACGGAAATACTCTTAACACAAAGTTGCACATCTCTCCCCTCACACACCCTCCCAACTCATCTATCTACATACATACATATATCTGACTTCAGACTTTATGAATATTTTATGAACGTGTAAAGAAGCGTTGAAAAAGGCCATTAGAAATGTCAAACTTTTCCAATTTGTGAATGTGAATGCGATTTTGTTTACTTTTTTCTTCCGAGAAAACTTTCCAGCTTTTCGAGTCTATGTAAGTTTGTATAGAATAAAGTTTCCCATAAATCTTCCACGCAACGCAGCAGCTAAGCCGCACATTTCACAAATCAAAAATTCTCATGACAAATTATATCGTCTGGCTGTTATTTGTGACATTTGAATTGCTGACAGTTCGTGTGATATGCATATGATGCTGGCTACTGTCAGAAAGAGCAATCGTACCGCTTTTGTTATTAGGAAGGTAAAGATACTCGCTTATTGCTTTTGGCGTTGTTATGTCAATATGCAGATGTTGTGTGGATATCGCTTTTAAATAAGATTTCTGGTAGGAAATGTGCTAAAATTCACACCAACCTGGGAAGGCGCTGCTGCTGAGCTGTCCGCGACAAGTGGAAAATATACAAGTTTTGTCAATTGCGTTCGTGAATTAGGGTGGGAAACGCGATTTCGTATAAGGCCCTATTAACACCTTGTAGCCAGTTGTTGTTGTTGGTTTTGTTTTTGTTGTTGTTGTTCATGTTCAAGATCACTCCTTTATACCTATACTACTTGTACTTGAACGTCACTCGCACTAATTAATTAATTTTTTTTTCGAGTTGAGTTGAAGATCTATTTGCTGGATTTGTGGGGGAATAATAAAGTTTGTAGCCAATGAGATGAGATGACAGGCGGTCTCGGTACGTTGAGTTAATTAATTGCCATGGCTGAGTTGACCAATCGGCATGTCGCTTCGTTATAATTTAAGAGACGATTTTTTTGTAAAGTATAGGTTTATTTAATTGCGGGATTAGAAAATGAAATACTTAGGTGTGTGATGGACACTTATGTATTCGTTAGCATGTATATCAAAAATTGACAAAACTAATTGACTAATGTATGTACGTGTTATTGGAAGACAAGTAAATAAATATGGAAACGTTAAAAATGGAAGGTATACTAATTAAATTAAATATTTTGCCTATAAAGAGGCTGTGATGCGACCCAAACTGATAACTTACCATTCGTGCCCATCTGTCAATATTTTTAAAGTTTAACAAAACATTACTAATAAAAACATTTTGTGTTAGATTAACAAAATTTGAAGTCAATATCTTTCTTTGTTCTCATAAGACTTGAGTCGAAAACCATTTTTTATCAGTGTTTAGTTGATTCTGTATAGGTTTTTGAGTTTTTTAAAAAAAAGTTATCAATTGGAATAGCAAAATCTTAATAATTTTGATTTCAATATCTTTTAGAAAACCAAATATTGCCAGTTTTAGAAGTTTTTATTTCTTATTAAAAACAAATGTATCGATTTTTCTAAGAAAATTATCTTATGTTAACGACAATATTTTGCACAGAAATAAATAATTTTGTATTTGTAAAATGTAAAATGTATTTATTCTCGTGATATTCGAGTCGAAAATCATTTTTTACCAATTTTTAGTAGTTATTTTTAAATTCCCATAGGAATTGAAAATTTTGACATTTTTCGAAGTTGCAAGGTCCCTAGAACCTAAAAAAAGATTTTTAGAGAGAAGTCTATGCGTGCGTGTGTACGTACGTTCGTATCTCAAGAAACAATAAAGATATGGACTTAAAATAAATATTGTTATACAAATGATGAAATGAGAGGACTCTCAAAAAAATTAAGTGGGTTGCTTTTTGCCACCTCGAATATTTTACAACCGAAGAATGATTTTATCTCCAAAGAAATTGTTTGGAACAAAGAATAACGTTTTTGACATCTGGTAAAATTTTGAGAAAAATCGAATTTAAAAAATTGAAAACTGAAAAAAAAACCTAAAAAAAACATTACTAAAAGTTGGTAAAAATTGATTTTCTTCTCAAATATCTTTTAAAAAATTTAAGATTTTGGCCTCAAACTAATTTCATTTTACAGAAAATATTATTTTCGACATCCAGTAAAATTTTTATAAAAATCCAACAGTCAACATTTTTTTATAAAAATTAAAATTTACAAAAATTAGTACGCAAAATTGGTAAAAATTGATATCAAGATATCTCGTGAATAAATGAAAGTATTGACTTCAAAATAATTTCATTTTGTGCTAAATTTTGTTATTTTTAGTAAGATATTGTTCTTAGAAAAATCCAATCTCTATTTGTTTATATAAACAATATAAACTTTCAGGGAATTGTAATAAAATTGGTAAAAATTGGGCTTCGACTAAAAATCTCGTGAAAAAAAATAGATTTTGAAATCAAACTGTTTCTTCATATGCAAAATATTGTTGGTAATTTTTAGTTATTTTTTTTTTAGAAAAATTCAACTAACAAGTTGTTAACAAAACCCAAAAACAACAAAAAAGTATTTAGGAGAACAAAGAAATGATTTATATTTTTGACCGATTTCTTACAGCTTTGAAAAGAAGAATTTGACTTTTTGTAACAATTTTAAAAACTTAGTGTAATTTTAAAATATTTACTAAAATGGCCTTTAAAGTAAAATGTGCATTTCATTCAAATTGAACTTAGTCTTGAAGGATGTTCAAAAAAGTATGTATTTTCAGAAATACAAACATTTTCCTTTTCAAAAACGTAAGAACTAATAGAATCATTAGAAAAAGAAAACAATAGTTTTTTTTTAATAAATTAAAAGCCGCAGTTTTCAAGTACCTTGAAATGATCTATTCACAGTCATAGATACAACATCTACAAGGTCTCTTCCGGGATACATTTTCGCTGTTGAGTACAGTGTTAGTTTTAATAAAGATTGATGACATATTTTGAAAAATATCTCCATTAGAATATTCAAAAAGCATGTAATTCAATGTCTATTTGTTGATGTCGTACCTACGAGTATAAATCAAGTTATGAAATTCCATGTGTTTGATGTGTTGTGTTTACCTAATAAGGTTTAATAATAGTAAAATAAAAGCTTTCAAAACCAAATCAGTAATTAAATTTATATGGTGTATTTGAACATTGTATTGTAAGGCTCTAGATTACGGGTTTTACGAGATTTCACATATTTGCATAATGTAATATGAATATTTGTTATGAGTAAACAACTAAATATATGTGGCTACATTTAAAATCCTTACTTCTGATTGTATGTGAAAGGAAGAAAGTTTATATGTATGTTTAAAGGACCTATATTTTATCTTTAAAGGACAAATAAAGTTAAGAGTAAGATAATAATTAAGGATTAATTTGTAAGTGCGTAGGCCTTGGGTTTAATCCCCGCCTGTGCCATCTAAAGATTTTTTTCAAGGGTACTGCATCTTGCAAGGAATTGTCAAATCTTCCAAGAGAAATTCTTGTCATGAAAAGGATTTTTCGTTCGGATTCGGCCTTAAACTGTAGGTCCCCTCCATCCCTGACAACAGTACTCGAACACAGGAATGGTTGACAGTTGTAAGTCACTCAGTCCTAGTTCTCAACGGACTGTTGCGCCACCTAACAATTTACTAGTTAGCAGTTTGCTAAATATTTAGCAATTTACTAAGGAAGTTCAAAATTTGTAACCTTTATGAATTAGTAAATTGCTTATTGCCTTTTATTAAAATGAGCATCCAAACGTGTCCCTAAACGGGCCTATTAATTGGAATGTCCACTGGAATGTCGACTGGATCATTTCGTCCACCGCTTTTATTAGAAAAAAATTGGTAAAAATGTCATATGGATTTAGCAAATTGCTTAAAGTTAAAGTATAGTCATTACGTAATTTTAACTTTAGATAAGTGTTAAGAGATAGTAAGAATTTAAAATCGTTTAAAATTAGGTAAATCATCTTTTAAGCTTAGTAAATTGCTAAAAATTACTTCAACATGTTACGTAATCGTTTAAAATCGTGCTCCATTGTTTTTAACACCTATAAAATTGTTTAACAAATCCAATTGACAGTTTTTTGTATTAAAAATAAAAACACTACTCAAATTTAGTAAACATTTATTAGAAGAATTGAAAATATATGTACTTCAAAGTTGTTTGATTCTTTATAAAATATACTTGTTAACATAAGGTAATTTAGTTAGAAAATCCAATAAGCATTTTTTTATAAAAAATATAAACCTACTAAAAATTGGGTTTCTATCAAAATATATTTGGAATAAAAAAAGATATTGAAATAAAATTTATTTTTACATATGTTACATATTGTTAACTTTTAATTATGTTTTTAGAAAAATTCAATTGACAACTATTTTTTACAAAATAACGAAAACATACAAAAACAACTAAAAACGGATGAAAAATGTTTTTCGACGCAAATGTCTTGAGAACAAAGAAAGATATTGTTAACTTTTAATTATGTTTTTAGAAAAATTCAATTGACAACTATTTTTTACAAAATAACGAAAATATACAAAAACAACTAAAAACGGATGAAAAATGTTTTTCGACGCAAATGTCCTGAGAACAAAGAAAGATATTCACACTTTTTTATTTCACACAAAATGTTGACATTAAAATTTTTTAAAACTTTATAAATATCGAAAGATGGCTATGAATGGGAAATTATAAATACATCTTTTTTAAAGTGACTCTACTATATACTGCCAACCATTAGGATGAGACCAAAAATGGGGAGCGTATCGGAATCCCGATTTTTAAAATCCCGTTTTTAAAAAATCCCGAAAAAAAAGTTTTATAATCCCGTCTACTAAAATACCGATTTTTTGAAATCCCGTCTTTTAAAATCCCGCTTATTCAAAATCCCGATCAATTAAAATTCCGCCTTTTAAAATCCCGTCAAATACCGATAATCCCGTTTTTTTTTTTACAAAATACGTGCATTAAACTAAATAACAATATGAGTCAAAGGTTTTTATGTTAAATTACTTGTCTAAAATATTATAATATCGTAATTTGTTTTGTTTTTACTGTACATAAACATTCATTTTTGTTTACAATATTAACTCTTGCACAAAAAATATGCATCCTGATCCTACAGCAAATCTACCTCTCGATAACGGTTTTACTGCTATCGTTGACTTTGTTAATTGATTTGAGTTTGTTTTAAAAGAATACTATTTTACTTTATATTTCTTATTTTTTGATATGTTGTATTTGTCAAAGGTTACAATAAAATGAATCTAGAAAAATATCTCATTTTTTAATTTGTTTTAATTTTTTTATAATTTCGATTTTGCAACCAAAACTAGTTGTTTAATTTTAAAAAATCGCGCGATTTTTTAAAATTAAACAACTAGTTTTGATTGCAAAATCGGGATAATAAAAAACGGGATTATAAAAAACGGGATTATAAGAAACGGGATTACAAAAAGCGGGATTATAAAACATCGGGATTATAAAAAGCAGGATTATAAAAAACGGGATTTCAAAATCGGGATTTTAAGAAACGGGAATATAAAAACCGGGATATCGAACCTAACCCCCAAAAATGTTAGCCTGGTGAAAGTTGTTTACGCAGAAACGTATACTACCTGTGAATAAGTACGTATTTCACAATTGCAATTGTATAAAATTAGAAGTAAATTGGAAACGAGCGTTTAAGTTCCCTTAGATCATAAAATTAAATACTTCAAAGGGTTTAAAAAAGTGCTTTCCTTGGGTGAGGCAAAATGCAAAATTTTTGATGAACAAAATTTATGAAATGTTTACATTTTATGATTTTGGAACATTTTTTTATAGCGTTGTTTTACATTAATAATAAGTTTGTCCGCCATTTTTAGATATAAACTTTATAAGACGCTTTGGAGTAGTATCATTTTTTTTAATAATCTTATGAAATTATCACGAATAAGTTCGATTAAGGTGTTCTGGTCTTCAGATCGTCTACCACTATCATAAACTTTACGAGATAGCCGTGACCAAACGTTTTCAATTATTTGAAAGTCCAGTTTATATTGTTATTTATAACATATAAATAAAGTTATAATAACAATAATAATCCACGTCTTCTAATTGAATCTAACTTCTTACAACCCTGGAAGTGTGGATGGAAGCACTGTCCTTTTGGAAAATCCAAGGAATAGGTCCAAAATGTTTTTAATTTTTGGAAATGACCGATCTACCAAATATTAATAGTTGTCCCCATTTATTGCTGCGAACAAAAGCTTGAAGTCGGTTGTCCCATTGTAGGTTATAGCTAACCACATCATTATATGTACGGCCAGCATGCCTTTTCAAAAATAAGCTCATCCTTTCCCAGGTCATGGAAATAAAAGTTGTTACCAGAGGGACTGTCAAGGGTACCTTTTTTTTCATTCAAAAAGACAACGCTTCTCCATCACCGCTCCAAGAAGATATCCAGCCTGAAAAGCACTCTGGATAGTATCAATTTTTGTATTATCCTTCGAACCGTTGTTATGCTGGCTGAAAATCCACTTTTGGCCCTGATAAAACTTTCAAAAACGTTTAACAATATTGTCAAGAATACCTTCCACTGTGCAGCAGCCCACCATCATATTAACTGCGTCTATTACAAAATACCAAAATAGTTAGGACATAATTACCACTAGAAAGGCACGGACTGCTCCCTAGATGAGGAATATACTGTTTTTTCCACCTGGAATATACTTAGTTACTAGATACTTAAAGTTTTAAAAAACAAACTAAAAACCAAAATAAACAATTAAAAACCTGAAAGTACTTCCTTGGAGACATACATACATAGGTACACATAAATTATCAACTACTTCAAAACATTATGAAAGTGTTGAGTGACTGATAATTTTGTATCAGAAAAATTTATGAAGTCGATAACTTTATAATCTTCCTTAAATTTGTTGAAAACATACAAATTATGCAAATTAATTCTTTCAACTCAAACTATAAACATTTTATTTATTTACCTGAAGTGTTTCTATGTATGTATATCTTCATACAGTTTTAACTTTTCATAATTTCTCGATAAAATCAATTAAAATGTGAGAAAGGATATAAATCAAAATTATACTGTGAAGTTATGTGTTGCTATTTAAATAACAGAACAATATTTTTCGAATTTATCCTTGGATGTAATAAAAGCAGTAATAATATTCAAATTAATTCTTAAGCCTAACAAAAATACAGTCATCTTACTCTTAGGTGTTTTTGCCCTTTAAAGAGGAGAGATAGGTCCTTTAAACATGCATATATAACCTTTCGTCCTTTCACATACAATAAGAAGTAGGGATGTAAAATGTAGCCACATATGTTTAGTTGTCTACTCAAAACAAATATTCATATTACGCATTATGCAAATATGTGAAATCTCGTAAAACCCGTAATCTAGAGCCTTACAATACAATGTTCAAATACACCATATAAATTTAATTACTGATTTGGTTTTGAAAGCCTTTATTTTACTATTATTTAACCTTAATAAGCAAACACAACACATCAAACACATGGAATTTCATAACTTGATTTATAGGTACGACATCAACAAATAGACATTGAATTACATTACATACCAAAATATGTCATCAATCTTTATTAAAAGTAGCAATAGTCAATGGTGAAAATGTATCCAGGAAGAGACCTTGAAGATGTTGTATTTATGACTGTGTATAGATCATTTCAAGGTTACTTCAACTTAATTTATGAAAAAAAAAACTGTTGTTTTCTAATTTTATAATTCCATGAGTTCTTACGTTTTTGAAAAGGAAAATGTCTGTATTTTTGAAAATATAAGCGTTTTTGAACATCTTTCAAAACTAATTTTTGTTTCAATGGATTGAATACAACAAATATTTTTCGTATGTCTTTTGAGGCTGTTTTAGATAATGTTTTTAAGTTACACTTACGGCCAATTTCTTGACAAAGTTCTAAAATAAATTTAAAATTGGATCTAGTAATTCTGGGTTTATCTTTGGAACTTCAATTTAAAAATATTTTGGACTCGAGCATTTCTTCACATCTAATCGTACCTGTAAAGAACTCGGTTTAAAATCATTTTTGAGTTCTAGGAATTTTAGATCGCGGTTGAATGGAACTGAGTTCTAACGTAATTTTGCTATTTTTGTAGCACCTCGTAGATAGTTCTGACTCTCAATTCTGACATACGAACAAAATTTTGAAAAAATCTATCAGCAAACATTTATTTTAGGATAGTTTTGATATTCTTACTTTTTTCAAATTGAAAACTGTGTTTTCGTGTTTTATTGAATTTAGTTTAAAATGTGTTAATTAAAATTATTATTTTTTGATACATATACATTAACATATACATATATGTATGTACATACATATGTAGGTATATTTGTGTTGTATTCAACACTTGAATAAAGCAATTGGTTTCGAGTCCTGCAATCTCTAAAATTTCATATGATGGATGCAATTTATTTGATAGAAAGTATTATATTGAAAAGTTTCAAGAAATCGTATCAGTTCATTAGATTATTGTCGAGAAGAAAAATGCAAAAATATTGATGAAAGTTTAGTAGTTTTTAATATTTTTCCAGATGCACATAATTATGAAACGGGCGTCTTGTCTTTTATAAACACTTTTATATGGTTATGTTGTCCATGGGAATATTGATTATTTTATTTCTCGACATAATTTAAATAGCTCTTTGTCTATTTGTGCAGATTCATAATCATTATAAACTCTAATATGTACATTAAAATGTCCTCCCAACCTTTGATGTTAAAAATATGTAAAACTAAAATAAAGCGCACGAAAAATAAATAGTTTAATGGGTTTAAATGCTTATGTAAATTTTACACTTTATAAAACTGTCAGCGTCCACAACATTTTACATTATGCAGCTTTTATTTATTACTTTTTGGCAAGCCGTCCATGTTTATGTATTTTTTATAAATATTTTATAATTGCGCCTTTAATCGAAAACCGGAATGAATCTAAAAATTAGGCCTTCGGAAGAAGTAAAAACATTGCTTAGCCCAGTTCTAATATCCTAGGCCCCCAAACTTGAGGGTCTAATAAATCAAAGTTCTATCTCAAACTAAGATCTATATCAAAGTTTTATCGCTTAAGAACTTGATGAAGAAATAAGTAAAGATATTGGCCGTTATTTTTTAAGATTATTATAAAAACGCAAATTCTTCTTTTCAAAATTGTAAGAAATTGGTCAAAAACCAAAAATCTTTCAATCATGAAAAAATAAGATGAATAACTTGAAATATCAATGATTGAGAATACTGTAATTCAGGTGGCAATTCAATTATACCTTTTATTATGTTTTTGATAGGTATAATTCGAATCCGACTTCAAAAACTGTCTATCAGGTCAGGTTTTTCAGACACAACCTATTCGACTTGTTGAGACTATGAAAATTCATGAAATAGTTTTTTTTCAATAAAATTCGTAAGATTTTCCAAATTTACAATCACTTTAAAAATGTTAAGTATCTTACTTATTCTGTAAAAAATCCACATAAGTTGTAAGTCTTCATCTGCCATACGCATAAACCTTAAAGGAACGCAGAAGCATTTAAGCTAAAATGTCGTGTTTAAATTAGCCTTAAAAACACCATATTTGGTCGTCTTTTGCGTTTTAAAAACGGCATGTGTGAGAGAAAAATTCAAAGTTTAGATTCGAATTTAGGACATCCTAATCCTTTATAAAAATATTGTTTAGTTTTTGAAACAGAAGAAAACGTTTTATATTTTTTTGATATATATTTTTTTAAAGAAGAGCTAATTGAAAATTTCCAAGAAATTCTGAAAGTCTTATGAATAACGAGAAAAAAATGTGTTTAGTGCAAAAAAACTGAAAATGCGTTTTTCAAGTGTTTGTCTTCAAGACTTTTATCAATCAAGTCCATTGGTATTCCATTTTTATTTTTCCTATATTTCGTGTGAACAAGTCTATTGATATTCCATTTTTATTTTTCTAAATTTTTATGTGAAAATTAAGTAAATTTTGATTGACTGTTACACAACCTTAGTTATTATTAATTTATTTTATTATAAGTAATTTTTGATATTCGAGAAAGGCGGCAAAATGATCGGAAGCAACACATTCTTCAAAAATTGGATCCTATTTAGCCAAGTAAAATAAAATATTTAAGGTTTGATTTTTTCAAGGACAATTTTATTCAATTTGTTTCAATTAAATTTAATTTATTTCCCTCCGATTATTATGATAAACATTATTAAAGTTCTTAATCAAATTCTTAAGTCAACATGCACGTGTGAAAATGTCGCTTTTTATGTTGTTGTGATAAGAATTTCACCTGGAAATATTGATAAGAAACTTAAGACTATGACTATGTTTTATGGGGAGAGCTTCCCTTAACTTATTTATTTATAGATATTTACATAGTAAAGGGAACGCACATATTATAAGTATGCATAATTTTCATTCAGCTAAGTACTATGTACATAAAATAATAAGACATTTTGTCAAAAGGGGAGAAATCGCACTTGATATCTTATGAAATAGTTCTTATCTTTAAAGAAAAATAAAATATAAAATATTTGTACATCTAGGTCTTAGACTATTGATTAGACTTTCGAACTTTATACAAAAATCTAAAATTAATGTAATATTTAGTGTTGAGATCTAGTTTTCCCTTAAAAATATACTTTTCAAAACATTAAGCTTTTAAACAAGTAACTGGAAAAGAAAAAAAGATATGGAGTAGAAACATAAAATCTTTTCAAAAGATGTATTTTTATTTCTTTTTAATGAAGGATTAACAAAATAATTTAAAATTAAGAAAGTATAATTGTTCTTAAATACCAATACTAAGTAAAATTAAAATCTCTTTAACCATTCATATTGAAGTAAAAACAAATACTTAATCAGCAAAACCAAAAATCTAAAACAAAAATTAGTGCGATTTCTTTTTCCTCATAAATATTTTAAAAATTTTAATTAAAGTTTTCTCAATTCCGAGTTATTTCAAATTCAAGTAGATTAATTTTTGTACATATTATTATTTCTAAACGAATTCGTTTGTATTGTTTGATAACTGTTTAAAAACAGAAGTATTTCCTTTTTAAAAGAGATTTTAAATTTACAGGCAGTTAGAAATTCATTGATCTTTAATGCACTTAAGCGATGGGTATCAATCATTCTTATTTAGTTCCCTGCCAATGAAACGGGCTCAAAGTTTTTCAAATTTGGTGTTATCAGGACCAGTGGATAAATAAAGTAAATTTCTATCGTCCACTAGCAAACTTTGAGTAAAATTCTCAAAATTCCCAATTTATTGACGGAGGCAAGTAACTACGCGCAGCAACTTTAAGTTGCAGGCAACTTAAATGGGAGCAGTTGGTTTTCATCATTGAAAATATTTGTTTCAGATAAAAACCGATAAAAAAATCTAATAGCCTTTTCACTTACTTACTTAGTTAAGGTGGCGCTACAGTCCTGTGTGAACTAGGGCCTCACCAACAAACTTCTCCATCAGTCTTTTCACACCAAACCCAAAACCGAGTTTTTAGCAAAAAGTTTTCAAAAACCCGAAAATCGTGCATACTCAACATTAGCACGTTTTCGTTTGACATTTCAATTTTTGCAACATATACTGTCAAATATTGTATTGATGCAAAATTTGTAAGCAAAAGATTAGTCCTTCAATTATTTATTTGTGACAATAGACTGCATTCTGAACAATTGAAATTGATTTCAATACATACAATTGATGCAATTGAAAATCATTATCGCCAAAGAAATATGTGGAAAAAAGTAAGCTTGTAATAACAATTCAATGAATTTTAAACTATATACCTTAACATTTTCTGCATATTCATTCGGACACTTTTTGGGAACGTGAAATGTTAGCAAAAAATTATGAGTATTTTAAATAACATTTCAAAATGATCCGTAGAACTTTTGATATACGTCTACTTTGCAATGAACTAAAGGACCTGGAAATGTAAGCTACAAGCCTTGAGATGGGCATACACGATATATACAAAGATCCAAATGGACCCGAGCAGATCCAAAATCGACCGTGTGTGGGGATCATTTGGATTTTCAATAAGTCAAAAATCAATGAGCCCGATAAAACGAATCAAGGCTCGTCTCTGTCGTTTGTATCAACAATTTAACAATCTCAGTCTATCTCATTCAATGATTGAAGGAAATAATTGTTTGATGTCTATTTCCCTTTTATAATATTTTCTAGTTCCATTTGCCATCCTAAAAATTTAAAATCACATTTTTCTAACTCACATTTTCTTAATTTTAGTATTTACATATTTTAAACTTAATCTGAGTGACAGCCGTCCTCCACAACAAAATCAAGCTTTATTTAAATTCAAGCCTCTGAAGTTATAAACAAAAATTCAGAAAATCAAATAGAAATATTTCTTTTGACACCAGCCATAAACTGTTTTGTTTACATTTAATTGAGCTTTGAACGTTTCGAAAGATTTGTTTTTTGTTTAATTCATCTTTGAATTTCTACTAGTTTTCGAAATGTTTTATATAAAATTTATTGTTTACGAAAACTCGTGGCTTAGGAATATTGTATGGGAAAGCTTGAGTTTTCGATGTAGGTTTTCAGCCAAAACTGATAATTTCGCAAAAACAGGGTTTTGGATTTGGTGTGATAAGCCTATAATGAGCTCTTGAACTTTTTGATATAAAATAACCTTTCTTAAGCTGAATTGGCTTCGAGCCAATTGAACAAGGTCCAAATTTGCCCGGCATGCACAACCACGTTTATACTTGAACTTTCGTATGAGATAGACTGAGATAGTTTGATGGCGAGATAAGATTGTGTTAACAGACAGAACTACTTAGCTCGTTGATTCACAAACAAGACAGAGCCGAGCCTTGGCTCGTTGGCTGGGGCTCGTTGATTTTTGACTTGCTGAAAATCCAAATGGATCGACAGGAACAACTTGATCACCTTAGTTTCTTCACACACAATCGTATGACCACCTGTAACTCGATTGCTCGTCTCCAATCAGCCATCATGAAATGAATGATTCCAATGAGAAATGTTTGTTTCAATGACAGACATTTTCAATGATAGCTATAACGGACCTATCAAACAAAATCCAATTATTGTTTTCAACGAAAAAAAGCAATGATAGCCATAACTGGCCCCTAACAACTGATTTTTGAATTGAAAATTCGTTTCACTGAGAGTTTTCCATTTTTTGGATTCCCACTTTTCAGTTTTGCTCAAATGCTTGATATCAATCAGGAAATTTTGTTCAATGATACAAATTTTCAATTTTTATTTGTGAAACTTGACTTTTCAAAAAAGAAATTCAATGATGAATACAATCATTGATATAACTGGCTCCTCCTAGGTATACACATTTGAATCCCGAGCAACTTCAAGCTATCTACTCGGCGATAGACTAAGTGATATTATGATACCAACGTTCTGCAACAATAATGAATCATGAACACCACGCATAGAATGCTTTAATCCTTCTATAAAATAGCATAACTATTACAATTACGACTTATAACGCGACTTCTTTGTATATAAAACCTACATTACAAAACAAACAACCATTTTATTTTATTCCTTTATACTTCATTTTAACTTGTATTTTTAAATATAAGTTTTATTTACAAAGACAACTTTCAGAAATTTTCACAATCTAAACAGTACCTAAGCAACTCCCTGCCTTAACTACCCCACATGTGCCTACAGCCTAAGTTTTCACTATACTACACCCTGTTATTTCTCTCAAACACACCTAGCGCCACTATAGCACATTTTTCTCTCTAGAACCAAAATATCCTAAATTTTACTGCACACAATCAAAAATATCACAAAAATTCCACACATCGTCATCACTTTTATACACACCACCTCAAATCTTACCCATCCATACACTACTAGATGTCATTTTTAAAGTAGTATGCGTTCCCACTGAAAGAAAATCCATTCTCGTCGAGAAAATGTCAAATAAAATTTTTTTTGTCAAAATGGCGATCGCAGATTTTAGTATATTTTTCTAATTCGTTTTCTTCAAAAATGCCCAAGTAGAATCAGAAAATATCGCCATAAATTTTGAAAAATATCAATTATCAAATTAAGAACTTTCTTATTTTGTTTTATGTTTTAATTGAAAATAACTGCAAGAAGACGGAAAAACTAAAAGAAGAAAAAGTCCAAATTCTCCATCGCATGTGTTTTTCGTGTTCGGTGGCACAATCCCCAACATCATCACCTTCATCATCATCATCGTCGTCGAACCATCATCGCCAACCAACAACCATTGTTCGCAGAAGGACCACAGGATTTATTTAATTTTTTGTTTGAAGAAAATTTATTTCCACCCAAAAAACGAGTGTGAACTTTTGTTAAAATAGAAAAACCTACCAGTTTCCAGCAACACAGCATAAGCATTGCTATTCCTATCGTCGTCGTCGTCGCTCGCTTTCTCTCTACATCTCTGCTGCTGCTCTGCTGGCTAGGCGAGGTAGAGTGGAGTGGAAAAAAGATAGCTTCCGGATTTGTGGAATTGCAGCACAATGCAAATCTGTGATTCAGCTGTGTCATCGTCTTCGGGTGTATTTTCAGCTCGATTTTGATGATGAATTTGTAATCCTTAATTGGACGACTCTACTCGCAACGCATGAAATTGCATACATTGCAATTGCCGAGGAACCAACCAAGAGTCGCACGGAGTGAGTTAAAAGAAAATAACAAAAAACAAAACAACTGTTGTTATTGGAGAGATAGACGCTCTGTCCCGAAATTTAACCTCGAGTGTCCTATAAGAAAATACTTAAGTTAAAACCTCAGAAAAACCTGTTCTGGAATTAAGGTTTAATTCATTCTGTGGAACATATTTCATCTACGACGTGGGGTGGATATCAAAACATTTGTTTGATAAAAAGAAAAACTTCTCTTCTCCCGAGGAGCGGCACCTAAATTCGTGGAGGTGAGTTTTTATTTTTATTTTGTTATGATTTTTAATAATTTTTCTTTTTTTGATTCTTTTGAGAAAAAATGTTTTTATTTATTTATAAAATGTGCAAAAAAAAAAATAAAAAACAAAAGGGAAGAAAAAGGGGTTCTGTTTCTGTGTGTTTTTCGTGTTCTTTTCTTCTTTTTGTTTTTCTCTCTGTTGCTATTTGGTTTTTGTGTTCTGAGTGTAACATGCGTAGATTAGATGTGTATCAATTATTATCAAATATTTTCATTTTCAAAAAAAATAAAAATGAAGATTTTGTTCTCTAAACAAAGTATGTTTCTACTCTTAATGACGTAGGCAACTTAAAGTTATAAGCTACTTCTTTACTGTAGTAAAGTTCTTCTTCAAAAAATTCCTTACTGCGCATTGTAAAAAAGATGAAATGTGTTTTCTAGGACACAATTCATTTTGTTTATTTATCGTAGCACCACGAATAAGTGTGTTTTATTTTTCTTAATTTACTTAAAGTAGAAAATTTGCACTTTTGCAGATTAAGGCCATTGAAGGTTATGTAAAGTACACAAGCAAAGGCAAATGCATGAAATTACAATCGTTTAGATAAACGAAATTTAAACATGACTTTATAATGTTTGGTAAAAGGCTGTAAAGTGCCTCATAAGAAGTCAAATTATTTTGTTTAAAAAATACTCAAATGTGTTTTTCTGTTACAATCTTTATTTATCATGAAAAATATGTTAGTATACAGCTGATGAGAATAATCTTAATTTTTGTATGCATATCTCATTTAGAATTTGTCTTCACAAATGGTTTCAAATAGTTGCTTGAGTTTCAAAGAATTTAAAAAAAAGAAGAATTTTCGTAAATAAGGTCTGCCATATGGTGTGGTTTAGATTAACATAAAAATAAATTAAAATGACTGAAGTCTCATGGTTTTTCTTATAAAAGGTTTTCCAATTTGTTAGTTTTCCATTTGAGATGTTTCAAAATAATATGGCTTGGCAGTAAAAACATTTATGAATTCAACTTGACTTTGACTGACGTATGCTCATATGCGGGGCATTTTTGAGTAGATTGAATTGGCCACACATTTCGGTCGCTATTTCTCTGACTTCACTCATCACACTTACTCTTCAATAAATCGTGTGAGATTTGCTGACACCATCTTCTTGAGACCACATATCGTCTAAGTCCTTATCTTTTAATTTAGGCCAAAAATAATCGACGGTTATGGCGCGATAACGCTGGCCATTCCCAGTAACGTGACGATCGTTATCATCGACTAAAAATTGTGGCCCGATTGAGCCATATGTATTTTTTGCAGATGAAGTTGTAATTCATGAAGCAAATGTACAATTTACTTCAATGTCTCTATGGCCCGGCACCCAGGAAAGGTGAATATTAAACTGTTGTGCCATTAGAGATAACAGACTGTTATGGACTGTAATAGAGTTTCTAGAGACAGAGTCCAGAGATTTGATAGCGGCCTGACTATCTGATAAAATACGGATATCAGATGATGATATCACGTTTTCTTTAAGCCAGGACAAGACTTCTTTTTATCGCAAAAAGTTCCGCCTGGCCTGGAATACACTACAATGATTGGGAAGGAGGAATGAGAGACATTTCAGTTGTTTAGAGTACACACCTCCACCAACCCCTTCATTTCTTTTTGATCCATCTGTGTAAAATTATATTGACTCGTCTTCCAGGAATAATATAGGTTTTCCTATAATTTAGGTAGGCGCGACACCTCTAAGAGAACCAGGGTCTACTAACTTACAAGTTACATCTCTCAGCCATTCCTATGTGGGAGTAATTTCAAGGATGGGGATTGACCTACAAATTTGTATGCCGAATTCAAACAATAATTATTACTCTTGGAGGATATGTCAATACCAGGCAGGAGGTAGTACCCGTGAACACACAAGATCTCTGGCATGACAGTCCTTCGCACTAAGTTTCACCCCACGAGTTTTCCCATAAGAAGTTTCAAATTAAACAGACAGTTATTTGTATAGCTATCACATTTGATTGTGTCATCTTTCGGAATTCGAAAAGTAAAAAGTACACGCAAAAATACACAAAATTTGTCCACTGCGCACGTTGTCGTTGGATCTTGGGGCACTCGATATGTGGTTTACTTAGTTAAGGTGAAGCTACAGTCCTGTGTGAACTAAGACCTCACCAAACAAACTTTTCCCTCTAGGTCGGTCCCTAGCTGCGCAGTCTAACTTGGGTGAGGTCACTTTACATTTGTGCGCTTCAGCTGGCCAGCACTCCCGAGGGGCGCGGATTCAGTGGGACTGAGCGGGAGCAATGGTTTCCATGCGCTCTACGTGACCCAGTCATCTCAGTCATTGCTCGTCATTCAATTGGACAGAATTTTTAAAGATAGTGCCTTTAGTATTGACGTCGGAGCTCAGGACTATTCTTTCAAGGACCATGTTAAGGAAATCGCTTGACAGCTCATCACTTTGTCTTTTTTTTGACATCAAAAGTTTCGGTTAAGTTGTTTCCAACCTTTTTGAAGTAGCGCAAATTCTCCTTGGTCATCCAAACGAATGAGTTTGGCAGGGATGTCAAAACTAAACGTGGCTCTCAGTTCGTCCCTGTAGATGCTCCCATTTGCGGCATTGAAATCGATGAAAAGATGGTGTCGGTCGAAATTGAATATACATATGATCAACTGTGGACTTTCCTAGTCTAAAGCCACACTGATAAGGACATATCAGATTTTTGACGATGGGCTATAGGCGTTCACATATTACGGCAGATAAGATTTTGTATGCGATGTTAAGGAGACTGGTTCCTCTATAAATTGGTTTCCTTTATTCTTTTTATCTTTGGTTAGTAAAAATTTCCTTCCCTGCTCAAAATACTCGACATTTAGCAATTCACGACTTTAGAAAAGGCAGATTAAAATCTATGAGGCTATTTTGAACCCTCCTAATCTATGCAGAAGTAAATGATCAAAAGAATCACTGGAAACGTTCCTGAAGTTACTATTTTGACAGAAAAGTTTAAGGCAGAAATCGTTTTGTTACCACGTATTCTGATGATACTATCAGGTTCCCCGTACCATTCAAAAGAAAAGACCCATTCGATTAATTTTTACGATGACTTTATATAAATCTGAAGGCCAAGCAATGTATTTGCGGCTTAGATTTAGAAAATTCATGTTTCTTCCATGGATATACATACGTGGACTGTTCACTAGTAGGAAGACCATCAAGTTTTGTTTGTATTAACAAAAGACCGATTGATTAAAGATATTGTACAGCAATTGGAGCTTTACAAAAAAAAAAACTTTGATAAATTTATATATTTAAAGATAATTAGAATATTATAAATGTTATGTTTCTTGTTTCTTACCTCTGATCCTAATGAATGTGCGGTCAGTGACACCTCAGACCTTTGTACATTTCTTATACCAAGAAAAATAATTAAACTAAAAACCCCTTGGAGAACCGTCTGACAATATGAAAAAGCCAACTTAGACGGTCTCCTTAGGAACTTTTACTCGTCACTATGCTTCCTTGATATTAACGTGGATTCCAGGGCAGATATGATTACAAACTTAATTCTTTATGGAATGAGAAATCCAAATTGGGTAAAATCTATCAAACCCAAAGAAAACTCATGGTTTCATTCAAGCTGTAAAGAGGTTTTTAGGATCAAAAAAGTAAGTTTCCGGATTAACAAAGCCAACCCCATTGAGAAAAACCGGAATAAGTTCAAACAAGCTAGAAAGACATATAATGGACATATTCCACGCATTTTATTTTTGCATGACCAGAAAGTATGGCATACATGCGCTACTCTACGTCATCTCGTCGGTTCCTACGCTCGTTTCAAATGACACTCCTTTTGTAATCACGATGTTGCCAATGAGTGTTATGAATCCGTCTGTACTTGAAAGCATAAATGATTTCATGTAACGAAGTTGCTAGAATACTTAAAGACCTCATTCACAAATCCGCTTGCCCGGATAGTGTCTCCCCTTTTTTTCTGAAGAGGTGTTCTTCATCGCTGGCAAAACCACTGCGTAAGCTTTCCCATCTGTCCTACTCTCTTGGAGCCCTACTCTGTAATGCGTTTCGAAAGCAAATATTTTCGAAAACGAATATTTTCTAATGCGGATAAGAAATCTAGTACTTACGGAATGACAAATCTGCATTCGGATTTTTCGTACCTGGCAATGCGTTTCCGAATGTCATTGGCGTTCGAAAACGGAAATTTTGTTTCTACACCAAGAGAAATAACGAATTGCAATTCGAAGGTCGTTTTTAAAGGACACAAAAGGAAAATTGTGTTGAGTTCTGTGAAATAGATAAAATATAAGTAAGGAAATAATAATTACAGGGAATCATCAGCGAAAAATGTGCATACCAAACAAAAGCAATTTGAAATTATGGTGAAATTCGTATGACTTGAAGGAAAAAAAGTATACCTTAGCAAAAGACAAATTTCAACACAAAAAACGAAATGACTATGAAAAAAATCAGCTCAAACTTTCTAAGCTTGAATTAAAAAGGGAGATGTGGCAATTGCAAAGCAGTGAAGTGTAAAAAAAGTCATTACGATAATTTTAAAGTGATGATAATGACTGAATTTTAATTTTTTCCTCGTCTTTGTGATTTGTTTTGATTTTTTTTTGTATTATTGCTTTGACAAATCTCATAAGAAAAACTTCGAGACTCGGTAAATCTATTCGATAAATAGAAAAAGTACTAGATGATTGTTTTATTCGATTCGAACATTTTACAGAGTACGAATTCATAAACGAATCGAATATCAGATTCGAATCGGATTGGCTTTCGAAACGCATTACAGAGTAGGGCCCCTGGTCTCTTTCCAAATGGATGGAAAACAGCATTTTTCCAGCCGGTCCCTAAAAAAGGCGAATCCTCCTCACCCTCTTAACTATCCCCAATTGCACTTATATACGTCCATTTTTTTTGATGTCATGGCAACGCTGATAAACTTTCAACTTAAGAAATATCTTAAAGAATTAAAGTTTCTTAATGACCGGCTATATGGCTTTCGTAGCAAGCCACTGCTGATCTCATAGTTTATTTCACCGAACATCGTTTTGGAGAAAGTAAGATCATTGCACTTCATATTTTAAGGACATTTGATAGAGTGTGGCATCAATCCATCTCTTGTGGAGTGATCACATATTTGAAGTCGCCAAAAACGCTGCAAAGTGTTTAGGTTTTCTGCGACAATGCACGAAGTTGTTTACCCCCTCTGATCGGGCTATAATTTATTAAGCCCATATTCGTCCAAAACTTAAGTTTAACTCCCATATCTAGGCAGGTGCTCCAATAACCGTCTTGAGTCTCTTGGACAGAATTCAAAAGAGAGCTTTAAAAATAATAGGTGACCGTTGTCTAACTAAGACTTTTGTATCTCTTGAGCAATGTTTCATGTCTATCATTATTTTATTGTTATTTTCATAAACAATACTCTAGTGAAATAGACAGTTGCATTCCTCCCCTCAAACAATTCAACCGTAATACCCGTACTCCTACGAATGCCCAACATTCTACCCTTGTGCAAAATTTCGGACGTACTGTAAAGCACAGAGATTCTTTTTTTACTCGCACTACACGAATGTAGAATGCTTTACTAAGCTCAATATTTCCGAGCCATTACAATGTGCAGATATACAAAATCAATGCTCGCACTGTGTTTAATCATTATAAGTTTATTCATATCCCATTAAGTGCGCGCACAGCATAAATAAAATCATTCAATCATAGTAACGCGTAGCCGGGTCTGCTAGTATAAACATTCCTAACATTCCTTTAATTTCAAATTTCAATTCATCTGAGTGTTATAATTTCTAGTAATCAATTATTATTGAAATAATATTTTCTCTAATCGCCCACATATTTTTTGTACTTATCAAAAAGTACAATTTAAAAAATAATCAAAACAATTGAAACAAACAACAACTGTTGTCCATCTATAGTGTGTTCAGATTGTTCATGCTCAGTCTCGCTCAGTAGGTGGCATTTGCATCTTTCTGATATTGTCGTGCATCATGATTTAAATCTATTGCTAATTCACTTTCCTTTCTTGCTATTGTCTATATTGTTGATGAATCGAACCACTACATTTCCACACATGATTTTTATTTATTTATACACTACTTTAACGCCTTGAAGTCTTTACAGAATTTCTTATCTGATAATGGTGTACTATTTTAAGAAACATCATCATTAGGAATATCTCACGGGCTGCTGACCAGTGTTTTATTTGTTCTTCTAAATAATTCAGACAACAACAAAAACCACAGTTCTATGCATTGTTGTTGTTTCGATGAGGTATCTAGAGGTATACGCATGAATGATTGTTATTTATCATTCGATTTTTATATCTCTTGGGGTTTCTGTAATACAAAAACGAAACGAAAACAAAAACAAAAAGAACAGAAAATGATTCATTTTTAATTCAAAAAATTGATAGCAAAACTAAACTAAACCTTAACCGTTTGTTGAACTTCACAGACAACAAACATACATAACTCCCGATTCTTTCGTTCCATTGTGTATCAGTTGTTGTTATTATTGTTGTGTCTTTCAGAATTTTGAAATGTATATAAAAATATCGTATATTTGATTCTTATGGAATCGTATGGAATGTAAAAAAAAGCTTTAAATTTGTATTTTTCGGAAGTTAGACAAAATTCTTGAGTATAAACTCTGTTTTTGTGGAGCTCCAGATATCCTAGTTCCGATGTTAATCTAGATCTTGGTGAGTTAACTCGTGTTTAGTCTTAATCCTTTGCTTTGTTACGTTTTTAAAAGATGAGAAAGAGAGTGCTAAAGTTATTTTCGTAAATAAATAGCAAAGAAATTATTCTAGCAAGTCTAATCGACCAAGTTGAATACGTTAAATTATTTTATAGAATTAAATGAAAGTGCTAGCAGATAGACGCGATTAGCATTCTAATTGCATGAAGAAGCAATAGCTAGCAAGCATTCAAGTGTTAACCAGCTGTTAGATATATTTTTGTTGTTGTTGTTGCTCTTTTGATTTTGTATTAATTTTTATTTGTTTGATAATGGGATAACCTAGTACAAAGAATCTTCCTCTTTTAACTCTTTACTTACTTAATAATAAAAGACAAATATTGTAAATTATTGAATTTAAAATTGTAAGATAGAAGCTTTTTCATTAATTTTTGTTTTTCGAATACATACAGAATAGGTATCTTTTTCTTAAAAAGAGTAAAAATGGAAATGTAGTGTGTTTGTTTGTTGTAATTTATTTGATATTTAGGTTTTGTTGTTGTGATCAATGTGCCTAAAATGAGATTTATAAAAATTAGTCACAACAAATGATGAATCAGATTAAAAAAGTTGATGAATGGTAATTCGTAATTAAATAAACATTATCCTAGAATTAAAGACAAATGAAGTACAAACAAGTTATTTAATACACGAAAGGTATGAGTGTGAAGTGTTGGTCATAGAGTGGAACTAAATAAAAGATTTTTACTGTGTATAAAATTACATTGCCCTGAGACTCTTTTTTTTTTTTTTTTTTTGAGGCAAATAATCGGAAATCTTTGTATAAAATTCACTTTAGGCAAATGCGTGAAATGTTGAATTCCTGAGATCGATGGTTTGTGTATTGAGTCTTACACTCTCGGCTACAACAACAAGATACACCGTTCAACGAAAAAAAACTATGAGTGTTGTCCACTGGTATAAAACAATCTCACGATATTTACTTACAGGACTTGCGGTGGTTGATTCATTTCGGCCAAAACTTCTTTTCAAAAACTCACTGTTTGGGCTTACTTACTTACTTCTCCGGGTTTGACCTGGCCCTCAACCAACATGCGTCTCCAGCCAGCTCGATCCCTAGCTAAATGTCTCCAATTTCGCACTCCAAGTTGGTTGTTCAGGTTCTGTTTCACCAGCTTGCACCACCTGAGTCGAGCTTTTCTTCTACTGCGCCGCCCCTCGGGACCCATCTAAGTCGTTGGATTTTTTTTTTTAACCAGGTCAGTGTCGCTGTACAGCCCGTACAATTCGTCGTTGTATCTTTTCCTCCACTCTCCATCTATACAGACGGGACCAAAAATCACCCGAAGAATTTTTCTCTCGAAGCATCCTCCGTTGCTCTCATCTTTCTTTGACAGGGTCTAGGCCTCAGCGCCATAAATAAGAACCGGAATGATGAGTGTCACATATTGGGTACTTGATGGTCGAGATAGGAATTTACTACTCAATTGCCTTCTAAGTCCAAAGAAGCAGCAATTTGCAAGAGTTATTCTTCAATTAATTTCAGCGCTGGTGTATTTGTCTGAATTTATAGCAGTGCCTATGTATAAACGGATTGCTTCTCACGATCCATCTGCGGCACTGGACACCCTACTCTACCTAACACCTCATGATATATTTAGCAAACAAATAGCTGCAAGCTCTGCTATTCGCCTCAAAGTTTCGTCGTAGTGGGTTAACAACTACATTGGCCAATCCGTAATTTTTAACTATTTAGTATCAGTTCCAAAGCACACATACTACACCATCCCACAACTGCAATCGACAGAAACTTCCAGATTTCTATACCTTCTAGATCTTTCTGGGAAGATAAGGCATTCCTGAAAGACAAGTCTCTAAGATCTCTAATAGAAATGGCACAACAGTTTAATATTCACCTTTGCTGGTTGCCGGTCCATAGAGACATTCCAGGAAACTGTAAGGCAGATGAACTTGCCAGAAATGGTACAATACAACCCATTCTACCACGTTTGGCTAATGTTGGCATACCAATCGCTACATGTAAACTATTGCTAATTCAAGGCTTTATAAACAAGGCAAACATCAGGTGGAATAACATCACCACATGTCAGGTCACGAAAAAATATGGCCTAGCTCAAAAACGCAAGAATTAACTAGGAGAATTTTTCTATAACGATCTAAACGACCTCAACTATATTAACATAATCAGCCTCTCACGTTTCGTAAAGGATTCAAACTAGTTTTATTGAGCTTAAAAGAAAGCTTCAAGATTCATGTAGTATCACAATGGCCCATTAAACTGGGCTATGTGTGTCCTACTCCATCACGGACAGCCACTTTAACCTAACCTAACCTATGTAGGCAAAGTCCTTAACTATCTCAAAGTTATAGCTGTCCATGGTGATGTTTTGTCCAAAACGTCGTTGTTCAATGTCCTTTTTTGATGATAGCATTTACTTGGTCTCGCCCTAACTGACCTAACTACACCCATCTTCTCCGCTTCCGTCGCAATGCTCAAAAACGCTCCACTGACATTACACTTTGATCTTCCAAATATGTCAATATCATCGGCGTATCCGAGTAATTGGGTGGACCTTTGGAAAATTGTGCCTCTAGTGTTGACGGTTGAGATTTGTTCAGTTCTTTTCAGAACGATGTTGAAGAAGTCGCAGAGCAGCGTGCATTCTCCATCGTCATTCTGCACAAACGGATAAGTTTGACAGCGATGCCAAAACTTGACATTGCTCTGTAAAGCTCTTCCCTACATATATATGACTTTAAAATTGATAAAGAGATGATGGGTATCGATTTAAAGTTCCACTGTCAGTGTCAAAATAACCAAAGACTAAAAGGAAACCACTAGATGGCTCACCCCATGCATACATCAATGAATTAGAACAAAAAGAATAACAAACTATTTGGAACTCTGTATTTCTCTATTTATTACAACCAAATGATTTCCAATTGACTTTGTGTATTTGCTTTTTTAGATTAAACAGCATACTTAATTTATTCAATTTCAAAAGTTCCAAGGTATTTTGAAATTCTTTGAATTATTCTACCATGCACATTGCACATATGTACATATCTACTACTTCTCTATCTATTTCAAAATTATCAGGCCCACCTCATGTAAATATGTAGTTAAGTTTGAAATAGCAGTTTATGTGACAGTTTACACAAGTTTATAACTAAACTGTTGATTTTTGCGTGTTGAAAAGTCTGGAAAGAAACATAATGACAGATGTGAATTTTTAAAGCAATATTCACATGAGCACGACCAACGACCAACGAATGAACGAATTCAATCAATTCAATTATATTTATTGAGACTTCTTTTTTTTTTACATTAAATACATTTGTAAACTTAAAACTAAGAAGAAAATAAAAGTAAAAATTTAGCTGACTTAGACTTGGTCTTGCTTAACTTAAGATACTATTAAATGAAAAAGAGGAACTAAAACACGTTTCTTTTTGTACTAGTGTTAAAAGGCGAGTTACTTAAGGTAGTAGTGTTGCTCAGGCACTTATTCATTTTGTACATTGGGCTTAAAACTAGATAAAAACTTAAAACTAGGAAACAAAAGGGAGTATCAGTCAAACCGACCAGAGAGAAATTCTTCCACAACGGGACGATTCAACTGACACCACAAATCTTTATTTTTAGATTTCGTTAAGGTTTTAAGAATTAGATACAGACTTAGTTTTTAATATTACATTTGTATATATGTATGTATGTACATATCATTTGTGATTTTTTTTTATTTATTTAATTACATTTTGGTATGAACTTAACTTATGTTAATGAAAATTCAATTTTTTTTTTTTTAAATTTATATTTAATATGTAAGATGAGTGTATTACTTTTGGTAAATATAATTAGAAATTATATTTCTATTTATGTTTCTGTTTCTGTGCCGCCCGGAGTCAAAAAGGACCTACAAATCCCAGGAGTCATGAACTCCTGAGATTTCCAGGTCCAATCCGACCCCAGGCGGCAGTTTTGTTTTACATTTGGTTTTGTTAGCCTCTGTATATATTAGGGCTACCCCTCCCGTAGAAGGAAGAGAGGAACTCGTTGTTTTGAACTACAAGACTTTGAGAAGTCAATGCATTGGCTAAGCTGATTGGAGAAGCGTAGTACCTATCGTCGACAGCGAAGTTGATATTCGTATTATAAATATTTTTAATAAGAGGGTTTTCGTGAAAACTGTAGGTATGAATTCTTTTGATGGCTAGCTCTGTTAAATATTCAAGGAGAGGCTTGATTTGGGAATCGTTGTAAATGGACAAGTTACTGAACCATTTACCTCCGGGTCTTCTGTATTTGTTTAGACATGTTCTCAAAATGAATCTTTCAAATAATTGGAGCTCCTTGGCTACCGTAGGAGATATTTTAAACCATGTCAAGAATCCATATGATATCACTGGTCTAATAAGAGATTTGTACATGAGGATTTTCGTTTTTTTCTCAACAAATGCTGATCTAAATAAATATTTTAACTGGGCTGCTGCCGCTTTCGCTCTATTTAGCGAGAGTCGAGCATGAGGATTCATTCTTAATTTTTCGTTAAGGTTTATACCCAGATATTTCAACTGTTTTTTGAGAGGGATTGGGTGGTCGTTAATAACAAGTTTCAAAAGTTTGCTCTCCCTGACCGCCAGATGGTGGCCTCGTGGCGATGCGTTTCTAAAACAAATAAACTCGGACTTTTGAAAGTTTATTGAGATACCCCAGTAGTTAAAATAGTTTAGTAACTGTTCAACATGAGATTTTATTGCATTAAGTGCGGTGTGCGGTCTTTCATGAGCAGCAAAAATTAAAGTGTCATCTGCGTATTGTATGGACTTTGATGCACCAGATGAAGAAGGTATATCGTGCGTGAAGATGTTATATAGAAAGGGACCCAAGAAGGATCCTTGTGGGATGCCCGTGCGAATTTGTGACAAATCGGAAAAAGATGAACCTATTTTGACTTTAAAATATCTATTGGTTAGAAAACTGTCAATTATTTTAATCGTATTAAACGGAAAGTTTAGTGAGATCATTTTAAAAATAAGCCCGTCGTGCCAAACCGAATCAAATGCCCTTTTAAGGTCTAAGGAGCACATTACCGTACATTCCTTGTTTCTCAGATTTTCAAGTATAATGTTTTCAAGGTACATGATGGCATGTTCGGAAGAAAGATATTTTTTAAAGCCGAATTGAGTGTTAGGTATGATATTATTGTCTTCACAGTGAACTTCTATTTGTTTAAAAATTGATCTTTCAAGTATTTTGCCGAGATTTGAAAGAAGTGAAATTGGTCTGAAATTTTCAACTTGATTGCAAGAACCTTTTTTCTTAATTGGCAGGAGAATAGCTTTTTTCCATGCATTAGGAAAGTATGCATTATTTATGCAGTTATTTATTAAAATTGTTAAGGGAGTTAAAATTGAATTTAGACATTGTTTGATGAAAAAGTTAGACAACTTATCCGGTCCAGCAGATTTTTTATTATTTAAGTTCGAAATTGTGGATTTTATAAAATCGGTTGAAACAAATGAATTTGAAGAGACTTGATCTGAACGATTAAAAGATGAGAACGAGGTAATTGATGGGTTAGTATGTGATGCAAAGTAAGAATTTTTGAATGAGGCAATTTCAGAAGTGGCTGATGGATTAATTGTAGAAAGGCATTAAGCAATATTCACATGATGAGCACGACCAACGACCAACGAATGAACGAATATTCATCGATTTTGACATTTCTTTCACATGAGAGTTTTTAATTCGTCGCGAATGAAGTTTGACATTCACCACCGAAACCAAAACAAGAATGATTTTTTTAGGTTTACGCGCGATTTTTTTATTCGTTGCGAGTGTGGATAATGTGGAACGCGAATAAAGTTTGACAGTTCGTATCAACTGCAATTTTTTTCGCGACGAATAAATTTGTTTTCTTAAATTTATTAATATATGATATTGAAAAGTAAAAGTATGCATCATAAATCAAATAGAAACAATATTGCTATCGTTTTGTTAAGAATTTGTGTGGAAATATGTCTTCAAACGTATATAAACTCACATTTTGTAATTCATTCGTCGTTCGTTGGTCGCGCTCATGTGAATGCTGCTTAATTCTTTACACTCTAAAAAATAAAATTCATGAGTTTAAACATTAAGAAAATATTCTTTCTATTAACAGCACATATGTACATAGTTCATTTAAAAATAGAAAGAATTTACTGTTTTTTTGTAATAATAATTAGCTATAGACTCAAATCACGGTTATTGTGATCAGTGATCGCATTGACACTGATCGAAGTTAATTTATATTAAGTTTATAATTTCTTGTTTGTTTTCAATCAGGTGGAAGTTATGAATTCCACATTGAAATTGAAGAATATAAAAAAGTACAACTACATATTTCTAATAAGATTATTTGTTTACTAGAAACAACATACATAAATACAAATATGGGAACATTCGAAGCATGTAACAACTTTTGTGAAAATATGAAACTAGGTACATACATACATATAATTTAAACAAGTTTGTTATACATAAGTAAACTTACAGTCCCTGGCCATATTATTAGACGCACTGCAGAATTTTTATAACTATTAGGTTATACACAATATTTGTAAATATTAAAAAAAAAAATCCATAAATCTGTTTTTTGTTTTATTTTTATAAGAAAGTAGGAAATAGTTTATATTCTGCATGCAAAATAATTCAAATGCAAAACAATATTTGAAAACCTGATTAAAATAACTGAAAATTGAGATTTTGCATAAAATCTAAAGTGCGTCTAATAATATGGCCAGAAAGTCATAGAGAACCAGATCCTAGTAACTTACAACTCTCAACCATTCCAAGTAATGTCAGGGTAGGAGAGGACCTACAGTTTTTATGCCGAATCCAAACGGATAATTTGAGAAAGCCCTTCTCATGACAACAATTACCCGCAAGATGCAGTACCCGTTAAAAACACTGTATATGGCACAGGCAGGCATTGAAACCAAGACCTCTGGCATCATCAAATTCATCAAGATCTTTAAGCTATGCTCTTAAGGGTGACATTCTAGAACTGGTCAGTGCAGGACATTTATAGAGAAAGTTAATCACAATTTCCCTTTCATGTTGGTCTACCCAACTTTGCTGCCTGCTACACTATCGACTAGTGTCTGGTACATAGCCAGTGTATTTACCCTGAAAAATTTACCACTTTGCAAGTAAGCTATGAAGGGCCGATCCTTGACGGGCCAACTCATCAGCCCGTTCATTTTCATCAATGCCACTATGACCTGTTAGGTTGTTATTAAGGCGGTATAGTATATAACGACCGTGTTGGACCTGTATAGAAGATGTTGTGGACGAAATTGATAGCCATAACAGCTGTCAGTGCAGATAGTCGTGTTTCTATTTTGGTTTGAGTTTGATTTGAATATTTTGCATGCTTACCTGATTGCTAGTAATCAGCTTAAAATACACTGACAAAAAGGTAGCCGAAAAGACTTAGAGACATTTAATGACTAGGAGAAAATTCCTGACCCAACTTCGCACTCCATTTTTGACCCGTCAGTAAAGATAGGGGTATCGAAGTGTTTCGTAACCAAGCCATCCTTCCAATCCTTTCTTGTAGGAAAAATGACTTTAAAATCCTTACTGAGGCAGGGGTGTAGTAGTCGGTGCTTTTCGCAAAAATATCGAATAGAATCAGTTCCGTAATATTGCCGTGCCCATAGAGTATTCAATGCCGATGTTCGATTCTTTAAGCCCTAGCGCGTTGTACCCCTTTATTTACTCGAAAACATGTCAGTTTGAATAAGAAAATGAAATTCAACATTTATTAAACTATACTAAAATTCAACTTTGTTGTTAAATACTAACAAATTGAGCCTAGAATAACTTCTAAATATTTATTAATTTAATCTTTAAACCATAAGATAAATAAATTCATATCTGTTTTGATATGACTATGTGACTAGTTCCTGACTTAGACTTTTTTGCTAAACGTCAACAAATTATTACCTAACAAAGGTTAGGTTAGGTTAGGTTAATGTGGATGTGGATACAAAAACCACACACTTAGGCCAGAAGAAAGGCCCATTGTGATACCACATGAATCTAGAGAATTACTTCCCACTAGTCGAACCATTTTGAGCTTTTTATAAAGCGAAGGAGATATCTGATATCCTTTTTAGCTAGTTCACTGGGATCATCAAAAGAGTATTCTCCCAGATGAAGTTTGCGTCTTCGTGAAAGAGCAGGGCAGGTGCAGAGGAGGTGAGAGATTGTTTCTTCTTCTTCCTCGTCCATGCAGCTCCTGCAGAAGTCATTTGAGGCTACACCAAGTCGTATTGCGTGTCTGCCTATAAGACAGTGTCCCGTAAGGACACCTATTAGGGAGCTAATATGAAGTCTGCTTTGGGATAACAAGTCTTTAGAGCGCTTTAGGTCCAATGAGGGCCATATTAGTTTTGTGGCTGCGCATGTTGGTAAATTGTACCACCTAGAGTTTGCTATCTCGAAAGCTTTTTCTATTAGCAGAAGTTTACATGTAGCTATCGGTATACCTATCTTCTCCCTTTCAGGTGAAATACATAGGTATGACGGTTCCATTTTTAGCGAGTTCATCGGCTCTACAATTTCCTGCGATGTCTCTGTGGCCCGGCACCCAGCATAGGTGAATGTTAAATTGCTGCGCCATCTCCATAAGAGACGATCGACAATCGAGGGCCGTTAGAGAGTTGGTTGAGACGCCGTCAAGAGACTTGATAGCAGCCTGACTGTCAGAGAAGATGCGTATATCAGAAGTTGATATCACGTTTTCTCTTAGCCAGGAGAGAACCTCTTTGATCGCTAAAATTTCCGCTTGGAAGACGCTACAATGATTAGGGAGGCGGAATGAGATGCTTAGATTAAGCTTTTCTGAGTACACACCACTACCAACTCCCTCATTTGTCTTGTATATCTGTATAAAAATGGATGCTTTTGTCATCCAGGAGTTTTTTATCTTCCCATTCATCCCTGGATAGAATGGATACCTGGAAGTTTTTACCAAATTGGGGTTTTGGGATAGTGTAGTCTATGTACTTTGGTATAGAACTAAAGAGGTTCAGAATGATGGAGTGCCCAACATTGTTGTTGGTCCACTGAGATGAGGCGTTGAGTCTTATGGCTGTACTCGTTGCCACTTGTTTGCTGAAAATGTCGAGGGGTGTCAGATGGAGGAGAGTGTCCAACGCTGCTGAGGGTGTGGTTCTCAAAGCCCCGCTAATGCAGAGACATGCAGTGCGTTGGACTCTGCTGAGTTTGTCGTAATATGTGACTTTCTCCAGTGCAGTCCACCACACTGCAACCCCGTACATAAGTATTGGTCGGATGACCGATGTGTATAGCCAATAAGTTATGCGAGGTTGAAAACCCCATTTGTTTCCTATGGCTTTCTTGCAAAGGAAAAGAGCTGCTGTAGCTTTTTTAACTCTTTCCTGAATATTAGGTTTCCAACTTAATTTTTTGTCCAATATCAGACCAAGATATTTGGCCTCATTGGTGAAAATTAATGGTACACCTTTTATTGAGGGAGGTACAATTTCTGGGATCTTGTATTTCCGCGTAAAAAGGACGAGGTCTGTTTTTTGAGGATTAATACTAAGTCCACAGTGATCTGCCCATCTAGTGAGCATATTGAGTGCGTTTTGGAGGAGGTCTCTCAGTGTATTTGGATGTTCTCCTATGACGGCGATAGCAACATCATCGGCATACGCAATCACTCTGTAGCCTTCTCTCTCAAGGGATATTAGTAGCTCGTTAACCACTATGTTCCACAGGAGAGGGGACAGAACACCACCTTGCGGAGTGCCTCTACTGACAGACCTTTTCGTACAAAAATCCCCCATCTTAGAGTTGATGATCCTGCTTTTTAGCATTAGATTTATCAATTCACAGAGTGAGTATTCGACGTTTAGGGTCGTCATAGCAGAAGTGATAGCGGATGTGTCAACGTTGTTGAAAGCGCCTTCAATATCCAGGAAGGCCACCATAGTATATTGTTTTTGTTCTAGGGAATATTCGATAGTTCTTACTAAGGTGTGCAAGGCTGTTTCTACCGATTTCCCTTTGCAGTAAGCATGCTGAGACATCGATAGTCTCTTATCAATGCTGTTACGTACGTGGATATCAATCAAACGTTCCAGAGTCTTGAGAATGAATGATGATAGGCTAATAGGTCTTAGATCTTTAGGGTTGACATGCGAACATTTGCCCGCCTTGGGAATGAAAACTACCTTTACTTCTCTCCATCGCTGAGTATATGGACCATATCTAGACAACTTTTAAAAATCATCTCAATGATGGGCAGAGTTATGTCAGTCGTAAATTGTAACTCAGCTGGTATGATGTGATCTGGCCCTGGAGATTTGTAAGGTTTGAAGCTATTCAGAGCCCAAGTCAATTTCTCTTTTGTAACAAGACCTTGAGGAAAAGTTAAGTTAATACCCGACCCAGGATGGTTTGTTGTATTTACGTATTTGGAGCCATAAGGAAAGTGGGTGTCAAGTAGCAGGTTTAGCGTTTCTTCGCAAGAGTTAGTCCAAGTACCATCCAAGTTTTTAAGACAACATGGTTGGATTTGTCGAGAGAATCTTCCTTATCCTTGATGCCTCCGAGGATTCTTCTATTGAGCTACAGAAGGATCTCCAAGAGGATCTTTTGGCTATTCTCAATTCCTGTTTATATTTTTTGAGGGATTCCTTATAGGAGTCCCAGTCTTGTGGATGTCTAGTCTTTTTTGCACGATTAAAAAGCCTTCTACAGCCTTTCCGGAGTAAACCCAGTTCAGCAGCCCACCAATATGGTTTCTTCTTTCCCCGCACGTAGTGAGGGGGCAGGCAGTTTCCATGGCTTTATTAAGGGCTGCTGTAAGCTCGTCGACTTTTTGATCGAGTTCAAAAGCGCACAAGGGCGGATCATAAAGTTCTGGTTTAATCAGATTCTTCAGAGTTGCCCTATATTTTGGCCAATCTGTTTTCCTATAGTTTCGGAATTGGATCGGTTTTGGGACCTCTTCAATAAGTGTGAATTGGATGTATCTATGATCGGAGAACGAGTGCTCCTTTGATACTCTCCAAATCAATATTTTATTTGAGAGATGTAAAGAGACAAGAGTCATATCTAAAACTTCTTGTCGATTTTTAGTAACGAAGGTTGGTTCACTACCTACATTACATACTACCAGATTAGTTGTTACCTTAACAAAGGTAAGGAAAGAATTATGGCGATATTTTTTTTTATTTTAAACACTACTGGGAACCGTAATAATGTTCGGGAAACGGATTCTCATTACATTTGTCCTCTTATGAAAACAGAACGGGATATATTCATCACATCCATTTCAATGCTGATTAGAGAGCTTTTATACATAAAGGGCTATCGACGCTCCACAGATCATTTGTTAACACCTCGACTCTAAAAAGTTATTGGGGAAAGAGTCAAAAGTATTTTACTCTAAGAAATGAGCTCTACTCCCACCGTGGTCTCGCCTTATGCTGAGATTTTTTCTGAGAGTTTAACCATCTTACTCAGCTTGTTAATGAGCCTACTCAAATATCGGACTTTAAAGGCCGACCAGAAAATACTTTTGACTTGTTTCTCACTTCTGACCGTAGTGTCATATCTGCTAATTTCTCGTGTAATACAAATCCATTTAGAGAAAGAGCTCCGAAGAGAACAGTTTGGCAGTAGGATAAAGCCAACTGGGACGATCTCAATAATTCCTTCAGTATCTTTAACTTGTCACTATGCTTCCTCGGTATTGACGTAGACTCCAGTGCAGATATGATTACTAGTATGATTTATCTGGGAATGAAAACCTTTATCCCGAATAAGGTTAAAAGTTTCAAATCTAACCCAACTGAGGAAAACCGGAAAAGGTTTAAGCAAGCCAGGAAGGCCTGAAACCCCCATTTTAGAAGGACCAAATTTTTGCAGAACCAAAAATTATGGCACAAAATACTGCAATTTCCCAAAGGTTGTAATAATTTTTGGGGTCATGAAGAATTCTTGCTCTTCCTCAGTCCCAACGCTTGTTGTCAATGGTACTCCTTTAGTTAGCGCTAATGATAAAGCTAACTTGTTTGCAAGGCAGCTCGCTGTAAATTCCACCTTACCTGATAGTGTCATGGCTTGATATTGATATTTCAAAGGCATTTGATAAAGTCTGGCATCTTGCTCGAAAATGCGTGCTTTTTGTATTGACGAAAATCGAATCGAGATACACCTCCTTTGCCACCATCTATGAGTGGTACTTGCTTCAACGAAACTGAACATCGCGGTATGTGCATCACCAACCACATCTTACGGAACGTTCACATACGCGATGTCGCTAAAAATTCTGCAAGATGTTTGGGTTTTCTGAGACGATGCAAGAAATTTGTCTCACCTGCTGATCTGGCAATAATATACAAAAACTTTATACATATGTACATATGTACGTCCAAAACTTGAGTAAGATTAACATCACTGGCCTGGTTCTTTAGTAACTAACTTAAGCCTCTTGGACACTATTCAAAGAAGAGCTTTTAAAATGATAAGTGATATTAAAGCCCTTGGTTTCCACCATTTTTCTCAGCCTTCATTAACTCAAATATGTCACTCAAACATAGTCGTAAAGTGTTTTGTCTCAACCCTTTGTTACCCAGAGAGAGTTACTAGAGAATCTACATATATTATTTTGAAAAATTTGTTTATATTTTTTTAAATGAGTTAGACTAATTTATTCAAACGTTTTGATAAATATTAACGTATTTATTAAAACGTATCTTTTATTTTCAGATCGCTGGGGAACTCAAGTGCAACAATTTAGCATTTATTGTTTTAAACTTTAAAACTGTATACAACAACAACAAAACACTGATACTACATAAGGTTAGTTCAACATTTGCATTACAAAATTTATAACAAAAATAAACCATATTAATTCCCATTTCATTTTTAGAATTCAAACTTTTGCTTAACTGAAGAAGAAAACATATAAACAAAAATAGCAATATATAATTCAAAAACATTTTAAAAAAAGAGATTAATTCAAATTTCTAAAACTACAAACAAATAATAAATAATAAAATGGAGTTACGTGTTGGAAACAAATACAGATTAGGCCGAAAAATCGGTTCTGGTTCATTTGGTGATATCTACCTGGGCACAACAATCAATACCGGCGAAGAAGTCGCCATCAAATTAGAATGTATCCGAACAAAACACCCCCAATTGCACATTGAGAGTAAATTCTATAAAATGATGCAAGGCGGTATTGGAATACCGCGCATAATATGGTGTGGCTCTGAGGGCGACTATAACGTCATGGTAATGGAACTGCTTGGTCCATCTCTGGAGGATCTATTTAATTTTTGTGCGAGACGCTTCTCTCTCAAAACCGTACTTTTGTTGGCCGATCAAATGATATCACGTATCGACTACATACACTCACGAGACTTTATCCACCGGGACATCAAACCAGATAACTTCCTTATGGGCCTCGGCAAAAAGGGTAACTTAGTATATATCATAGACTTTGGTTTAGCGAAAAAATTCCGTGATACACGAACCCTGCGACATATACCGTATCGAGAAAATAAAAATCTCACTGGTACCGCTCGTTACGCCTCCATTAACACCCACTTAGGAATTGAACAATCACGTCGTGACGATCTAGAATCCTTAGGCTATGTTCTCATGTATTTCAATTTGGGTGCGCTACCCTGGCAGGGTCTGAAGGCTGCCAATAAACGACAAAAATATGAACGCATTTCCGAGAAGAAACTCTCCACAACGATATTGTCCCTATGCAAGGGTTTCCCAAGTGAATTCGTCAACTATCTAAATTTCTGCCGTCAAATGCATTTCGAACAACGTCCAGACTATTGCTATTTGCGTAAGTTGTTCCGCAATTTGTTCCATCGTCTCGGCTTCACCTATGATTATGTCTTCGACTGGAATCTCCTCAAATTCGGAGGGCCCCGCAACCCGGCAGTTCAACAGCAACAAGAGGACGGCACTGGTGAGGCGAATGCCGCCAACAAACAGAATCCACAGATTGTCAGCAGTCATACAGCTGTGGTGCCCAGTTCTGGAGGCGGTGTCGGTTTAGTTAGCACCACCGGTGGCGGTGGTGGTGGTAATGCACCGATGGTAGGAGCTAGTGGCACTGGCAGTGGTGCTGTAGGTGCTAATGATGACGCAATGGCCGTTGCAACAAATTCATCAAGGCCTTACGACACGCCCGAGCGGCGTCCCTCAATCAGGATTCGAGGAGGGCCCACGGTCGTTGTCAATGACAGTAGAAACAATAAATAATACATTGTCTAAAAGCAACCGCCGGTTTATACACACATTTAAACAAAAACAAAAATGGTATTTATTTAAAATAAAACAGAAAAAAAAAAAAAAAAAAAAAATACTACTGAAAGATAAACAAAAATGATTTAAATATAAGAATTTTTTTAAGTGCAAGCATGATCGTCGCACTTTTCGCTTCGTGAAGGAGAGTTTCTTAAACTACACACACCACACATCAGGATCAGAATTGTGCATTTTATTTTACTCTTTCTAACCCCATGTTAAAAATTTAAAACAAAACAAAAAAACAAAAAAGGCTCCGCTTAGCAAATAAAACACAACTACTTTCGATTTAAAAAAGTTAAAGGGAAAAGCAAGCAAGCAAACAAACAAAACAAACAAATGAAAAAGAGGCAACCTGTGTGAATTAGAAGCAACATCTCTTCATCTGTGAAATAAATAGCTCGTGGCTTTTTTGCTTTTGAATTCCCAAAAAATCCAAAATAATTAAACAAAACGATCTTAAAATGAATCCTACAAAGCCAACACATTACATTTACACCCACAGTTTAAATTTAAATAAATAAAATTATACACAAAACAAAAACAACAAAACAAAACATTTAAACGGACAACGGAACGTCCCTGTTTAAAAAATAAACGTTTTGCTATCAACAACAACAAAAACAACAAAATAATAATAATTCTCTTATTAATATTTAGTTTTCTTAGCTATAAATAATAAAATACAAACAAAAAACAAAAAAAAAACAAATTTATAAATACATTAATTAATAGAAAGTGAATATCGTAATGAGATAGGAATTCATTATACAATTCATTCAAAAACAAAAATCATTTAATTCATTCATAGAATTAACCACAAAACAAAAACAAAAAACAAAGCAAACAAAAATAAATGATATAACAATACATAATAAATTAACTGAAGCATTTTTGTTGTAAAATAAATAATAATATTAATAAAATGAAAAACAAAGGAAAAAACAAACAAAAATAATGTTTCTTTTATTAAAATTGTATGTATAAGAATTATTTTCATGATTATTAAATATATTGATTATTATTTTGTTTATTTTCCTCCTGATTTAGTTACAATTTAATTTGTGTTAAATAATTTTTATATTAGGTATTTTTTTTTTATAATTTTTAGGATATTATAATTTTTAAAAAGCAAAATAAGAAAAATCATTTTTCTGTTCAATAATTATTACCGTTTTAGTTATACATAATATAATATTATATAGAAGTGATTTATATAGAGAAACAATAAGAGGAAACAAATTTAACATAAATTTCAAACAACAACACTATATAATAAAAACAAAAATTAAAACTACATTTATAAGTTCGAGATTTGAATAAATAAGAGAAAGATTGCACTAGAAAACAAATAAAATTGTGAAAATTGTTTTTCTTATTTTCTTTACATATTTTCGTTTTTCTTTCTTTTTTTTTGTTTTATTTTAATGGGATATTTTCTTTTTGTTTTGATTTCTTTTTTTTTTTTTAATTATTTACAATTAAAGATTTAATTAAGAAATAAATGGATTTTATCAAATGTACTAGTTGAGAGTTGCCGTATGAAATTCTGTATAATAAAAACCATTCATCATATAATTTTAAAGAATTATTATCTTTACAAAATCTCTTTGAATTGATTTGGTTGTTGATTAATGTGGCGATATTAAAAGGATGTGGATGTGTACGTAAGGGATTGGATGAAACAAGTAACGATGGTCGACAAAAATTCAGCTCTTTTTCTGTCCCATAAACAAAACCATAGTTTTTAAAAGAATTAAGTTGTTCTGAATTAGCGTTTGCAACATTATTTGTATATTAGTTCAATATCAGCATTATTCTGCTACACATGGATCGTATATTTAATTCCCCTTCACATTGGCTTGTCACTCTGATATTCATCAGGTGGACTACATTATCTCAAACTAATTTCACCAAACCGTGGAACAAATCTTTACATCGTTTTGGAGAAAATAAGATTATTGCACTTGATATTTCAAAGGCATTTGATAGAGTTTGGCACCAAGTACTCTTATCGAAAATGGTATTGATGAATCTCTTCTTTGTTGGATTAGAAACTACCTTTCTAATCGTTCAATAGTTGTATTTGATGGTTTCAAGTTTGAAATTCATAAAATAAATGCTGGTGTCCCCCAGGGCTCCGTTTTAACTCCAACTCTCTTCCTGATATTCACTAACAATCTCTTGCCTGCCACTTCTAATCCATTAAATTGATTCGCTGACGACAGTACCCTCAGCTTTTCATATTTGTTTCTAGATTCACATCCTTGTCGTTCGGATATGGAACTTTAATGGCAGCGTACGATAAGCTCATTAAATTCTGATCTTGAGAGCACTGAATGGGGAATCAAAAACCGTGTAGAATTTAATGCTTCGAAAACTCAATGCTGTCTCCTGTCGCTAAAGTGTAACACATCTACTTCATCTAGGAAACTATGCAACTTTCAGTACTGGGTATGGTGTATCACAGATCACTTCTTATGGAATGATCACATATTCGACATTTACAAAAATTTTACTAGGATTTCCCCGAGGTGCAAGAAATTTGTCACCCCTTCTGATATAGCTATAATTTACAAAGCCTTTATCCGTCCAGTTTCGCTCTCCAAGTTGGGTGAGGTTACTTTTCACTTGTGCGCGTCATCTGATTCGCGGTCTTCCTATACTGCGCTGTTTTTTGGGTGTGGATTTAAAGACTTTCCGGGCCGGAGCATTGGTTTCCATGCGCTCTACGTGACCCAGCTATCTTAGTCGTTGGACTTTTACCCTTCTGGCTAAGTCTACGTCGCTGTACAGCCCGTATAGCTTGTCGTTCCATCTTCTCCTCCACTCCCCTTCTATGCATACGGGACCGTAGATCGCACGAAGAACTTTTCTCTCGAAACGACCCAAGGTGTTTTCATCCGCTTTTGTCATATTCCATGCTTCTGCACCGTATAGCAGGACAGGGATGATCAGGCTCAATTGCTTTCTTAGCCCAAAGAAACAGCGGTTAGCAAGAGTTATTCTTTGTTTGATCTCAGCGCTGGGGTTGTTTCCTGTGTTTATAGCGGAGTCTAGGTAGACGAAATTCTTGACTACCTCAAAGTTACGTCTGTCGATGGTGACATTGGGCAGGTTCAGACAACATAAGAGACTTCATTTGCAGTCAACTTCATTCTTTGAACGTACATTTTGACCAAGGCAACTAGTTAGTTTTTCAAGTGTCATGAATTTCAAATTCAGAACTTAACTTCACAAACCTCTAATTCAAGTTCATAGTACAAAAACTACCAAAATCATTATTGTCTACAAAACACTCCTCAGACAAGCTATAAGTCCATCATGATTTGTATTTTAAAGAAATATTACTTATTTCTTTTCCAAATTTACAAGGAACCTTTTTACAGAAAGCATTAAATGCAGTTGTGCAGAAAATAAATAAATCATTGAGTAATAAAGTTCAGCTTTTAGTTGAATGAAAAAACATGATCAACTGTCATTTTGATATACAATTAAACTTGACTTCATAGTTAGGGAGATTTTTCTTGAATAACTTTCCAGTCGACTTTCCAATAAAGTTGCCTTAATTGGAAGGACATTTTTTGGCAGCTGGCCAATCAGAAGCTAAAACCTTAAAACTTGCCTTACTTTCAAGTTCCTTATGTCGTCTGAATCTGGCCAATTATTTCCTTTTTACAGGATCTAACTCAGTCTACTTTTCATTCTTCTATAATTTCAAAATCAACAAACTTACAAGAATAAATTTGAAGTTTCTGAGGTTTAGGGATCTTGAAATTTCACACGAAAGTAGGTCCTGTGAGTAGCGGTTTTCTACTTTGAGACCACTTGCGTTCTTGTAAAAAAATGCAATAAGTCTGAAATAAATTGACGTTTAGCCTTTAATATTTTAGAACTTGGTGTAATTTAATTTTTGTGGTGAATAGTCAAGTTTAAAACAAAAATTAAAACTGCATACTTATAGGGGCTATAACTGAGACTAGTTATTCAGTAGTTAAATTTTGTAACGCTAATACTTCTAAGTTTTAAATATTCGATATCAATAAATAAAATTTTATACTCTATGAAGACGGTTTCTTTGTTCAGAATTTTCGAGAAGTTTGGACAAATTTCGCTTGAAATTTAAGATTTTCGCGTGAATATATTGATTCAAGATCCAATTGGAAAGGTAGAATTTAATGAAACACTGGAAAATAATTTAAAACTATGCAGTTACATATGCTGACGACATTGTAATAACGGTTTTAAGGAAATTAAGACAACTGATGGTTTTGTTTACCAAAAACGTAATATAAATTGCCCTACGATTAATAGTGTTCGATTACACAAATATTAAATAGGTGACACAACAGTACGTAGAGAACTAGGGCCTAGTGACTTACAACTATCAACCATTCCTGTGTGCAAGTCATTTCGAAGATGGAAGGGACCTAAAATTTGTATGCCGAATACGAACGGGAAGTTTAAGAAAGCATTTTTCATAACAAGAATTACTCTTTGAGGATTTTATAATTCCTCGCAAAAGGGAAAATATCTTAGTTTGGTAAATGATCGCCAATTAAATTGTCTTTTGGTAGTGGATGTGGAAACATAAAGAGAACTATCGAGATGAAAATTCAAAGTCAAACAGATTATTTTAAGCCAGTAGTTGAAAAAGAAATCCCCACAAGAGAGGAATGAATTTGAAACTGATGAGGTGGAGTATCTTTTCAATTAACCCTCGCCTAGAAATTTATTACACAAAAACATCAAAGCTATCTTCGTCAATTTCACGAATTTAAAACTAGTAAAACAGTACCGGAGGAAGTTATGTACTCAGGGAAACGAACATTGTTCTAACCCTTGTAAGGGAAAAATAAATGGTAATCCATTTATCCGAGCCAAACTATTTGACCGTTGTTGATGCATCACCGCTTAGAACATAAACAGTAACTAAATATTTAAATTTGTTAAAGGAGAATGGGATGGGCGTCTCATCGTTGTAGACAATTGAGACTCTATCCTTTTAATGGTCTCAATTAATGCAACAATAGTTTTTATACGAAACAAATTTGTAGTGGCTAGAAGTTTAGAATGAATGTATTTTTATCGATTCAGTTTTGTATCAATAAAAGAAAGCCATTTGAAAAATAAAAAGGAAAAAAGCACATAATCGATAAGCAATACCTTAGCCACGCCGCCGCCGTTTCCAAACCTACTTTTTAGTCCTTCAACCTGGTTCAGGTCTGTCGTGTTACTCAAGAAGTTAAAGCAGTGCACAGTGATGTTAGTAACCTCTCTTTAACTCCTATCAATTGTAACAATTTTGAACCTATGTAATATGAAATGTTTTTAAAAAGGCAATTTTTTCTGTGGGCATAAGTTGCATTTGGCCGTCTGAACATTACATATATTTCTGCAATTTGTAGATTTATTCTGATATCTTGGCTTATCACACTTTTGGTTATACTAATCTTCCAAAGCAAAAAATACCTGTTGTTAACACCTCAGCCCCGCCAAAACAAACACTGAACAAAAAACTGCATAAAAACTCAAGTTCGATTCGCCAACATTTTGAAAAATTGACATAGTTCAAAATACAAATTAAGCGAGGCTTAGCTGTGCAGGAAAAAAGGATTTTAACTTTGCCAAAGTGATTCTGTTGAAAGAAAACAATTATAATATACGTTTTAATGAGCTCGTGATTTATTATACCTTTCTAGTGGCATTAAGGAAAATGTAACATACAAAAATATACTAATACAAAAAAATTTAACTTCTTTGAGAACCTTGTTGATTCTTTATAGTTTGGTAGTTTTTTTAAAGATTTAAAAAGAACTTATAAGTCTCTATATAAAAATAAGGAATCATGTCCGTAATTTATTATTAAGTTTATTTGCCAGGGCATTTTGGAGTTCAGTTAACCTTTTTAACATTTCCTTTTGCCTTCGTTCCTTATTTGCCAATCTTATTCTGAAACGATGTTCACTGTTTTGCATTAATCGATCGAAAATTTGTTCAGCGATTAATTTTTGTCTTGTTTTTGTTTGATTTGTTGCTGCCACTGCAGAAAGTTGAGTTCGAGCATTCCAAGGATGAGGACGAAAACCGACCACCGCCTCCAAAGGTATCCTTATCTTGCTACCTATTCCATGAAGACTCTCTTTGGTTCTTCTGATAACATTGCGAAAGCGTTCTTCAAGTTGTTGAGGTGTAGAAGAAGTCTTTTGAGTCCTGCAATATTCATGGGCAATATACGTCCACATTTCTTTTTCGGTTCTAAATGGATTTAATGGAATTTTCCCGACTTTATTCTGGTTTTCGGCGTATAAGGTCAGCAGGGCATGGGTGCTCTTGTCATCGTATATTGCCGCAACTAGTTCGCCAGCTAAAAAATGCAAATACGAAATATAAATGTTAATTAATGAATGAATAGTTTCACTCATTTTATTTATTACTTAATTTGTGTTTGAGAACAATCTTCCCTGCTGAATAGAATATCTGTCCATTTTCTTCATAAGCAATTTTATACTCTTCCATGGCTCCGCGCGTTGTAATTGTCTTGTTGTTTACGAAATTTATTTACAAATTAAAAATGATTAAAAAAAATTTAATTTGTTTGCACAACAAACGGAAAATGTGGATAAACTGAACTTGAACTCAACTTTTGTATTACTACTTATGTATATGAATAACCTAAGGATCGAGTTGGATTGGGATCGGATAATTAAGACCCCGTTTAGATGTAAGAGATGAGTACGGACTGTGTTCACTTTACAAATAATCATATGGGGGTGGCACCATGTATCTACGGGGTCTATCTATAATTTAAATAAATTTAAAAATTAGGTGGAGTAACAGTCCATTGAGAACTAGGGCCTAGTGACTTTAAACTCTCAACCATACCTGTATGCGAATTAAGTTCTCAGGGACGGAGGGGTCCTACAGTTTTAAGTCGATTCCGAACGGATAATTTGAGAAAGCACTTTTCATGACAAGACTTACTCTTGGAGGGTTTGTCAATTCCTCGCAGGAGGCCAAGACCTCTAGCAGGGCAGTCGAGAGCACTAACCATCACACCACGGGTACTACCGGGGTTTTTATCTATTATATTTTTATTTTACTTAATCTTTGTAAATATATAAAACCTCCAATGTGACATTGAGCCTACGGCGAACGTAAACAATTTGCTTTATGATAATACTATAGGTTTTATACACAAAGATGAAAGTTTAAAAATCGTTGGTTCAAAGTTTAGTCCTTGGAACAGAGATTTTGATTGGTTTTTCTGTGGACTAATCCATGTTTTTAGACTGTTTATAGTAAAAATAAAAATAGTTTATTCAAATTTAAAAGGAACTTTTAACTTTTGATTATGCAGCTTTAATTATAAACATTCGGTTGTTATTGTAAAATACATTCATTTTTAATAGAATTCAATTTAGTTAAATCTATCTATGTGTTTGTGTTTGTCTTTTTTTACTGAAATTTTTTTTGGCGTCAAAACTACAAAATTAATTACCTGTGTTACTAAAAATTCCTAATTAATTAAATTTAGAAATTTATTCTGTAAGTGATAAAAATCATTTTTGAAGGGTTCAACGCGAGAAAAAAAAATTGTTGTTGATTTTCCTAGGGTAGAACCAACCTCCAAAGAGCTCTCTAGGGGTAGGTGATCCTGGAACGTTTTTTTTAGTAACGGTAATACCGAAAAGGGTATATAAATTGTTAGTGTTGTTTGATTTTTGACTCGAAAGAATCGTTTTTCATTGCGTTTTGTTTTTTTTTTTAGTTTTTTTTAGTTTAATTTTGGTTAATGTATATTTTGTTAATTTGATTTTGTTTTTCGAATTTTATTTCGGTTCATTCAAAATTTTCATAAAAATAAAACTTGACGCCCATGTTGAAAAAGAAAGTTATTTTTTGGTTTTGTTTCTGTTTCACCTGAGTGAAACGATGGTTCATTGAAGAAATTTTCAGGGGGTGCAGATGGTAGCCGATTTTCAACGATGGTAAGGACCTGATTTCCACTGGAACGACAATGCATTTGGGAAAATCCAAAAATGGCCGAAGGATTTTCATGTTTGGGTGGGTAAAGGCCACACTGCACTAACACCGGCAGTGCCCTTGGGGTGGTGAACGTCCGTCCGCGTCAAATTTTGAGTTTTGTTTTTCTTTGTGTTCCTCTTTCCTTTTCCAGATGTTCCTGCCACAGTATGGTAGTTTCCAATAAAGTTGACTGAATTGTAAGGCAATTTCTTGGCCAATCAGATACTAGAAACTTGCCAATGGGCAGGTTCAGACAACATAAGGAACTTCAATTACAGTCAACTGAATTCTTTGAGCGTACATTTTGACCAAGTTCGTTGGTGAAGTGTCATAAACATCCAACTAGAAACTGAACTTTAATAATCTCTGCTTTCAGTTGATCGTGCAAAAACTACCAAAAACATAAATAAAATAACATTAAATGAAATTATGCAGAAAATAAATAAATCATAGAGTAATAAAGTTCGTCTTTTAGTTGAATGGAAATTTATGATTAGCTGTCATTTTGACATAAGTGGACTTGACTTGATAGTTAGGCAGACTTTTCTTGACTAACTTTCCAGTTATCTTTCCAATAAAGTTGCCTTAATTGGAAGGTAATTTTTTGGTAGCTGGCCAATCAGATGCTAGAAACGTGCGCTTTACTTTCAAGGCAGGTCGTCTGAACCTGCCCAATATATCGTCCCTCTAAGGCAGACGAGTCTTTCATTTTTACGTCAGTATTTTTTACAGAATATTTGTTTGCCAAAGCGAAGAAGGGCAGGTCAACTAGTTTTTTTTTTTATAAAAGTTAACAAATTTACAAACTATTTACTTATTTTTATAAGAAATATATGTCTTTTTTAAATAAGGCGCGTCCTTAGCAGGATTTTCCATTGAGAAAACGATGCACGTTTTATTTAGTTTTGACGTAAAATATTTGGGCCTAGTCAAATAGAACGCTGTCCGCCAGGACCATCAGATCGCTCCTCTTGTTTTGTAATTAACTGCTACACAAATTAATTCAGATTCAATTATTATTTTAAACAAGAAAAAATAAGAATTTTTGTGAAGAATTTAAGTTATTCGTGAACAATGAGCAGTAGCAGCGATGATAAGGCCGTTTTTCTCCTTTCCTTGTTATTATTTTTCTTTCTGTTTTGACGTTTGACCGTCGCGTTCTTTGTAAAAATTTACAACTTCAATTTGACCATCGCGTACCATTTGTCCCCGCTGACCTTGATCGCGTTATTTTTGAACAAGAATGTATAATTTAATACAAGACAAGGAACGCGACGCGCAAAATTGTTTCCTGTCTTGCCAGACCGTGTTCTGTTTGATTAGGCCTTTGGTTTTAGTTTTTAAAAACCTCATACACTCAGGCATAAAGGAAATATATTTCCTCTATGCACTCAAATGTGCCTGCCAAACTCTCAACAAAACTCTAAAGTATATTGTTTAGGAATTTTCAATTCTCTTTGCTAAGAGGATCATCACCAAATAAAATAGGTTAATTCGAGTAAGATTCAAAAAATTAGAATAATTTATTCAAATTTTTTCTGCCTTTTAAGCGAGGAATTTATTGCAAAAGCATTTAATGTATAAAAATTGTCAAGAAAAGTTAATATAAAAAGTCCTAGTCATGGGTATAATTCGTAGGAATCCCACTTAAACCTTTTTGAATTTTTGCCGGTTCAGTACAACCAAGTTCCGGATCCAATCCCTTCCATGTTCGATCTTCAAAAGTCAGTCCATTAGTAGTCTCCATGAGATGCATTTTTGCCACCTGTGCTACCGTTGTTAAATTCTCCGAACCCTCTTCGGCATCACCAATTGCTGAACTACGCATTCTTCCACTTACCAAACTGACGTCATTTTCAGTTACATCACCTGCCTTAAATTCTAAATAATTGCTTCCTTCGGGAAGAATTTCCTTAAAATCAGTCACATACGACTCTGGATATTTCATATGCCAAGCTGGATTAAGAGCCATTTCAGCTTCGAATACTGAAACAATGGGTTTGTAGAATTCCTTTGAAGTGTACATATTATTGAAGGGGCATCCGATCATAACGAAACAATCGATTTCGAGAAAGTTTGCTAACTTTGCAGGGTTTATGCGGCCAACAGAAATAATTTGTGTTTTAATGCCATGGCTCCGGGCCATCTCTTGCAAACGAGTGACAACATTCAAGTAGCCGTCTGATGTGAGTGTGGCTACAATCAGTCCGAGCATTTGAGCATCCTTGCATTTTTCAATGTAAAAATATCGTCGACGAATGTAGGCGGCAGTGAGAGGATTCTTCTCCTCGAAGGAATTTAGTTTCGGATTGTAAATGAACCATTGTGCAGCTTTGGACGTAAGTGAAAGGTTGAAAAAACGATTGTTGTCCTCTCCGATAAAAATACAAATTCTGTCATCAGATGTTTCGTGTTCTTCATTGGATTCTTCATCGAAGGGGTAAGTTTTAATGAAGATTTTTGTTTCTGCTAGCAGCGTAGTGATGTTTGCAAAAACATTCTCCGCCACCGGCTCCAATAGGTAGTGATAGCCTATGTCCAGATAGATTGATATTGGTTTGGATTGTCCCTTAAGTGATGTGATATGTTTTTCAAAGTCTTCAATTGCGAAAGGAAGCTCTGGGAACATGTAGAGAACTGGCAGACGTGAAACTTTGCTACGACACGCATTTCCGAAGTGAATCAGACTATCGGCTTCAACATGAGCTGCAGCTATCTGCAACCATAAAATGGATTAGTATTTGTATTAGCCAGATACCTGGGAAAGTAACCTCGTCAACACAACAACTGCCATAGGACGTATCAGCAAGAACAAAGACATTTGTCTTGCATTCAGACTTCAAGCTATCCGAGATTCTAACACTAAAAGGGAGATAGTTATCGGGAAATTGTAGGCAAACCTTTGAATTGAAATACAGAACGAACGGTTATTTTAAAAGATAGAAGGTCTAAGAACACATTTAATACAAACATTTCTATAATTGTTTTGTTTTATCCAGCCACAGCAAACTTTTAGATGTTTATCTGACCAAATCTGTTCGAAAGAAGTGTCTAAGTCGTTGTCAGTTTCAGCTTGACGTTCTAATGAAACACTTTCTGAAGTTGAGAAAGCTGATGCAGTCATAATTGTAATGTTTTAAATTTAAGTTTTAAACTATTTCTTATATATTTTAAGGTCAAAATAAAAATATTGCAGTTGCACTTTCGATACGTGACTTTCTACAAACTTGAATATTTTCTTCTTTTATTTTGACAAGTACAAGATTCAGGGTTGTTAAAAACTGCGGGTGCAGTAGCAGTTCAAATAAAAGTCAGGTTCGTTACAAAATGCACCTGTACTAATCGAGTAAGGCTGCGTACAAACCGGAGCGTTGGAAAGTAGAGCGCTATACAGGAGTGAAATTTGAACATGTGCCATACTAAATCCGAGATTAATCAATCCCTGGCAAAACAATAGTTCATAAAAATAAAACTTTTGACATTTAAGATTTGTGTTAAAACTTTTTCCACCAAATATGCCATGATTTATTATTGTAAATAGTGTATACGTGAACACTATAATTTTAGAAATAAAATCTGATTATAAATCTATACAACAGTGCTCTTATAGTTTACAATACTTTCGAAAGACGAGTTCATTCATACTGAAAAGTCAACAGTGATTGATGAACACTTTTTGAGCTTGTAATAAAAAACTAGCATTACTTAACAGAAAAGTAGTGGTTTGTCCTTTAGACAGGTGCTTAAAAACTTTTGATGCCAAAACAAGACAGAAATATAATCCTCCAATGCTTTAATAGTGTCCATAAAAAAAATAATTAAGAGACGTAAGATCACACCAACGAAACGAGGGAATGGATAATAGGACCACTTCTGAAAATATAGTTTTCATCAAATTAATTTGGCAATTTATTGATGGTTTTTATTAATTTTAAGGTAAGTATTTCGCATTTCGAAAGGTCTTTATGAACGGTGATGACGTCAGGATGTAAAACATGGCAAGCAGTCAATTTAAATCAATATAATACTTACTTAAGGTGGCGCTACAGTCCTGTCTGAACTAGGGCCTCACCCGACAAACTTCTCCATCTAGCTCGGTGTCTAGCTAGATGTCTCCAGTTTCGCGCTCCAAGTAGGGTGGGGTCACTTTCCACTTTCGCGCACCACCTGATCCGCGGCCTTTTTCTATTGCCATGTACTGTGGGTGTGGATTCGTAGGCTTTTTACGTGACCTAGCCATCTCAATAGTTGGACTTTTATTCTTCTGGGTAAGTCTACATCGCTGTATAGTCCGTACAACTACTCGTTCCATCTTCTCCTATACTTACCTTTTATGCATACGGAACCACGTGAAGAACCTTTCTCTCATAACGACCAAAGGTGCTTTCAGGCGCTTTTGTCATAGTCCATACTTCTGCACCGTATAGCACGACGGGGATGATCAGGGTCTTATATAGCGAAGCTTTCTCAACCCAAATAAACAGCGGTTAGGAAGAGTAATTCTTCGTTTGATCTCAGCGTTGGTGTTGTTTTCTGCTTTCATAGCGGAGCCTAGGTAGACAAAGTCCTTAACTACCCCAAAGTTACGTCTGTCGATGGTGACGTTTTTACTTCATTAACCATCAACCCAATTTTTGCCACCTCTAACTCAATACTCACAAGAGCCCCATTGACATCACGCTGAGTTCTTCAGATTATTTCAATGTCATCAGCTTATGCCAGTAATTGGACAAACTTAATGCCTCTAGTGTTGACGTGGGAGCTCTATAATATTCTTGCAAAGACGATTTTAAAAAAATCGCATGACAGCGCAATACCTTGTCTAAAGCCTTTTTGACATAGAAAGGCGGCTTCTCTGATTGCATCTTGGCAATGTTGCCACTGGTTTTGGAAACATTGTGTTGACGGTTACTTTGACTCGGTCGGAGAAGGAAAACTTTAAATATTTATTAAAGCTTAAGCTTAAATAAACGTATTCAGACTCTATTTTTCGGTAAATAATATTTACTTGTATCTGTATCTACGATTATAAAGAAAAGTAGAGCGGAAATAGATTTATGCCAACAAAGCAAGTGCGTAGAAAAATTTTATTAAATATAATTACAAATACAATACTATTTACATACATGACAGCGAGCAACGACCCACGAATGTTTGAATAAATGTGATTTTATATAGTAAATAGTAAAATTAGCTTTTCGTTACTAAAATAGAAGACATTTAGGCTAGGCGCGCACATGCAACTTTTAGTTTCGAAACTGTTTGGTTTCTAATCTGAGCACTATAGACTTATACGAGAGTCCGCGCACATGCAGAAACTATTCGGTCGCCCATTCGAGCAACTTTTTAGTTTGTGTTTTGACACAAACTAAACGATCACCTCAAACCAATTCCTTAGTTTGTGCCACAAGGAATTATAGGTAACTGCGCGCACATTCAACTAAATCGTTGAATAATTTTCTGTAAGTGCAAGAGAGAAAAAAATTTAGTCAATGTTTTCCTTTCACAAAAAATTCTGAGGGAAGAGTACCACCTAACATCTCAATTTCACTATTTTTCTCTTTCATACATTGATTGCGAAAATTTATTAGTTGCTTAAACCCAAAAACAAATTCTGTATCCTATTGTGATACACGTAACTGCGCCCACATTCAACTAAATAGTTTCTTTAGTATGCATGTATTAGTGCATTTCAGTCAAATTATTCTTTAAAGTGTGACGAGGTTAGTAGGATACTTCCAGACGAGCAGAATAATATATCTTTCTCATCTGTTTGTTTTCATAATTCAATTTGCTACTTTTTAAACGTCAAATGTATTTATGTACTGAAAGGCGGTGGTAAGTATTATTTGTATCTCAAAACAAAACATATATTTTAATTTGTTTTTATTTTCAGATTATTATTATTAAAATGGAATAAAGCCTAAGCTTTCATCATTTTTTTCAAATGGAATTTGCCTCTCACAAATGGGAATGTTAAGAGTAAAACAACGCTGTCGCCGTCGAATGGTATTACCCAGACTGCAAATAGAAATGTATACAATAAATAGTAACATAAACAACACTGAAACGAAAAAGCAGCCACAGGAGCAGCAGTATCAGGAGGAGGAGGATTCTATGATGATCCTAATCGGAGCAAATCGTCATTCGAAGAAGTTTCTCTACACACAGCCTGCCTAACATATCTTGGCTTTTACCGGCTCATGATATTGGGCTACATGAATCTGTTGATGTGTGCCCCAAAAGTAGCTAAAGAAAATAATTGAGAGGTAAGATGACGATTTGAATCGATTTGAAATCCACAAACTGACTGACTGAGTCTAAAACTCGATTTGTTTTCAGGGTTATGTTACTCTTTACGATGCCTTCTAGAGCTTCTATTCACGCTATGTCTATCGGAGAGTTCGAGATTGCTGTGTCCCTGGGGCGGAGGTAACCTTCAAGGACCGCATAACCAAGGACTACGGTTGGACATTCGAGTTCACTGGAAAAGAAACACGATGTCTGAACCTGAGGTCGTACAACTACTTGGGATTCGCCGCGGCCAAGTGTCCCTGTGCCGAACAGTCTGAGCAGCATTGCCGAACAGACGGCTTGACTTTAGGCTTAACATTGTTTTACCGGAGAGTCTGAGTTGCGTGGCATCGAACAACCTCGAAACATCAGTTCATGTTGGAACAATAGAAGGTCAAATCTATGAATTCTACATAAACTCCCTGCCGAGGACAAAGGTAATAATAAAGATTCTACTTTTTTCGCGCAAAGCTTTGACTTGTTTGAAATTTGTTTTAAGGAATATCATATGACAAAAGAGAACGTGAACAAATACTTGGGACATAAGGGAACTGTATCTTGCCTAGCACTCTCTGTTGATGGTGAGACACTTGTTTCAGGAGGAGAGGATGCTCAAGTGCATTTATGGCATATACCAAGCAAGCAACTGATCAGAACCCTCGCTCACAGGGGGCCCATATTGAATGTGGTCCTTTCTCTGAGAAAACTAAGTGCCTTCGGACCCGAGAACACATTCCTGAATATGTTCACCAACAATCTCAAGCGAATGATGGGTTCTGCTGACGCCGACGAGTCCCATACAATAGATGTACTTGTCGAAGAGAACGACGACGATGATGAATTTTCCATCACCCATCAAATAACAAATCGATCAGAAGAAGTAGAGACACTTAGACAGGAAATTAAAAAAACTAAAAAACATTAACAGGAAATTATTTTCAATTTCAACCAAAAATATACTCAATAGTTAAAAACAAAAATACTGTTTTGTTAAAGTACACATTTAAATAACAAGAAAAAAAGTATCAATTTTGGTTTTATTTTCATTCGCTCTGGGAAGGCTGGACACCAGTTCCAGTGGTGTTTGCCACAGCCAAGGACTATCGGATTTCCCGATTGGAGTGCAAAAGTTCCTTCAGTTGGGCCATTTTGTTGTCTGTTCGTTGTTTCATGAAATCTAGAGCTGTGCTGAGGTCATCTAGACTGTCATTAACCGACTCGAACTCTGAAACGAAACAAGGAAATGATTGTAATGGGAAGTTTTTGAATAGGTATTCTTACCAGCTAAATCGGATTCGACAACATTTTCAATCTCATTTTTTGGTTCATAAGATTTGTTGGGCTCACACTAAAGAGCAGCAGCTTGATTATGCCTTACAAGTAATTGATAAAATAAGTGATTCAGTTGGCCTAAAGTATTCACGTAAACCACGAGATCCTAAACCGATTACTTAAGTTTAAAGGAATAAATAAATAATAATAAATAAAGGAATAAGGTCATTTTACGATTCGTTTAATAAGAATGTCATTTATTTGAGGCATGAAGGTGTTACTGAATATCTATTATATTTCTATCACTAAAAATAAATAAGTAAAGTAAAATTGAAAGATGTTTTATTTTCATTCAAAAAAGTTAACATCCATCAAAAATGGCAGTGTTAAAAAGAGTTTTGGCAACCGAAAGGAAACCAAAGAAAGGGGAAATCGCAGTCGTCTAGTAGCCGTTATCTTTGTATATGAAAACTAGTTTTCAAAGATATGGTTTTAGAAATAACCAATCATATTGTGGGTGCATTTTGGTTTCGATATTCGCTTAATATTGTTTTAGAAGTAACCAATGATATTGTGGGTGCATTTACACTAGTATGTGTTTCAACACATATTCTTTTGCAGTAACTGTTTCTGGGCAAGTGGATTTCAAAATAAATACATTTGTTGTCCTTGCTTTTGCATTCATTTTGAATATTTGTTTCAAAGTTAGAACTTGAAGACGGACTTAATTTCAACGAAAATTCGAAATTCGAAAATTATCTTAAGAAAATGGATATGGACTCACAAGGTAAGCCTTTTTTGTATTATTGAAAATTGAAATTAGGTAATTATGTCTATAGGTAACTTAATATGTATTTTATTTCCAGATTTCCAAGAGGATGCTAGTTGGACGGAAAATTTTATAAATAATGTTCAAAGTCGTCAAGCGATTTATGATGCTTCAATGGCGGAGCACGCAGACAGAAATTTTGTTTCCGGCCTGTGGGAAGAAATTGCAGAAAAGATGGTACCTACTTGGCACAACATGTCACCAATGGAAAAAAATGAAAAAGGTGAGCACAATTAAATAAAAATATCGGAGGTTTAAGACATGACTGCTGGGTTGTTAACCTTTTTGTGAAACTTTTTTATTATTCGAAGAATAGGTACTGATGTTAAGGAGAATTTAGTTGTGAAAAAGAAAGCAGTTTAAAAGTTTTGGTATGCTTATTGAATGGTTTTAATGATTAATACACTTCATAAAGGAGCTTGAGCTACGTTTATATTTAAGTAAAAAGTCGAATACAAAAAAAATTTCTTTCTAAGGTCATAGCATTTTGATTTTATATCAAATTTATATTTTTTCATATTGCCATGGTACTGAACCTTGAGGTGAACTAAAATATTTTACAAAATAATCCCTTGCTGTTGAACCATCATGAGATCCACGTACATTTGTTATATTAGGTTTAGTCAACGAACACTCATACAAAGTGTCTTCATACCTTATCCCATCTCTTTTGCGAACAAAATTGTGAAGGATGCAACAGGCTTTAATAATATTATCGCAAAATGAGAGATGCACGTCAAGTGGTCTATGTAGTATCCTCCATTTATTACTTAAGATTCCAAAGGAGCATTCCACCATTCTTCGGGCTCTAGTAAGACGATAATTATATATTTTTTTGTCCGTGGACAAATTTCTTCGTCCAAATGGACGCTGTATGTGGTCTGATAAGGCAAAAGCTTCATCGGCTACAAACACAAATGGCATGCATTTCCCCCCTTTGTCATTTGGGAGCAATTGATCTGGTGGTAAATTCAGTTGACCATTGTTTAGCTTTTTCCCAAAGTTTGATCGCTGAAAAACATGGGAGTCACTTGCACTCCCATGGGATCCAATGTCAACGGATAGGAAACAGTAATCCGCGTCTGTACTCTCATACACACGCGTAGATTTAATTCGCAATACAGAAACCCTGATAGACCACATTTTGGTAAGAGTAAAAGATGCTAAATTAAAATCAGCTGTTTTAGAAGTGTGTATATCAGACCATTATGCAATATATAGCGGCATTGAAACAACATCATCTATAACGAATGTAAAAGAAGAAGAACATCAAATTCTCAGTCACTTTGTTCAACAAAAGATAGGTGAATTTAATTGGAATAACTTGAATAACTGCACTGAAGTTAATGAACTTTATGAAAAAATTATGCATGCAATGAACACGATAGTCACTTCGTCTACAGTAATAAAAAAGAAAAGAAGCACAGAACATAGCTGGATAAACACAGAATTAAAGAAAGACTGCATAGAGCGTGATAGACTTTACAGACGATTTAAAAACAATAGGCTAAATGAAGACTATCAACGAGAGTTCAAAAAGTTTCGCAACGAACTTAATAAAAAAATTGCTAGGGCAAAAACAAGCTTCTATAAACAACAATTTCAATGTGCTAAAAACAACCCCAAAGAGACATGGAAGCTAGTCAACTCAATACTTGGAAAAAAGAAGACAAATCTAGATGAAACTTTAAAAAGAAACTTCGCTAGTGAAAGTAACCTTCGAACGCTAGCCAATAAATTCGCGGATACACTTTCAACTGAAGTCTTGAACACAGTTCACGATTGCAGTCATCAGACGTATATTGGTGCTGAAATGAGTACTCAACGCTCAATGTATATAGAACCTGTAACTGTCCAAGAAGTCAAAAATATCCTTAGTTCGCTAAAGGAAAAATCTGCGGGAATAGATGAAATAAGGTCAAAAGATTTAAAACTTAACTCAGAGACTCTGGCTCCAGTCATTACAAAGTTTTTGAATATGAGCATAGATCAAGCATCGGTTCCTGAACTTCTTAAGACTTCGATTGTACGGCCAATACACAAAAACGGAAGCAAAAGTGACATATTAAATTACCGGCCCATTTCCATCTTATCAGCGGTCGACAAAGTTTTAGAAGAGGTAATGGCGAATAGGCTTTATGGCTATGTTGGAAAATACCAGATTCTTGAAAAAAATCAGTTCGGTTTCCAAAAAAATAAGAGCATAAATCGGTTGCTTGGAGATTTCTCTAATACACTATACTCCAGCCTTCACAAGAGCCATAATTCAATAGTTCTATTCATTGACTTCAAAAAGGCCTTTGATACGCTGAGTCATGTGCAAATAATAAAACAACTGGATAAAATAGGCGTGAGAGGTAATATTTTATCATGGTTCTCGAACTATCTTCAGAATAGAAGCTTTGAGGTGAAAATTGGAAAAGAGGTTAGTGAAAGACAAATACAAACATATGGTGTCCCACAAGGATCAAAACTGGGCCCACTTCTTTTCATTATTTATGTCAATCAAATGCTGTCAGTTCTTAAACAAGCGACGGGTTATGCGTATGCGGATGACACAGCAATTATAGTGAGCCACAGGAGCGTAGAAGAAGCTGAACGATTGATGCAATTAGAATTCAATGCACTGACAACTTGGTGTCACGATCACGGTTTGATTATCAATTCAAAAAAAACTAAAGTGATGCATATTCGACCACCCCACATTTCAAAATTTAAAATTAAACTTAAAATGCACGAAATCAACTGTTTGCACAATACTCCGGGGCAACAGAATCTAAATAACGAGGATAACTGCTCCGTGTACATTGATAACGTATCAACATACAAATATCTTGGGGTAATAGTTGACTACAACTTTAAGTGGAACTATCACATCGAATCAGTGACAAAAAAATTGCGAAAATCGGCGTATGCACTTTTTCATCTAAGCACAGTATGCACACCATCTGTACTTAAGCAAGGCTACTTTGGATTGGTGGAATCATATTTAAGGTATGGAATACTTGCATGGGGAAAAGCATCACAAATGCAACCTTTGCAAAACATACACAAACGACTTCGAAAAATTGTCATTCGAGCTCATAATCGACAATACAATGATACCGAACACAGGATGGAAGTGAAGATGCTCAATATTTCTCAAATCTATAATCTAGATATCTTGAAAAATTTTTACAACGATAGTGCTTATAGAATACCAACTCAGCAAGAAGTAAACACCAGAAGAAGTCAACAGCATTTTTACGAAATACCGAGGTTCCGTAACGAGTGTGGGCGCAGGAAGTTCGATGTAGCAGTACCCATGGTCCTAAATGATCTCCCAAGAGAATTTCACAACCTACCGAAGAATGACCTGTTGAGAGAAGTTAAAAATCTGTATCTTGGTCCATAACTATACATAATTATGCATAGGTATTTATTCATATATAGGTATTTTTTCATATAAAATTAAAAATTAAATTAATATTGCTATTTGTTTGAATTTTTTAATTGTTCAACACTATATGAATCTAAAATATGTAAAGTCTTCTGCAGACAAGCCTTATAGGCTTTGCAGATACCAAATGTAAATTTATTGGAATAAATAAAAGGAAAAAAAAAAAAAAAAAAAAAAAAAAATGTAACTGCCATAAGAACCAATGAAAAATAATTCTTGTAATTCATATATTTCGATCCAGATTTAGATGGCTTTTGGACCCTTATATGTGTGCCGTCAATTGCTCCTACACAATTGGGGAAATTTGTACTTGTTAAAAATTTGTCAGCAACTTGTTTCCAAGTATCTTCTGTTTGTTCCGGCATGTAATTTTCTTTTAGGCATATCCATATTTTGTCGCATGTATCCTTAATAATTTCTCGTAGTGTTGTTTCACCTATGAGAAATTCGTAATGAAGAGACCGGAAACTGTTTCCTGTTGCAAGGTACCTATAGAAAATAATATTTTTGATTAGGGAAATACAAATTAAGAAAGTATCTGGTCTTAAAAAAAAAAAAACAAATCGTTAATTTTAGAGAATAAATTAATGTCAAATTATTCAAAAATGCAATGTTTTTTTTTATATTTTAGTCAAAGAACTTCAAAACAAATGGAAAAATTTGAAGACATGTTTTCGCCGAGAACTCAGTAAACAAAAAAATGTTAAATCAGGCCAAGCAGCTACTAAGCGGCGCAAATATGTTTACTTCGAGCAATTATCGTTCCTTTTGTCCTCGATGGAAGACCGCCCAACCGTCAGCAATTGTGAAATTGAAGAATTCGATGAGAATTTGGAGGTATTCTTAACAGAAGCAGAGAGAACACCCGAAATATCCACACAGATCCAAGCGAGTGGATCCAAAAAAAAGAAAACGACATATGAGCAGGATTTGTTGGACATTTTGAGGGAGAGAAAAGATGAAAATGTAGACGAAGATAAAACATTTTTGCTCTCCTTGCTGCCATCATTTAAAAAACTCAATGACAGCGAAAAATTTGATGTTAAAATTGAATTTTTGCGCGTTTTGAAACGAAAAGGCCAAAACAAAGAGAGCTTTAAAAAAAAAGAATCATACAAACGGCATCATTCGTATTCAAGGAACGATTCGGGCTCCGAATCAAATTAGTTAGTTTGAACTTGTAACCATTAATTTTTTTTCTAAACTCTGAATTACATTTTATGTTTATTTATTGCATTAATAAATTATTTTTGTTCTTTTTTAATTAAAACATAATCTTTATTTGTTTACCTCAGTGTAACAGTCAGTCTTTCTTCTGGGGATATTGCTTTCCTCCACCTGGTATTTTTGAAAGTTATCAAAGGCCGTATCAAAAACAGAAGTTCATCAAAACTTCTGTCGCTCATGCGGAAGTAATTGAAGAACTTGCTTGGGTGGGATCGGAGGTCTAGATAAATTTTTTGAAATTGCCCTTTCACAAGACGTTGTGAGTTCAACGGGTGAACCCAATATTGCCTTTTGATTACAGGTTTATTCCGTCTTTTTAATTCAAAGGCACATATCAGTGCCAATTCGTAAAAATCCATATCCAGAAATTTGTATTGACTTATGAAATCTCTCAAAAAATTTTGTATTCCAACAATATATCTATAAAAATATATAAAGAATAGGACAAATTTGAAACTATTTTGTTTCGTGTATATGAGATAGAAAAAGTGAATAAATGTTTCATGTGTATTGGTTTATTTCGTTGATTGCTTTTGGAGTTGCTTATGTGCGCGGTGTTTGGGCAACTAACGATCAAACTATTTGGTTTCGAAAAAGTTGCATGTGCGCGCCTAGCCTTAGGAAAACAAATTGCTAATTGCAATCTGATAGAACCAATAAAATGTGAAAGAAATGGCATAATAGCGAATACATATTTGTTCATTCGTTGGTCGCTCTCATGGGAACAGTCCCTTATTGAGTTCGTCCATACATATAACAATCCTGGTTTCTCCGTTTGACATTGACTTTGACATATCAATTAATTAATAAGTCAAAAATCCGCATTTGTTTGTTTATTGTTCGAAGCAAGTTAAAAAGAGATTATTTTAATTTTAAATCTTCTTACGTCTTTTATTCAATTCTCGTTTGATAAAATGAGTCGTAAAAATGCCACTATTGAAGAATTACAGACATATTTCAAAACTCACAGTAAAATCAAAGAACAAAAGGCACACACTTCCAAGGTAAATCCTAATGCCGGCTCGATTCTCCATGTCTTGCATGTTGACCCATTTTCTTATCCTAGGTTCACTCGGTTGGTTGGAGCTGTGATGGCAAACGCTTAGCATCAGGATCTTTTGATAAAACTGTAGCAGTCTTCACTCTAGATCGAGAACGTGTGGTAAGCACTAAATTCAAGCTGAATTGAAAGAATCCTCTAATACACTCAGCCCTATTTGATTGTTATTTCAGAATAAAGAAACTACTTATCGTGGTCATACTGGTTCAGTGGATCAACTCTGTTGGCATGCATTTACTCCAGAACTATTGAGTACAGCTAGTGGTGACAAAACAGTTCGGATTTGGGATATAAGAGCGGCAAAATGTTCCACGGTAACTAACACCAAGGGCGAGAACATTAATATAACTTGGTCGCCTGATGGTAGAACCATTGCTGTTGGAAATAAGGAGGACTTGGTTACATTCATTGATACAAGAACGAATAAGATTCGAGCTGAAGAACAGTTCAATTTTGAGGTAATACAACATAAAAACAATCAGGTAAACGACAAGTATATAATTCTTTTGCCATATTTTAGGTGAATGAAATTGCATGGAACAACACCAGTGATATGTTCTTCCTTACAAACGGCCTTGGTTGTGTACACATTCTCAATTATCCCGGACTAGAGCTACAACATGTTCTTAAGGCCCATCCCGCCACCTGTATCTGCATCGAGTTCGATCCAACAGGTTTGTAATCATTTCATTTTCATCTCAATTAAAATTGGATGGTTTTATAAAATGAGCTGATTTGAATTTTTAAGGGAAGTATTTTGCAACTGGATCAGCAGACGCCCTTGTTTCGATTTGGGATGCCAACGAACTTGCTTGCATGAGAGTTCTTTCTCGCTTAGATTGGCCTGTACGTACAATTTCATTTAGTTATGATGGTAAACTACTAGCATCAGCAAGTGAAGATCTTTTAATAGATATTGCTCATACTGAAACAGGTGAATTTTTGCAAATCAATAAAAGAAAAAATAAACGAAACTTTGTTATTTTCTATTACAGGTGAAAAAGTATCTGATATTCCAGTAGATGCAGCAACTTTTACAGTCGCATGGCATCCTAAGCAATATTTGCTTGCTTATGCATGCGATGATAAGGACAATAGCGATAGGCGTCGAGAGGCTGGGAATCTGAAAGTTTATGGTTTTTCTGAATAAAAAGTGTTTGTTTTACTATTGCTAAATCTTTTTATTTCTGAATTAAATGCAGCTTTATTTTATCCAGCTAAAGAGTTTCAAGTTGAAAGGTTCTTTCTTGAAAGTTCATGATATATAAAAAATAAAAGATAAATTAGACTCTCAACCACTCAATGGGCAAATTAAGAAAGTAGAAAAGGTTTAGAGAGGAGATTTAGATGCACATTGGAATGAGTTACATGTTTTACAGTAAGTCTGAAATTGGGAAGTATGAATTTTACGGTTTGATTGCTTAAGGGAAGACATAGAACTGGCTATTTCACTATTTACAAATAATGACAGAAACGTACCAACGGTTGTCATTTAATTTTTAGAGCTCTCTTTTGAATTATGTATATCCAGAGACTAAATTGGTATATTGCTGCAACTTCCAAATATGAGAATTTTACTCGAGAGTTTCAGACGAATAAAGGCTTTACGCATTACAGCCAGATCATAAAAGGTAAAAAACTTCTTGCATCTGGTGACTTCGAGTATGTGATCACTGCACAAAAGATGGTCTGTGATACAAATGCGTTAAACTGATAGCTGTTAAGTCTCCTAGATGCAAGTACCACTCATGGTATGTGACAGAATTAAATTAGTTTTTCATACGATGTCGTTGGTAGTCGAACTCCGAAGGAAAAATATGTGAATCTTAAAACAAATATGAAAAGCTGAGGGCTTTGTCGTCATTGAAACAATGGAGTGGATTAGAAGATTCAGACAAAAGGCCATTTTTAAAATTAAGAAATAATGTCGGAGATAAAACGCAGCCCTAATTGCGTCAATATCAGATTTGAAACCGTCAAATACTACTTGTAGGGAACACTCCAAAAGGTCATTACCAATCCAATGAAGAAAAGGTTCATCGCAACCAAATGCACGAATTTTCAATAAGAGACATTTTTATGCAAAACTCTCTATCAAATGCCTTTGGAATGCCACATCCAATAATTTTACTTTCTCCAAAACGATTTTAGAATTTATTCCACTGTTCGGTGATATGAACCATGAGATAACCAGTTAATCAGTGTTTTCATGGCCTTGGAAGTAAAAAATGCAGTTGAACGATAGTTATGGGAGGAGGACGCTATGAACATTTGAGGGGGAAGTTAAAAAAATGCTGTCTTTCATCTACTCGGAAAAAAACATTATTTTAGAATAAATCAAACGGCTTAAGCAGCGGCTTTGTGCTGTTAGTAAATTGGTGTCATCTTTTAAAGGCGATCGTTGAAACTGAGCAGTTCGTAGTGTTTTCTATGTTTTTTCCGAAATATCAAATATGTTCAATTCCTTTTGGATATTTTTTTAAGTTTTGGTCATGTAAAAATTAGGTTGTCGAATATGACAATTACAGGTCTTTTTAGCTTTTTTTGAACCTATGACGGGTTTCTTCAGTGGGATCGGCCTTGAAATAAAGGAAACTTTTTCATCTATCATATTATTCATAGGTACCAATGGGTGATCTCGTGGTTTATATCAACGAACAGTTGAAAAAATCTTTACATGGTTTTGTAGAAAGTAAGATTATTGCACTTTTATTTTAAAGACATTTGAGAGAGTTTTGAATCAGGCTTTCTTATGGAAAATGCGTGCATTTGATTTCGATGAATCCCTTCTTCGTTGGGTTAGAAGTTTTCTTTTGGACGAAGTCGAGTCTGAAATCCACAATATACATAAATGCTGGAGTGCCGCAGGGCACCGTTTTGTCTCAGACCACTTCCTCGTGTTTATCATTGATCTTCTGTCTGCAACTTCTAAATCCAATTAATTGTTTCGCTGACGATAACACTCTTAGCTTTTCATATTTGTTTCCACACTCACATCCATCTTCTTCGGATGTGGAACTACACGACAAAATATGATAAGCTCATTAAATTCCTGCCTAAATCGCATGCTACAATGTGGAATAAGTAACTCCGTCGAATTTAAAGCACAATGTCTTGCATGGTTAAAGCGAGATACACCTACTTGCCTTCTTCGTAATTGCAATGTTCAAGAATTCAAAATCAGTGTACAACGACACCAACTTTCAATCCTTCCATAATTCCTAATTCTAACATTTTACTTCCAGACTTTAAATGCGAATAATGTCGAACTATCTTTGGCCCTAATTAGAAGTGTAAGCAGTTACGAAAGCCAGCGGAAAGGAAGCTTGAGTATACTTTAACGACTTCTAAACAAAAATAGCTGGACAAGGTCGGTTTTGACGACTTGCCAATAAGAATACTAATTAAAAATAATTACGCATTAATGTTAATTTAAATTTTAGTTTATTGTTTACACATTTCTTGATCATTGTAGTGCGTTCTTTCACATTAAACAAACATATTCTTTAATTTATTCTTTAAAGATTGGTATCGATTACATCAGGAGCTTGGTTTGAAATTGGATTTTGTGGCTATTTTATTTTGTTTTTTGGTTTTGTAGTTTCTATTGCTTGGTGAGTTAGTAAATGTAACTGCTTACAACCTAAGCCAGTACAAGCTGGAACGAATTCTGTTGTAGTCGGGGAGGTTTTCAGTTGGTCCGACAGCAGCAACAGCTGGACACCTATCGTACAAATACTTCATACCAACATCACGGATATTTTGCACTGATACAGCGTCAATACGTTGTTCCAATTCGTGTAATGGGATACGACGGTTATAGCAGAGCATTTGACGGCCAATATCTTCGCAGATTGGTGTGGTTCCGTCCAATTGCAAGAGCAAATTGGTCTTGAGGAGGTTCTTTGCACGTTCAACCTCAGCTTCGGTAATCATGGTGCAGAGACGCATCCATTCTTGTGTCACATTGTAGAGCATCATCTAGAGGAGAATATTCAAAGTGTAAATGAAGTTCTTAAGGAAAATGAAATAGATGAATGATTTACCTCGCTCTGAAGTGGATCACAGACCCAATAGATACCCCACAAGCCAGTATCCTTGTAGCATGTGTTGAAGGACTGGAAGCTGTGGCACAGATCTATTTGTCAAAAAATAAATTAAGTGAGAACTCGCTTAGAATAAAAAGAAGACAATACGTACTGCTCTCAGCACTGGCACGAGCCAAGTTGGAAGCATTGTTGGCACCACCACCCTGAGAACGATCCCAAGCACCGATCAAAGTACTGGCAACCATCAGAGGGATATTGTCCTGATCGGTCCAGCCACAGCTCTCAACAGCGATGGCAACATGAGCCAATGGCAATGAGTCGTCACGGACACGCATTTCAGATCCAGTGAAACGGCAGGGAGTGATAGCTGGTGGTTTGCCATCGTAGGTGTTCTGCAATTTGCCGAGGTTTGAGTTGGCCAATTGGACGAGCTCTTGATGGTTGACTCCACCAGCTCCAGACAAAACAATGCGAGAAGCCTTGTAGTGGGTGCTGATGTAATCTTGCAAATCAGACTTGCCAATGGATCTAAGAAAATATTCATAAGGAATGAGGTAAGCTTCTAAATTTGAAGTGTCAAGTAGTGTTACTTAATGTTCTTTGTGGGTCCCAAGATGGTTTGTCCCAATGGAGTTCCTTGGTAGGCAGTTGCATGCAAATGGTCAAATACTACTTCTTGCAAATTGCTCTCGACTTCTTGCATTTCACGAAGAATAACCGATCGTTCGCGTTCGATTTCTGATTCACCCAATTTTGAGTTCTGGATGATGTCGGCGAGGATTTCGACAGCTTTTGGTACATCCTTGGACAGACACTTGGCATAGAAGACTGTCTGTTCCCTGGATGTGTAGGCGTTCAAATGGGCACCCATGTTCTCGACTTCCAATTCCAAATCGGTTTGTGAACGTTTAGCAGTTCCCTAAATAATATTTTATTATAGATATAGATATATTATGGGTTGAATAAATTAAGTTTCAAACTTACTTTGAATGCCATGTGTTCCAAGAAATGGGCGACACCATTGTTGGCTTCGGTTTCAGAGCGTGAACCAGCATCGATCCAGAGTCCAACAGTGGCAGTCTGGGCACCGGAGTCTTCGCTGGCAACACGAAGACCATTATCCAATTGAGTGACTTGGGTTGCGGGAATGTTCACCAGGGTCTTCTTAAGGCCGGCAGCATGCGAGGCCTTGTAGCGCTGGACAGGAAAAATCAAAAAAGACAATCTTTGGTCAATAACATAACCTTAAATGTTTCAGACAAATATTTTCAAGATTCCGAGGATGTTCTCCTAAATCACTTCTGAATAATTTAATTAACTTTCAAAGTAATTAAGAGTTTTCATATGTTATTTAATAATAATTATTGGAATTAACACAAAACTGCTTTGGAAAAATTACGTAATGTCAATTTTTCTTTGGCCAACTTTTCTATAGCACGAGATTATGAAATTCAATTTGGTTTCGTTTTTTGTTCCGAGGATTACCTGAGCAAAGGTGGTTCCCTTGGTCAGTTGTCGCAAATGCTGGGGCAGATTTAACACACGCAACGCCATGACTTTGAAATTAGAATCTCTATTTCAAGATTGAGGATTTTATTTGATGGACAAATCAAAGAACCACTCAGAAATGTTGGTGGTGCAGGAAAATTTTTTCGTCGTAATCGAAAGGAGTGAAGTTGGGTTTGTTTCGCGAATATCGATTTGATTTGACGTTTCGGATGACATGAGGTTTGTTTGATAATTTGGGTATACAAACATTTAGAGAATTTTGTTTTAAACAGATTTAAAATTTGAGGTTTGATTACATGCAGCCGTACTGGCTGATCAGAGTAGATGCGCGAATGGGCACACTAATAACCACATCATAACCTAGAAAATTCATATTAGTTTGTATGGTATTATGGTTTCAGTCCATTTAAAGCATTAATTCGGTTAAGAACGTCACCTTAAATAATTTTTGCAACAAGTTAAGATTAAGCCGTAGTTTTTTTAGTCTATGGTTTGCCAAACCTTTTTTACTTCCCTTAAGCTTAGCACGATGTCTGATTGGTTTGTTCAGTAGATATGCCTAAATAAATACTATGTACTTCAGTTTTAGGATGAGGAAACATTTATTTCTAATTTTAGTTCATTTTCAAAGTTTCAACGTTTGACATTTCTTCCTTATTTTTGTTTGTTTCAGTAATGCCATATATTAAACTTATCTTAAACTTTTTTGTTTCTTAAAATGTTCATTGGGAAGTTTATTTATTGGTCTAAAGATGATTTATTTTTGACGTTAGAATTAAATGTTATATATTTGTTTATATGGGAGCCTGTCTGGAATGTATAATCCATTGGTGGATCGACGTAGTTTCGTGGAAGAAATGTAAAGCTTTTGTTATACTTAAAAAATTACAGAAGAAGATGCTATAATAAAGATGGACGTGTTTGTCTTCACTATAATCTTGACTTCTGGCTTATAGGAACTTCTTGCAACTTCTGCATTTTGGTCTTTTCTCTCAGAAACAATAACTTTATATGTAGAATCCCATTTCTTGCAGAAATTGTTTTGTTATATGTTTTCTGTTGCTTCCTGAGTTTTATTTGAACTTAAAAAATAAAATCAATATAAAATTTGTATATAAGATGAGTTACAGTTTATTTATTTGAAGTTATTTAACCGATAGTTGTTACAGATCAAATTTATTTCCATGTTTTTGGTAACTTGCTCAAATCAGCAAAAGATCCCCAAAACAATACTTTTCAATAGGATTATGTTGTTCTGAATTAGAATCGCACTTATAATTTTGCTATCACATCTCGTTTTTAACATATGACTCCTTACTTACTTACTTACTTAAGGTGGCGCTACAGTCCTGTGTGAACTAGGGCTTCACCCAACAAACTTCTCCATCTAGCTCGGTCCCTAGCTAGATGTCTCCAGTTTCACGCTCCAAGTTGGGTGAGGTCACTTTCCACTTGTGCGCGCTACCTGATTCACGGTCTTCCTCTACTGCGCTGTCCTGTGGGTGTGGATTCGAAGACTTTCCGGGCCGGAGCATTGGTTTCCATGCGCTCTACGTGACCCAGCCATCTTTGCTTTCGTCGTCTATGGTGCATGGATCATCCTGCCTGACAGCGGAATTCGGTTCGTCATCGCCGTTATACAGTCTGCAGAAGTGGTCCTTCCATATCCTCAGCATTGACTGCGATTCCACTATGATTTTTCTACTTTCGTCTTCATAATTCGTCTTTCGAATTCATAAAACTCATAAAACTTTCGAACTTTATTCCTGCTTTTGAACCTCTAAACATCTTCGACCGCATGCTTCTCATGCTCTCTCTTTTTCCTTCTGAGAAGTCGGTGTTCCCCTCGCCTCTACTGCTCATAGAGCTTATGAGCAGCTCTCGTCCTTCTATGCAGCGCCGCTTTGCGTGCTTGTTGTTTGGCTGCATTTGCCTGCCGACATTCCTCATCAAACCAGGGGTTCCTTGTTGGTGGCTGCTTGTCAGAGGCGGCTTCTCTGATGGCATCTTGGCAATCCGTTGTCGGAAGTGTTGTCGTGCAGGCTGTTTTTCCCGATTATTCCACCAAAGATGTCTTCCCTTCCTAGCTTGGCATTAAAATCGCCAAGAACAATTTTAATATCGTAGCTAGGACACTGCTCATATGTTTTGTCTAAGAGCTCGAAGAACATATCTTTGGTGGTGTCATTCTTCTCTTCTGTGGGGGCGTGCGCGCATATCAGGCTAATGTTGACGAATTTAGCCTTGATGCGGATGGTCATGAGGCGCTCGTTGATGCACCTGCAGGTGATCTGTTAAGGGACCTAACATTCCACGTTCATATCCGAAGTTCGTTGTCCCTAATTCGTTTGCGTGGGTTGTCAACAGTAAATCCGTCCGTATCCGAGGCTTGTTGGTGCTTCGAAACCAGAAGATTTTTACGTGTCAGGAAGTCACCCCGACGCGACGGCACAACCCCCAACCTGGAGGGCCAGATCCTTAGTCTAACTCCAAGGACGGGGAGCCGGATAAACCGCTCCTTATAGGCCTGGGCTTCGAATAAGTCGTAGAAGCCCTATAAGGTGTTCACTAAGTAGTTCAACCTTACTGGAACTGTAGACGTCACCGTTGATTCCATCTCGGGAATTCCTCCGCTGCCGTCTGGATAAGGGGAGGTGCCTTAGTGGAAACACCTCTCTCCCCTCTCTCGTTTGCTATCCCCAACAACTTTCCACTGGGGTTGGAACCCAGTCTCCAGTTGAGGTACTAGGCACCCGATGTTCACCACGGCGGGGAGGTGAGAGTAGGAGTATAGATATGGTATAGATACGGTGACCATATTTTCCGAGACAAAATAATGAACAGTACCCAAAAAATGAAAAATGTTGACCAGTTTTCAAGATTTGTTTTGTATTTCATTGAGTAATAGTAAAAAAATATAATATAATATAAATTAATTAATAAATATAGTATAATTAGGTACATGTATTTATAAACTAAACAAAAAAGGAACTTTCATCGATAATAAACAAACAAACATGAAAATAACACAGATTTTTTCAGTCTCTAACATATTTACAAAAAAAAAAAAAAAAAACAAGACCTTAAACTCTTTTATATCATATTGGCTAATAAAACAACTTTGACATTGAATTACAATATATTAATATTGTTAAATAAGTACTTTTTTGAAGAATACATTTTTTCAATTACTTCTGGCTTTCCTTTTTAATAATTCTTAAATTCGATGCAATTTAATTCATGATTGCATTTGCAAATTAAAATGGACCTTATTGTTTCAATTTTCATATTGTTTTTTTCGTTTGTCCATACATTGTTTAAAATTGAGAAAACCAAAACTCTCTCTATAGGGGCATTAGACATAGGAAGGCATAAACAAAACTCTACGATTTTTGAAAAATGTTTTCATACTGTATCATTTTTTCATTGAAAACTTGAAAATTTCAACCCACCTATCTCCAGCACTCATTTGCCTCTCCTTCCATTCAAATATTTTTTCTGAAGAAACATAATTTTGTACACTAGTGATGGTAAAATTAATTTCCAGTGGTGAAAGTCATCCTGTGCGAAAGTGTAAGCGTATTAGTTTAACTTCCCCTGTATGTTAGGATGTATAATATGATCTGATTTTTGTAATTGTGAGATTTGGAAGTGTTCCGAAAAAGAAAGACAACGAATTATGATGTAAGGGTACGTTTTCATTAAACATTTAATGGTTTTCATGCTTAGGCTTTCCTCAAAGAAAATAATCATAAAATAATGAACAAATAATGAACAATTTCTAAAATAATGAACATTTTTATGTTGACACACAATAATGCATAATGAACATTTTCTTCAAATAATGAACTGTTCATTATAATAATGAACGGGTGGTCACCGTATGTATAGAGCAATGTCTAGTTTTGGTATTTTTGCCAAACTCCTCCGTATCTGCAGGATGACCATGGAGAATGTTTAGCGTTTAATGGGGGCAAAACAAAGTACTGCTGTCATCAAGAAAGGACATACAACACCGTAGTCTCGATTAAAACATCACCATCTACAGACGTAACTTTGAGGTAGTTAAGGACTTTGTCTACCTAGGCTCCGATATGAACGCAGAAAACAACACCAGCGCTAAGATCAAAGGAAGAACTACTTTTGCTAACCGCTGTTTTCTTCGGCTAAGAAGGCAATTTATTAGTAAAGCCCTCTCTTCAGTGACCAAAGTGTCGCGTGTCGCTATATAAACCCTCATCATGCCCGTCGTGCTTAACGGTGCAGAAGCATGAACTATGACAAAAGCGGATGAAAGCAACTTGGGTCGTTTCGAAAGAAAAGTTTTTCGCGTGATCTACGGTCCAATATGCATAGAAGGTGAGTGAAGGAGAAGATAGAACGATGAGCTGTACAGCCCAGTGATGGAAATTGACTTTTTTCGATTGTACTGAAAGCTGAAACAAAAATGTACTGAAAAAGACCAAATAGTACTGAGCTCTTTTAAATGGATTAAAGTAAACGAACACACAAATTCAAAAACAAAATGTAGGTACATATATTTATTAACGAGAACAAAAACAAAAACAATTCATTTGTTATTACATATTTAATATTAAATGAACATAAATAGGAAAAAAGGAATTTCATTATTAATAGCTAGATAAATATCGGACGGATCCCCATATCACAGTTAGGAGTTTTCATTGAAACTCATCATTGAATATTTGCATTTTGTGAGTTTCAATGATTTTTATAACTGATGACTTACATACAAATTTTTTACTCTAAAAGTACTTCTTTTTGAAGTGGTTTGTTTGTAACATTTTTACTCACAAGATTTTTATTAATTATGAAGCTGTGACAACATTCATTTTTTATCAGATTTTTCGTTTCTATCAGTGCAGAGCACGTTTGCACTTGCAAACGATTTCTTAATTTAGTTTTAATTATATTTTGGTATGAAAATATTCTTTCGAAATTTGCCGAAGAGTGAGGAACACAAAAAGCACCCTGAACAATGCGATGAATATTTTCAAACAATAACTCATTGCATTCATTTTTAAGAAGACCAATTTTTGCCCAAAACTCTGATTTGGAAACATTTCTCATTTTTTTTTAAATATTCGCAGACAGCTAGAGCTCTATATTCATTGTTTATCAGTTCAATATTTTTGTGTTCATTGGAAAAAAACTTTAAAATAAATTGAACGATAGAGTTAACTCGACCATCTAACACTGCACTTTGGGAAAAATTTTGAATTCCGTTGAATAATTTTTTTTTAATGTCTTGCAGAAATGTAATGTAAAACAATTGTATGATTTTTAAAGCTTTGAATATCTGTTTCCCTTAATTTGTTTGAATTGTATAGGATTTCAGATTCGGTGCCGCAATATATTTCTATAATAGATAAGTGGTTTTCTAAAAGATTAATGGAGTTTATCGGTTTATCATTAAATGCTTCCCTTTTCATAAAATTTCTGCAGAGTTGTTTAAAAATAGATTTCAATCTTGGAATTAAGACGTGCACTCTTACATCTTCGGATTGCATTTCCAAGTTAACATCATTAATTAGTTTTAAGATATAAGATAAAAAAGTGAAATATAACTTAACATTTAAGTCCTTAAGGCTGGAAGATATGAAGTTGAGGTTTTGTTTCTAATAATTGGATTCAAATTCACCAAGTCCAATGTTCTTGGAACTCTTGGAATTCCAACCTTCTGCTAGTGCTGTTACAAAAATGGTGATTTATTTCCTTTATTAGCTTATCGACTACGTCTGGAAATTGTTCTGCTGCAGCCTTCGATGAAAGATTTAAATTAGCCATTTACAATGAGACTGGGGACGACTTCTTTAATTTTGCCTGAACACCGTTTGTTTTGCCCATCACAACAGGACAATTATCTGCGGTGAATCCAAACCATGTTTTTAAATGAAATATTTTTTTGTTCAAAAATATTTTTAATTGTGTTAAAAATTCCGGAAGCCTTTCCGTCAGGAACTTCAGTAAGTGTTTTTTTTTTTTTTTTCGAAATTCATTTTTTTATTCATTTAAACTTAACTCTACTTACATGCTAGACAAAATGGGAAACTAGCCTAATTAATTCTACTTAAATATAACTTACTGGCCCTAATCGGGCGCTCTAAAAAATACAAGATTCTTTAAATTAATGCCTTTCGGCCTACGAACTAAGATTGTTTTATTTATTTCAATTTATGTTTTTTTTTTTTTTTTTAGAAAAGTTTAAAAACTAAAATCTTTATCATTTTTTGGGGTTTTTACTTACATACTAAAGTCCTTAAAATAAAACTTAAAATTACCTAATCTACCTACAAACTACTTAAAACTAGAACAACCACAGCGGCAAAACAACTATGTCCTTCTATTTGTAATGCCATGGAGGATTTTTATAATATTGTCTGTGATATTTGTTTGCATTTTTTTTTTTTTTTTTTTGTATTTTTGATTTCTTTTTTTTTTTGTTTTGTATTTTATGAGATTTTGTTTTTTTATTATTTTATTGTGCCACCATTCCTGCTCTACTTAAACCTAAAACTTAAGACTAAAACAAGTATGTAAGCCGGCCAAGGCAAAAATACCCCACCCCGGATTACCCATTATCAGTTGCAGTTTGTAGCCACCAAAACTGGTTCTCCTGCTTCACCCTTTCAATGCGGTCCTTTTCGGACACAGCCCTACTGAACCGAAGCAGCTCCGCTCCATCACGAGCGAGGATGCTCCGTTCATACAGGAGCCGTCGGTCTACGGTTTTTCGCCTGACGTGGTAGATAAGCGGTACTGCCAATCTATCCTGTATCATGCCGCACTGGTCTAGATAGAGGAATGCCTCTGGTGGGATAAAGCCGCTCAAGCGTGCATTGTCGAAGTAGTTGTCGTTCGGATAGAACGGACCGAAAATCAAATTGTTGGTCGAAGTCATAGCCCTCGCAATGTGACCCCGAACAAGTTTTATCACGAAATTGTCAATTCTATTGATTCGAGCCTCGTTGTATAGAACTTCAGTAAGTGTCAACAACATATCATGGCACTTTTCGTCGTATATTCGAATAACCACCGCCAAATTTTTTGTATAGTTATATCGGTACTTTCATCTACAAAAAATGAAAAATATTGGCGGTTTGTTATTTCGGAAATAATTTTCGAATTTTCCGGAGCCAATATTTCTTCGATAATTTTTTGGCCTTTGTGTCGATTCATGACCATTTTTTTTTACCACTTCTGAGTCAGATAGGTTTTTTTTTTTAAAAGAATATTTAAATGATCCAATACTGCAAACGGTAAATTATGTTCTGCGATGAAAATACTTAGGGATATTTCTAATTTTTTGGCATTTTCCGATGTTTTTATGTTTTTCTTTGACGCGATAGTAAGCGTCGGAAAGTTTACGACGTCGTAAACGAACTGTCACAATTTTGTATGAAAATACTTTACGATCACGTCGTGAATGAAAATATAGTAAGCGTGAAAAATTTTGTATGAAGGTATTATGAGATTTTATATATCAAAATTTGACATCAACAAATATTTCAATAATACACAACATTTTTATTTATTTTTTTCAAACGCTTCATTAAATCCACCGAAATTGTTCACCATTTCATTTATAACAATTAATGCAATTTTATAATTTTTATATAAAGGGGCGTTCATGAAACTTTTGTCGGAATCTTTACGATTTTACGACGTCGGAAAGTTTCCGACGTTTCATGAATACTCTTATTGGGTAATTGTGATTTGGGTATGTTCGCATCGCACATAATTTTTTGTAAGTGAAGTTGTGAAGATAAAAGAAAATTTAGTAAAACAATTCAAAATAGTACTGAAAATGGCAAAGATGTACTTACGTACTGAGAAAATCAAATAGTACTGAATTCAGTACAATAGTAAGCCTTTTTCCAACGGTGGTACAGCCACGTAGACTTAGCCTACAGGGCAGTGCAGTAGAGGAAGACCGCAGATCAGGTGGCGCACACAAGTGGAAAATGACCTCACCCAACTTGGAGTGCGCAACTGGAGACATCTATCTAGGGACCGAACATCGAGAAGTCTGTTGGGTGAAGGCCTAGTTTACAGGACTGTAGCGCCACCTTAAGTAAGTTTGAAATTTAGTTGCCTCGGTAAAAGTAGTTAACAGGTACGTATTTATCTTTAAATCAGTGAGTGATTATGTTATTTTTACTACTCGTTATATAATTTTAAATATACCAGTAGCCATTTAATGGTTAACAAATTAAGCTTTAAACAAAATTCAAGTGAAAAACAAAAAATGTATAGCCTTAATTTAAAATTTAAATGAATTCACGGTAACTATACATTATGCACGTAAATATTAACATACGTATATTGCTTTTCCACGAAAAAACATCAAATTATGGACATTTTATACTTCATAAAAAAACTACAATAAGTGAGTTTGTGTGTGACTGATTGCAACCGCAGTAACATACCATACAACACTCTTCTTTTTGTTTTTGGCGAACTTAAAAACAATAATACGTAGGGACTATCCTGACACAGCCAGAAGCCCCCAAAAAGTTAAAAAACAACAACGGCCACCGAAAAAAAATACAAACGTAATTATTTTTAGATTGATTTCGTACACAGCACAGCAGCACAGTTTTCTCTCTCTATATAAAGTGATGGATCAGCTCGTTATGCCATCAAAATTTATTGTAATTGAAATAAATACATTGTAGGTTGTATAGGTCCCTTCCATTTCAAAAACCCATATATACGAGTATAAAGTAAGTTTTGTCTACCATCCCAAAAAAAAAATTGCTTGAATGAACGGGGTTGATGACATCAAATTGAAAAATCATCAGAAAAGTTTTGACTTGCATGTGGAAAGTGAGAACAAAAAAATATGATAAAAAACAAAAAAAAAAAACAATTTTAAAATAAATTAAATTTGTCCTTCATGTTCATGTACAAAATTTGATAGCCTAGTATAAATGCAAATAGCTGCCTACGGTTATGCATTTACATGTGAGTTACCGTATTTCGAAAGGCAAAATTCAAAGTTTTTATTAAAAAGTGTCTGTGTTTGTTTTCTGGATGCGTATTTGTCTTATAATACTTTTTATATCAGTCCCCGACTTACCAAAATCTTAAGCAATTTTAAAAGTAATTTTCTTCTTTACAAATGAAAGAATAGAACTGTTAACAGAATCAGACTAATTTCTCAAGATCATTTTAAACAAACATGTTCTGGGAGCTTTATCAAAATTCTAGTGTTTAGCATTGGCTGCGTTTAGTCTCGAGTTGGATAAACTATCCTGAATATATGGATATTTAGATACCTTATTGAACGAGTTGCATGCCTGGTTTCCAGCTCAGCTGTTGAATAAACTATTCTTTTACACGTAAAACGCTAACAAAAATGTATCCGGATAACCTATCTGTCTAAGATTGAACGCTGCCATTTAATTCTGGCTGCACATATACACTTGGTGTCACATGAATAGGGACAAGCTTTTTGCCTTTTTTATTTGACGATATTTTTCAAACCCTTGGGTTTTTGACGTGACAACGTCTTAAACTAGGTTGCGGCTGGGAGTCACTTATGAAAAAGTGTAACGCCCGGTAACGTTACGATGAGTCACCGAACGAGAGAGAGGCCCGCCGAATGCCTTGCGTCTCTCTCCCACTCAACTATGATCGGTCTGCCGCGCGCGCAGCACTAGAGAATTAGGCGCATTGAATCGGCGCATGCTTGTGTCTCTGTCTTTGTCTTTCTCGAACGTTCTTGGCGTTGGAAAAACAAGAAAGCGTCATAATACAAGTTCACACGTGTGGTTAAAGTATCGTCAGCTGTGTCTGTAGTGAAAATGTGGAGTGCTTAGATTCGTCATTTACAACAACTACAACAATAAAGGTAAATAATTGTACACTGATATTTCATTATCGTAAACTATGATTGATTGATTAATTGTTAGATTGACACAAAAGTTGAGAAACTGAGTTTATAGGTTATGTCATACTATTGATAAATGTTGATAGTGTTAAGTAAATTATTAGTTTAAAAAATTTGTGCAATTCTTATTTTCATTCAATTCCTTGTTCCTATTGTGCAATTTAATTATATTCATATCAATAAATATTCTACCGAGAAAAAGACGTTGTCATGTAAAATCTTCGCCCGTAAAACCGACTTTATAGGCAACCATTTTTTTTTTGGAAAACCCCAAATTTGGAATTACAAAGTATGTATAAAGTTTATATTGCAAATTCAATTCAATTATTTTATTGAGGCTTTTGAAACACAATTTTCTCTTATGTATATAAATATATAAATGAATTAATAATTATGAAGTCGGCTTGTAAATATGCCAGACAAAGCAAATAAAGAAATATTTTGTACCTATATAAAATTTAAACAATTAATAAAATGTTACTTAAGTGTAAAGCAAGTTGTGGAGTACGCTTGCTCCTTGCTTGGATTAAGTTGATAAATGCAAGATTTAAGGCGGTTTTCCGAAGAAGGTCATAAAAAGTACCTGTTTTCCTGTGTCATATGAATAGGGACAAGGTCTAAATTTACTTATTAGGGTGTTTTAAATCAGATAAAAGGATACTCTGATCCATCCATTTTATAGCCAGCAAAATAAGAAGAAGTTTAATTGTTGTAAACAACTACCTCATAGACGGGCGATAGTGAGAAAGGCTTTCCATTAGTAAAATCAAAGCAGAAGCTGGGGTAAATGCTAGTAGATCGACTGTTGCTTGGGTTATACAGAAGGCAGAGCATATACATACATACGACACCAAACAATGAAGAAAAATACACCATTGAATGGTGCGCGCATGAACCAACGCCTTAATTTTGCAACAAATCAAATCAGGTGGAATCGAGCTTGTCATACCGCTACGTGGAACACAGCAAACGTCACGATTGACATTTTGCATGAACGATTTGAGGGTAAGGTTATCTCTCGCAGGGGTGATGTGAATTGGCCACCAACGTCATGCGATTGGCTCCCGCCGGACTTTTTTATGCGGGGTTTCTTGAATTCGCAGGTCTATGCAAATAAACCACAATCGAGCGATGCCTTAATAGTCAGCATAACACAGGCCATCGCTCAAATTCAGCCGGATCTATGCGGAAGAGTAATTGAAAATCGGACCACTCGGATCCGTGCCGAGGCGGGCATTTGAATGATGTCATTTTCCACACTTAATGGCATACATGCGCCTTTCAAATAAAAAAAATATTTTGTTAATACCTCACACACAGCTTGTTTTATTTCATTTCAACATCTACCCGCCCTTATTGAAAAACCCTTTATAAGCGGATCGCTACGCACGATTTCATCTGCGGCACTGGGCTGTGTACTCTGAACGACTGAAATTAAGTCTCTCATTCCGCCTTCCCAATCATTGTAGTTTGTTCCAGGCGGAACTTTTGGCGATAGAAGAAGTCTTGTCCTGGCTTAAGCAAAACCTGGTATCAACATCTGATATTCGTATTGTCTCATATAGTCAGGCTATCAAATCGCTGGACTCTGTCTCTATAAATTCTATTACAGTCCATAACTGTCATCATCTTTAATGGAGATGGTACAACAGTTTAATATTCACCTTGGCTGGGCTAAGTGTACCCTACTCCATCACGGACAGTCTCTTTAACCTAGCTTAACCTAACCTGGGGTGGAATCATGTAAGGCGATTTGTGACTGTCACATTTGTGACAATCAAATGTGATCAAAAGAATTTGTTCGTCTGTGTAATGTGATCACCAACATATTTCTTAAATTTGGTATCACTTTAGAAGAAAAACTTTGACATTTGATTTATTTTTAATCTGCCGGCAAATTGGTTTGTGTTTTGTATCTTCTAGACGTTGTGTGTTCCTAAAGTGGAATTAATTTCAACAAAAATGTAAGTAAAAATGTATGTACATTACTGTTTACTAGACTGTAATTGTTAAAAAATATAAAATTTTTATCAACAAATCAATTTCAAATTCAATTTCTGACTAACTATATGGAAAAATATCCCGATTTGGCCAAATCCTTTTCGGGAAACAGTATAAATTCAAGAGATTCGCAGAGAATCCAGTGGGAGAAGCTCACTCGAATGTTAACGAGAATGGGCCTTCTACGTGTGGAGTATCCAGTTTCGGATGCAATGAACATGGTGAGTTTTCAGAATTAATTAGTTTCAGTGTTAATTTATGATTTTTTTTATTTGCAGAGTTAAATAATGTTCTAACAGAACTCCTTTCCGAGCCAGTGGATGTGGCATTGTAACCAACGCCGATCCCAGCGTCTACTTCCAAACGCAACAAGCCACCAAAAATAGTCGAGGCGAATACGCTTCTAGCCGAAAGCAACTGGAAGGAACTCCAGCAAAAATTTATTGATTTGCAAATCAAAAAGCTGGAAGACATCGATAAAACTTTGCAAACAGTCAACACTTCAATAATTGAGTTGAAAGATTGTGTAAAGTTGCTATGCTAGGAAAAGCAAAAGGAAAGAGAGTGTGCAAATGCACTGAAAAAAGAAGAACTCCTACTAAAAAGAATGGAGTTGGAGCTGGCCAAAGCAGTCAATGAGATCCGAGTCTGGGAGTTAAACAAGAAATGAGCCGGCACAATTTTATTTTAATAATTACTAACCTATGTGTTCAAAATAGATAAATATATATTTCATATAAACATATGTACATATGTATATATTTATTATAAGATTGAAATCCATGCTGTGAATTTGTGATGCTTTTGTTTTAATAAAGTTTTTTTTTGTTGATTTTGTTTATATTCTTTTAATAAAAAATATATGTATGTATCTATGTATACATTTACATTTATTTTGTTTCTTTTCTTCAAAGTCTTGGACGATTTGCCCATAGATCATCCCTGATTCTGTTTCTGGTTCTTGCTCCTTCATTCCTTGCACTTTCAGCTTGCTGGTTATTTGAATTTTCAGATGGCGATGCTGTTAATACTGCTTCTGGCAGTGAAACTGTATGCTTGCAGCATATTTTGTGAAGAGCAGCACAGACATTTGCAATCTGCTGTGCTGATTTTCTTGGGGAATATCTCAGCTTTCTTTCTTCTAAGATAAGGCACGAAAACATTAATTTTGACTAGACACAACAGACAATAAAAAAAATAAAGTCAATTTCATATGAAAGTGACACCTAAATAGCTGTCACGGGAAATAATCACAAAATTGTGATTGTCACAGATGACTATCACCTTACACAGACCGAATTTGTTGATTGTGACTGTCAACTATCACAAATCACCTTACATGATTCCACCCCTGTATTTCTTTTTTGGGCGGTTCCTTTGTTACTTAGTATGAATGAAACTAAGTTTATAAATACTTCTTATATCCGTATTTTCTACGGAAAATAAGCGAGCTTTAAAGTTACATATAAGGTCTATCAAATACTTTGAGTATTTTGGAATTATGTGACAATTACCTTGGTTTTAATATCGGATCGCCTTTGGAAATTGTCATATTCATCATTATGATTTTACTTGTTAAATCTGATCAGTGATTTGGGCAGGAAACGGGGCAAAAATTCGTATGCCTTTTGAATATGTCACAATATATTAAATTAATTACTTTAACTTTCCAACGAAGAAAGAGCTTCTTGAATAATACTATCTGTTTAAATATATAACATTATCTGCATTTGCAAGAATCCAAAACGTACATATCACTCAAACGAACTAAATTCTAAAGAAGTTTTTAAATGCGAATCTATTTTTCGTATCCCTTAAAGTTCAGAATGTTGTATACCTTACCTACATAACTTATACACATCCGATTCAATCCCTATATCATATTGAATAGTGCTCAAAGGTTTCTCAATGCTCGTATATACTAATCTCTAACTACCCTAAAGGCAATCCTTCAAAAAGAGAAAATCCAGACAAAATAGTCACAAACAAAATTCAAGCAGGGAAAAAGAACACCCTCTTCCTAGTCGCCGCCGCAGGGATAAGGATACATTTTTCAAACACAATAAATAAATCTAAAAATTTATGTGAAGCAATATGATGGCGGTGGAAAAAGCTTTGTTTTGTCATATTTGTTAGCCGATATAGATAAAAGGATGACGCACGACGACGAACGGGCAGGAGTTGAGAAAAATGAAAGACGATACTTTCTATCGATATTAATTTTTTTACTTAGTTTGTTGACTACACAAGAAATATCCTTAGGAAATGTTAAGAAACTTTTAAGGAGTAAAAAAAAACAGTATCGTAGCCAAAACCTTAGATTTCTTAATACCTGTCTCAATAGGACTCGTATCGTATATATTTTGGTACCTATGAGCTTGATGTGTGCTTCTTTTATACAAGATTCCTTTTCTAAATTTACTCTTAAGGCATTTATATCAATTTTATACGTAACTTGTATAAAAGTGAATGAATTGTAAAACATGGACTTTCCTTTCCGCCTTTGAAATTCAGTTTTATATCTTTTCTCTGGTAACGTTATTATTATACAGCCTTTAAGCCTTTAGGCTGTGAGAAATAAAATTTAATATCAACTGTGATTTGATTGATGATAAATTGAAAGGGAGAAGAATAAATAATAGATATACGAGTATGTGTGTAGGGTATGTAAGTCCCTAGATTGTAATAAACTAATAACATATTGTTTTGCATTAAACAAAGAAACAAAAGCCTTCAAGCTTGATACATATTCGTCAATTTTTCAACAATAAACATGTACATGTACATAAGCCTTATCATACACTCTGATCACTGTGAACTTTGCATTGCCGTAGGTACTTATTGGCATAAGTGGTATTCCTTATAATGAAAACATGGGTTCATGTCTTAGGTCACATTTTAACGTTAAATTGCGTCACGTTATCTAATTATGTACAGGGTAATCCATTTTGCGGTTTCAAAAGTAAACGTAAATAAAACACATATAAAATACTTTTTTCATGATATTTCTTTTTTATTATAAAGTTTGAACGTTGACATTATGTGTGAAACACTACATACATCATTTAAATGACCACCGGCGAATTGTTGCAGGCATCGATTCTTTTGAGGTAAATTTAGACCACTTTTTGTCACATATTGGGCGGTATTTCAGGCATAACTTGACGAATGTTGGTTTTTAAGTGCTCAAGAGTTAAGGGTTTATCAAAAAAATAACAAAAAATCTTATGGTTTAGGTAAATACTGGTTTTATTGAATGGATTTAAATAATTTTTAGTAATGTGTGCTGCCTCCTGTGGTGTATAGATTTATAGAGTGCTGTCAGATAATTGAACGAAATTTGAGACCAGGATCGTTTTATGGCTTCAATAATCTCTTCGGTATTTGGTATTGACGTCCTCCTTCGTAAACTTTTCTTGAAAGCCACCCCCACACGTTTTCCATGATGTTAAAGTCAGGAGAATATGGGGGTCATGGTAATAGGTTGTTGTAAAGTCCATCGTTGTCCACCAAATAATTCAGAAAACTGCGGAAAAGCTCGTTCCAGAATCGGCTTGGAAGTGATTGCTTTCATTTAAGAGCTTTGAAAATCCAGCTGCACGGTCCCGTAATAGGTTATTGCTTCCTATTCCTTTACACCACCTCCTTTGCTGTATCATTTTTCGAGATAGAATTTTTCCTTTCTTAAATCATGAAAATAGCAGCTATATCCATCAGGCCCGTCCAAATTACTTTTTTTATCGGAAAAGACGGCGCGGCGGCGCGGCGTTGTCTATGGTCATGAACTTTGAGCTCCTGGGTCAGTTGGATCTTGTGCAGGTGTAAGTCGAAGTCCCGACGCAAAATTCACCAAGTTGATTGGCTGATTGTTTACTGAACCGGTCATCTCAAATTTGGTCACCAAACGTTGAAGAGTCGACTATGAAGGGCCACCACGTCTACTGTAAAATGGGCGCAATGCGCGTAACGTGTGCGTTAACAAACACTCATTTTGATAATAAAGTTTTATCATTTTAACGTGCTGTTCAGCTGTGTAACTTGACATGATGATTTGGCATAAACAACTGAATAATAAACAAAAGATTTGACAGTTGTCACTAAACACAAAATGGCCGCCACGGGCCGCCAAAATCTACCCCCGCCAATTTAAAAACCCTTTACATAGGCAATCCGAACGTTGGACTTTATTTAGTTTGTCGCGGTTTATAGCTTTTTTCCAAAGCAATTCACCACACTGCCGGACCCGTACATTAAAATCGGTCTGATGACCGATGCGTTTAACCAATGCGTAATTCGGAGTTGTAAGCCCGAATATAATTTTTTGTCTAAAATAAGACCCTGGCAGTACCCGTGGGGTGATGGTTAGTGCGTTGTACTGTCATGCCAGAGGTGTTGGGTTCAAAACCTACCTGTCTCATTCAAAGTTTTTTCACCTTCGTTGTCTAGAAAAGCAAGTAAAGTGAACTGCCTGTGATGGAGGGAGTATTCTACGGTGCGTACTAATATATGTATACGCCGCGCCGCCGTTTCCACCGATTTGCCTTTACATTAGGCATGCTGAGACATTGACAGAAGTCTTGTATCAATACTTGACTAAAGTCTTAAACATACGAGATGTTAATAGTAATGTTGTGATATAAAATAGTTTTAAAAACAGCAGTCTATCACTTAAGGAAAAACGACAATAGCTTGAAAACAGCCGAGCTGTCATTGTCAATTAATTCAGTAAACTCTACATATTCGTTGTATGATGTTGCCGCGTCACTGAGACAACGAGTTGGTCGAGTTGAGACGTCCTTAGTAAACGATCTCAATCAGTTAATTCCACGGGCGGTGACGTTCTCAAGAATTGTGCATCATTATGGCGTATTTTGTGTTGATTGAAACCCATACGAAACCAACTTCAGGAACTTTAACTGGTCACTATTCTTCCTCGATAGTGACGTGGATTTCAGCACAGATATGGTTACAAACTTAATTCTTTGTGGAATGAGAAATTTTACCCCGAATAGGGTAAAATCTTTCAAACCTAAAGATAACTCATGGTTTGATTCAAGCTGTAAAGAGGTAATTAGGATCAAAGATGTAAGTTTCCCGATTTATAAAGCCAACCCTACTAAGGAAATAAGTTTAAACAAGCTAGACAGATTTGTAACGGACATATTCGACGCATTAAATTTTTGCATGACCAGAAATTACGGCCAAAAATACTACAATGTTTTAAAGGTAGTAAACATTTCTGGTCATTTGTAAAAAATGTGCGCAAAACTACGTCATCGTCACTTCCTACGCTCGTTTCCAATGACACTCCTTTTGTAAGCTCGATTGATATAGCCAATTTGCTTGCAGCACAGTTTGCTGCTAATTCGATGCTGCTGTGAAATGACTCCTCCTTAAAGCGTAAACGATTCTATGGGACGAATCTTCTTTCGCACTCGTTCAGTGGCTAGAGTACCAGACTATGTTGACATTCACAATTCCACTGGCCCGGATTATATCCCCGCTATTGTCCTATTCTACAGGTCTCTTTCCGAGTGGATGGAAGACTGCATTTGTCCAGCCTTTCCCTAAAAAAGGCGAATCCACCTTCCCCTCTAACTATCGTCCAATTGCACTTACGTCCCTTCTTTCCAAGGTCATGGAAACGCTGATTAATTTTTAGCTTAAGAAATATCTTGTAGAACGAAAGCTTCTTAATGACCGGCAGTATGACTTTCGTAGCAATAGATCCACTGGTGATCTCATGGTTCATCTCACCGAACAGTGGAACAAATCTTTACATCGTTTTGGAGAAAGTAAGATATTTCAAAGGCATTTGATAGAGTTGGCATCAAGCTCTCTTATCGAAAATCCGTGCTTTTGGTATCGATGAATCTCTTCTTTGTTGGGTTAGAAATTACCTTTCGGATGGTTCAATTCAAGTAGTATTGGACGGGTTCAAATCTGATATTTACAAAATAAACGCTGGTGTCCCCCAGAGCTCCGTTTTGTCTCCGACGCTCTTCCTTATTTTTATAAATGATCTTTTGTCTGAAACTTCTAACCCTCTTAATTGTTTCGCTGATGACAGTACACTCAGCCTTTCATATTCGTTTTTAGATTCTCATCCTTGTTCTTCGGATGTGGACTACCAACGGCACTGTTCAATGGGGAATCAAAAACCGTGTAGAATTTAATGCTTCGAAAACTCAATGCTGTCTACTGTCGCAAAAGCGTAACCCTCCTGCAATACCTCTTTCCATAAGTGGTACTTGTATCGAGGAGACTGAACAACTATCAGTCCTAGGTATGTGCATCACAAACCACTTGTTGGGGAGTGATCACATATTTGATATCGCAAAAAATGCTGCTAAGTGTTTAGGTTTTCTCCGACGATGCAAGATGTGCAGCCATTCAAAACCAATGTGCATCGGTTTCTCCTTTCTTATCCTATCCTCCTTTCCTATAATTGCTCGTACTGTGTTTAATCATTATAAGGGTATTCATAACCCCTTTAGTGCGCGCACAATATAAAAAAAATACGAAACCAAGCTGAATCAAGAATTGAAGACGATGGACAACTTGAATATACGGGGACGTATACGTTCTCCAATTGCGCAAAACCTCTTATGTATACTATTTATTGCGTTAAAATGATGGTCCTTCTCCTATAAACTCAATTGAATTAATAAATAAATTGGTTCACTAATATTTCGTGTTTGGATTTTCAGTTTAACTTTTTTAAATATTTTATCTTTGAGCTGTCAAATTCCCAAAAATGTTATCGAAAGTTTACGAATCACACCAGAATTGCATTACATAAATTAAATTAAAATCTTTTAAGAAAAATGGTCCGTTATAGAAGTGTTTATGTTCCATTTTTAATATTGGAAGTTTTCTATTGGTTAAATGTCAATTGATGAAAGCTCCAAAAGTTACAGCTTCACTTAAAAGTCGTGAAAATCCAGAACGAAATCCTTTTCTTCAAAAAACCAAGAACTGTCATTTTAAAACCAATAAATTACATACATATGTCAATAATATTATTATTGACTACATTTAAAAAAAAACTTTTTATAGGTACTTGATAGCCACTTAAAATTAAAATTACAAACAATAATAATAAAATAATTGCCAATTTAGCTTTAATTTCAGCACAAGGCCGTAACTGTCTTTAAACAAAAATATATATGTATTTTGTTAACCTAGCTTTTTATGTACTAAAACAACCACATTTGGTAAGATGTCCTTAAAAGCAATCTCCTCAAGTAGTAAGCAATTAAACGAACTTGCTAAGCAGCCTATTCATGGCCAAGTGCAAAGCTATCTCTTCGGGCTGACTTGGTTGTTTGGTTGGTTGTTAGCTGATGTTTTTGATGGTATATAGTGAGACTCCACAACCATTTTTAGTTCCTCTCGTGCGTCGTCGTCGGTCGTGTTCGTTGTCGTTGACATTGTCGTTGGCGTGTTTATGATTTAAGACATCTTTAGGATGGCAGTGGCAGAGAGTAGTTAGGATAGGTTCGCAGGTAGGTAGGTTAGGTGCTTACTATGGAGCAAGAAAATAAATATATAGGGATCCCTAGCTTAATAGGTAAAATATATGTACATACCTTACCTCTACTCACGCGCCACATTTAACTAAAAGATAACTTTTCACTTTATTTACCTTTATGATGGCGCTCAGGAAGCCATAGTTGCCAACATATAATAAAGCCATTTTATGATGTGTTTGGACGGTTAAACCAACATCCAGAATGGAGCACTTTTAAATTATTTTCATGACCGTGTCGTTGTACATAGTTGTCGTTCTCGTTCTCGTTGTCGTTCTCCGGTCTTTTGGTTCTAGGTTCTCCTCATCTTGTCGCTCTTGCTGTCGACTGTCGAGTTCAACATGACTTCACAACAGGGGCTACAAACTAGGCTACACTGTGTTAAGCTTAGAGGGTACAAGGTAAATAATTTTGTTGACTTTTCTATGTTTCATATTTTCATGTTTTACTCGTACCCCGTATACCACCCAATCCAGAGTATAACATTCGCTGGCTAAGTTTGGGTATATACGGTTACGGGCACGGGTATGATGTACACTCTATAAAGCTCCCCCGTACACTATGTTTGAACAATGGAGATAAGAAGTCCTGAAAATGGGACTCATAATTTCATCAAAGTGACAAACAGGTAGTTATATGAAAAAAGGGGGAGGTATATGGACAAGATTATTTTTTCACGAAAGGAGGATATATGTTTTCTAGGTGACTTAATTTGATGTTAAGCATCACACGGCGGCGATAAAAAAGAGAAAAGTTTATTTTAAAATTTAAAAAAATCTTTTATGAACGCACGAGTACTAAAACAACTCTATGAAAGAGGATGCTAATTGCTACCATTAAAAAACAATTTATAAAATATTATGTTCTTTTATATTAGAAGTTATATGAATGCATGTACATTGTACGTATACATATAGAAATAAAATTAAAGTCCACAGACATAAAAATAAAATAAGAGAAATATTGGTTTAAAAACATGCACATTCGTATTAGGAAATTAGAAACCCTATAAAATTTAAATAAATAGAAGTACGTTTAAAGGTGTAAAGTCTAAGAAAATCTAAGGTTAGGTTAGATTAAAGTGGCTGTCCGTGATGAAATAGAAAACACTTAGGCCAGTTTAATGGTCCATTGTGGTACCACGTTAATCTTGAGGCTTCCTCCTAAGCTCAATGAAACCATGTTTGAGTCCCTTACGAAACGTGAGATGCTGATTATGATAATATGATTTAGATCCTTTAGATCGTTATAGAAGAATTCTCCTAGAGCAGGGCATGTACAAAGGAGGTTAAGAACTGTTTCCTGCTCTTCCTTGTCCATACAGCTTCTGCAAAAGTCATATTAGAATACGCCTAGCCGCGTGGCGTGCTTTCCTATAAGACAGTGCCCAGTTACATATGCCTAGAGATAGCAAGCACCTTGAGCGCTTTAAATCTATAGTGTGGGCCAGATGTTTTTTTGCGACCTGACACGTGGTAATGTTGTCCTGCATTAGCAACAGTTTACAAGTAGCGATTGGTATGCCAGCATTTGCCAAACGTGGTAGAATGGGTTGTACTGTACTGTTCCTAGCGAGTTCATCTGCCTTACAGTTAAATGGAATGTCTCTATATGGCCTGCCATCTCCATTAGAGATGATCGACAGTTATGTACTGTTATAGAGTTTGTATAGAGACAGAGTCCAGAGTCCAGATATTTAATAGCGGCCTGACTATCTGAGAAGATACGGATATCAGATGTTGATATCACGTTTTCTTTAAGCCAAGACAAGACTTCTTTTATCGCCAAAAGTTCCGCCTGGAACACGCTACAATGACTTAATTTCAGTCGTTCAGAGTACACGCGTGATTCTGGGTTGTAAGCCCCATTTATTACCACTAGCTTTTTTGCAAGAAAAGAGAGCTACAGTAGCTTTTTTGGCTCTTTCTTGTAAATTGCGTTTCCAAATTAGTTTTTTTTATCTAAAATAAGACCCAGGTACTTAGCCGCTTAAAAATCTTAATCCCGCAAAATAAAACCCCGAAAGTTAAAAAATGTAATACAAACACAAAAAAAGAGGCTGGGATGCGACCCACACTGATAACTTCCCATCCTGTCTGTCGATTTGTCTTGCTTAAAAGTTTGTAGGTTTTCGTTTTTGTTAAAAAAGTTCTCAGTTGAATTATTCTTAAAAATTTAAAAACTACCAATAATATTTTGCATATAATGAAATAGTTTGATTTCAAAATCTATTTTTGTTAACGAGATTTTTAGTCGAAAACCAATTTTTACCAATTTTAGTACTCGTAGCATTTCTTAAGAAAAATTATTTCTTATATAAACAAATACAAATTGGATGAATGAAATTAGTTTGAAGTCAATATCTTCTATTGTTCACGAGATATCGAAAACCGAACATCAATTTTTACCAATTTTGCGTACTATTTTTTGTAGAATTTTATTTTTTATGAAAAAACTGACTTGAATTTTTATAAAAAATGTACTAAACATCGAGAACAATATTTTCTGTGAGATAAAATAAGATTGAAGCCAATATTTTTAATTTTAGAAAAGATATTTGAGTCGAAAGTAAAATTTTACTAAGTTTTAGTCTTGTTTTTTTTTTTTAGATTTTTATTTTTGAAAAAAACCGTCAATTCGATTTTTCTCAAAATTTTCCAGAATATTGAAAACAATATTGCTTATGAGAAAAAAAATATTTTAAAGCAAATATCTTAAAGTCTTGAAAAGATATTTGAGTCGAAAATCAATTTTTAGCTACTTTTATTAATTTTTGTTTTTTTTTTTTTTTGTAAAAAAACTGTCAATTCGATGTTTTTCAAAATTTTACTGAATGTTGACAACGATATTTTCTAAAAGATAAAATTAGTTTAAAGCATATATCTTAAAGTCTTGAAAAGATATTGGAGTTGAAAATTTTTACCAACTTTTATTAATATTTTTTTAGGTTTTTATTTTTTGTAAAAAACTGTCGATTCGATTTTTCTTATAATTTTACAGAATGTTAAAAATAATATTGCTTATAGGACAAAATTAGTTGAAAGCCATAAGCTTAAATTTTCGAAAAGATATTTAAGTTGAAAATCAATTTTTACCAACTTTGAGTAATGTTTTTTATAAGTTTTTATTTTTTATAAAAAAAAATTGTCAATTCGATTTTTCTCAAAATTTTACCAGATGTTAAAAACATTATTCTTCGTTGCAGAAAAATTGTTTTGGAGAAAAAATCGTTTTTTGTTCGTAAATTTTTCGAGGTAAATAATATTTTTTTTCAGTTTTTTCGATTTATTAAAAAACCGTTAATTGGAATTTTTTGCAAAAATATAATTGTTTGGTATCACGTTACTATATATAATATAAAATTTAATTCAAGTCTCTAGCGTTATTGGTTCGTGAGATATTTAGGGTTAACCAAAATTTTCACCTTTTTTTTAACTGCTACGGTAAAAAAAACCACCTACGCAATTTTCTTCAGAGCCCTTTCTGCATCTTTCTGCCTTATTATCTGTAAAACAAAATTTATTTGAAATCCGCGAACGTACGGACATACGGACGTACGAATTTATGTACACACGATTTTAATGCCAAGTTAGGAAAGAAAGACATCTTTGGTATAATCGGGAAAAACATCCTGCACGGCAAGACTTCCGATAACGGATTTAGGCTTATCGATTTTGTTGCGGGGTGAAACGTCATGGTAGCCAGTACGCGTTTTTCACACCTCAACATCCACAAAAGAACTTGGAGTTCTCAAGATCAATCTTCCGTCAACCAGATTGAGAATATTGCGATCGACGCTAGACACGCTCGCTCCCAGCATCATAGATGTCCGAACTTTCCGATCGACTCGGAACATTACCTAGTTGTAGCCAAGGTAGCACTTCGGGTTTCCAGATCCAAGGCAAAACAGTAAGATGCTGGGAGAAGATACAACGTCGAATGGCTACAAGCACAAGAGATCGCCACCTTAAGTTGTTTTCACGGGTACTGCCTCTTGCGAGGAATTGACTAATTCTCCAAGAGTAATTCTTGTCATGAAAAAGTGCTTTCTCAAATAAGCCGTTCGGATTCGGCATATAAACTGTAGGTCCCCTCCATCCCTGCAATTGCTCGCACACAGGAATGGTTGAGAGTTATAAGTCACTAGGCCCTGGTTCTCTACTGACTGTTGCGCCACCTAATTTTATTTTTTAGTACTGTTTGCCCGATACTGAAAAAATACCCTCTATTCTGCACCAACTATAGAGGCATCGCTTACAAAATCTACTCTGCCGTAATTTGTGAACGTCTAAACCCCATCGTCAACAACCCGATAGGTCCTTATCAGTGTGGTTTTAGACCAGGAAAGTCCACAGTTGATCAAATATTCACATTACTCTCAAGAACATCAAATCGACACCCATCAGGCCGCATATGACAGCATCTACAGAGACGAGCTGTATAGAGCCATGTCTAATTTTGGTGTCCCTACCAAACTCGTCAATTTGTGCAGCTCCATAAAGTTTAGAAACAACTTAACAGAACCATTTAATTTTATATAAAGCTTTAGACAACGCATTTTTTTTTTAAAGTCTATCGAATTACTAGCATTATGCTCATAACACCGGCATAATCGGAAGAACTCAGCGTGATGTCAATGGGGCTTTTGTGAGTATTGAGGCAGAGGCGGCAAAAATAGCTTTTACGGTTAATAAAGACAAAACAAAGTACCTACATGCTGTAATCAAGAAAGGACCTACAACACAAGTCTCGGTCAAAACATCACCATCGACAGACGTGGCTTTGAGGTAGTTAAGGATTTCACTATAATACAGAGCATCGACCCACCTATCAATTAATGCATAAATCTCAAAAATATTTTTTTTTCAGTTTTTCGAGAAAATCGTTGGCTAACTCCTTGCCGAAAAAAAGTAGTATTTTCAAAATTATTTTCCACCCAATCAAAATACACATCAAAAGAAAGGTATTCTAATGCTTTACCCCCAACTGCAAACCAAAAGGTTCTAGATTTCGTCTACCTAGGCTCCGCTATGAACGTAGAAAATATCACCAGCGCTGAGATCAAACGAATCTTCAAATCTTCAAATCTTCAAATCCACACCAACATGACAGCGCAGGAGAGGAAAACCGTGGATCAGGTGGCGCGCACAAGTCGAAAGTGACCTCACCCAACTTGGAGCACGAAACTGGAGACATCTAGTTAGGGACCGAGGTAGATGGAGAAGTTTGTTGGGTGAGGCCCTAGCTCACACAGGACTATAGCGGCACCTGAAGTAAGTAATTAAGTATACATATTGAATCTTTACTCCTAATGTTTTATTTTCAGTAAATGATTTGAATTTGAACTATTTTTAAATTTGTATTCTTCGTTAACTTTACTATGATGAAAATGGTGCTTTTGCTTAGTGTTTTGACATTGACAGTTGAATTATTGGCTTAAGGTCGCGTTTACAATGAAATTTCAAAGTTGTCAATTCAACTACCAAAAGGATATATACATAGCTTAAGTTACGTAATACCTCTTTAAAAATCAACCTTGTATCATAAAATTGTGTAATCATGTGGGCCAATTCGTAACAAATCAGAATTTGTATCATTCCAAACCAAAACCCCTTAAATTCCAATCCGACATAATTTGTAAGAAAATAAAAGTACAATTGGCTTAAAAATACGATGCTTTTTAGGGATCAAATGGGACTTCTTTCCCGACTTACATTTTTAAAATCTAAACTTCAAAATTGTGTCGTCTTTTCTTGTTATACGAAAAAAAGTAATGAAATTCACAAAAACGAAAATATCCAGAGGTACACAATACACACTTACGAGTATACAGTCTTTTGCATGACATGGCAGAAAGTGGATCCTTTTTTTTTTTTCGGTCCATGCAAAAGGATAACTATTTCATATCGTCCTTTTTTTCTTTTTCAGCGGATATTCACAAAGTACACTTTGATTTCGAAGAATGATCTGGAACATAAAAGGATGAAGAGGAATTCTTTTCTGCTTCCAATTTTTACCACCCTAAATCGATGCGCGGAGGAAATAGGATGCACAAGGATGTTTAAACATAACAGCTATAATACTACACAAAAGTACATCCTCTTACTAGCAACTAATGTACACAGGACTCTATACTCGAAGACTGAATCTTTGTATGAATCGGAATTTGTCGACTTTATGTAAGGTATCTATATATGTCTTTCTTCTTGTTTCGGTTCTTCCGTATTTTATTTTTTCCGTCTATTGTCTTTTTAAATTTTGCACCTTGCAACATGAAAAAGGTGAGAGGTATAGAAAAGTAAGTAAAACTGACTGCTGCATTTCATATCCTTCGAATTTTTGGTTTTTGGTCGTTGTTAAGGAAAATGTTGGTGCAGTCCTAAAGAACTAGTATTTGTTTCGTGGTAAAAATTAAACATAGTTTTTCTCGTTACTGTGGTCAATTTATTGCTGATTTGACTTTCAAAAAGAGTAGCGAGTGAAACAACTACTTGCCAGAGGCTGTAAGTCCGAGTTAAACGAATCGCTACTACAAGTTATTAGTTTAAATCCATTGAAACTCAAACAGCTCGTTACTTTACCCTTACCTTCTATAAATCGAGTTGAAATCGTTTGAATTAGTTCAAGTTAAGTAAAATCGAACTAGAATGAGAATTTTATGAAAATTTGCAGAGGCCATTTCGCTCGTTTCGACTTAAGGTTTGATGCTGACCCCAGATTGGAATTGCAACAACAGTTGTAAGTAGCGTAAAATATCGAAACCATAACAATGTACATTTACTTTGAGCTAACATAATCGTTTGCGGTGTAGCTGTCAAATTACTCGTTACTTTACTAGCTTCGGAATTACTACTGTGATAACTCGCTTCTTTGGTCACTAGATAAGTTTGGGTTAAAAGAGTTAATATTAAATGAAAATGAGGCTTTCTAGTTTGAGTAAAGGCAGTTAAAATAAATCAAAAATGAGTTTAGTATCAAGCTTCACATAATGACCATGTTAATCTAAGTCGAAACTTTCGTAGTATTCTAGACCTTAAATAGCTTAATAGTTGCCGTAATATTTTTTTAAATTACATGCAATACATTTTCAATATAAGCTTTAATCTTTTTTTATGTTTAATAGTTCTTTAAAATGTATTCATAAATTGTACCTACAATTTCAACAACTGCATTTGATGCATAGCATCATATCAAGGACCTCTTCTTGAAATACCTAGAGCATATCCTTTATTTTGTATTTTATTTTATTTTATTTTATTTTCGAAAAAAAATCCTTCCCAATATTCAATCATGTTAATAAAACGTATGTATGTATATGGTACATACGTATGTACATTCATATGTAAAAACATGGAAGTAGTCTAGGGCGGGATTTTTGTCTATGACAGAAGGTAAGTACATCGGATAAAAGCTGCTTCTCTTTATGTCTCGTAGGTATATTATGTCAATGGAAATGCAAAAATAAAAAATAAAATCTGATTTCGAATTGGATGAGGATTTTGCGGTTAAAGCTCCTTTTTCAATATCCTCACTATGTGGTAAATTCAAAATTAACTTTACAAAGAGTTCAATAATAATTCCAGGTTGACCTTAATCTTTATGCAATATTCAGGAATAATGATAAGTAAAATATAGTCATAACTTGGACTTAAACATTTTTAAAATTTTAAAAGATTCCATTAAATTGAGATTGTTTTTGATAATAAAAATTGTTGGATTGATTAATTATCGATTATATAATTTGCGTCATGTTTTTAATTTATCCCAGGCACCATGTTTCTCATGTTTGAACTCATGATGTTCAAATGGTAGACATGTGCATTCAAGAGGACACAAGCGTCCGCAGATTTTATCTAAAAAAACCCACCTTTTTCTATTAACTAATATGGTCACTCACCTCCCAGCGGTGAACTTCGGGTGTCTAGTACCTCAACTGGAGATTGGGTTCCAACACCATTGGAAAGTTGTTGGGGGTAGCAAACGAGAAAGGGGCGAGAGGTGTTTGACAGCGGTGGCGTATACAGTTCAAATTAGGTTGAAGTACTTAGTGAACGACTTATTAGGACTTCTACGACATATTCGGAGCCTTCAGGTTGGGGGTTGTTCCATCGATGTGATTTGCTGACAACGTACAAATATCCTAGAAGCATCAACAAGCTTTGGATACGGACGGATTTACTGATGAGGAACCAAGCCAACGAATTAAAGAACTTCGGATCTGTACGTGAAATGTTATGTCTCTTAATAGACCACGTTCAGCCGAACAATTAGCGGAAGCCCTAAACTGCTGCAAGGCAGATGACCGCCATCCAAAAAGAGTGATGTATACTACGCCGACTGCTACTGAGAACAAAAGCAGTGTGTATTTGGGTGTATAGACTCAGGCAAAAAGTCTTGAGTTTCAAAAGTGTGAGCGTGTGCATCACGACAATCCGCATGAAGGCTAAATTCACCAACATAAGCCTAATATGCGCGCATGCCCCAACAGAGGAGAAAGATGAAGACACCAAAGATATAATCTTCGAGCTCTTGGACAAGACATATTAAAGGACAAAGGGTTAAGGTTGATCAATTTCGTTGCGGGACACATCTTGATATCCACAAGGGGAGCAGAAAAGAAGAGAGGAACACTCTTGCTTCTTAAATGAAACAAATGGAGCATGAGAAGCTTGCGATCGAGGAGATAGAGGGTTGTCATAACAGGAACTAAAATGTAAAAAAAACCTCCCAATGGTGCCAGCCACGCACTAAAGCCAGTAAAGACGATCAGGGGAACATCGTAGTAGAACCGCAGTCCATGATGAGAACATGAAAAGAATGTTTCTCCGAATATATAACGGCGATGACAAATCGAATTCCGCTGTAAAGGAGATAGAACCACTCAACCTAGGCGACACAGATCAATAATTCCGTCTACCTGACCTCGATGAAGTGAATATAGCTATCTCGAAACTAAATCTCACAAGCCCAACACCGCTGCCGAATTATTTAAAGCAGCAGTCGATGACTTGATAGGGAGCATGCACCAACTCATTTGCAAAATATGATCGGAAGAAAGAGCGCCCGATGAGTGTAATCTCAGCACATGTTTCCCAATACACAAGAAGGGAGACCCTCTAAATTGCGCCAACTATAGCAGCATCAGTCTCCTTAACATCGCATATAAGATCATTTCTGCTGTATTATGTGAACGTCTGAAGCCAATCGTCAAACCAGGAAAGTCCACCATTGACCAAATATTCACATTTCGGTTCATCTTGGAAAAACCCAGTTACCCAATATCTCTTTATCGATTTTAAGGCCGCGTATGACAACATCTATAGGGAAGAACTTTAAGAGCAATGTCTAGTTTTGGCATCCCTGTCAAACTTATCCGTTTGTGCAGAATGACAATGGAGAATGCACGCTTGTCTATCAAGTACAGTTCGAGTACTGTTGTCAGGGATGGAGGGGACCTACAGTTTTAAGCCGAATCCGAACGGCTAATTTGAAAAAGCATTTTTCATGACAAGAATTAATCTTGGAGAATTTGTCAATTCCTCGAAAGAGGCAGTTTCCGTGAAAAATACTTTAGATGGCATAGGCAGGGATCGAACCCAAGACCTCTGGCATGACAGCCAACGCGCTAACCATCATGCCACGCTACTCGGATACGCCGCGCCGATGATCAGTGGAGCGATTTTGAGCATTGTGACTGAAGCGGAGAAGATGGGTTTAGTGGGCAAGACCAAGTATATTCTGTCAGTGAAAAAGGACATTGAACGACAAACGTCTTTCACAAAACGTCACCATGGACAGCATTAAATTTGGGGTAGTTGAGGACTTTGTCTACCTAGGTACCGCCATAAATTCAGACAACAACAACAGCGCTGAAATCAAAGGAAGAATAACTCTTGTAAATCGCTGCTACTTGGGACTTAGAATTCAATTGAGTAGTAAAGTCTTCCCTTGAGCATCTTAAATCCCCATCTATAAGACACTCATCATTCCGGTTCTCATTTATGTCGCTAAGGTCTGGCTTTTTCAAAGAAAGATGAGAGCGTTGATTTTTGGTCTCGTTTGCATAGATGGAGAGTGGAGGAGAAGATACAACGACGAATCGTACGGGCTGTACAACGACACTGACCTCGTTAAAAAATTAAAGTCCAACGACTTATAGATGGCTGCGTCATATAGAGCGACTAGACATGAACGCTCTAGCCCGGAAGGCCTTCGAATCCCAGCCCAATGGCCGAAACAGTAGAGAAGACCGCGACTCAGGTGGCGCACGCATGTGGGTGAAGACCTCAACCAACTTGGCGTGAGAAACTGGAGATAGCTAGCTAGGGACCGAGCTGCCTGGAGACCCATGTTGATTGAGGCCCAGGTCCGCCCGGACTGTAGCGCCACCTTAAGTAAGTAAGTAAAAGTTATGCATCTTTTGATGTTATTGTCTGTTAAAACTAAATTTATTTGAATGCGATATCTCTTCTGGTTTTTGAAATATGGCCTACGCTCCTAGGGACCTTGAAATGTAAAAATTTGAAAATCGACCCGATTATAATGAAAAGGATTATAATAAATAAAATTAAATGACTTGAGTAGACTTTTTTGTTCGTTACAGACACACCCAAGCATATTACACCACTTCGACTGTTCGTCTAGAATATGTTTTAGAGATATCGCTTCGTTCATACTCAAGATTTGAGATAAACTTTGAAAATTACTTTTCTTTATTTTGTATTTATCTTTATCTTTATCTTTATTTTTGTTTTTTTTTTTTATTTGTCTTACTGATATTTTGTATTTATACGTTTATATTCCATAAGGGACGACAGAAAACCAAAGTCAAAGCCGGTCCAACAACAGAGTTTATTTTTGTTGTATTTTATTTTATTTATATCTCATTCCCTTAACATACCTATTTCATTTTAAAAGGACACACAAAAATATATATAATATATGTAGGTACGAACATACTTATAAATATAAAAGAAAAAAGAAATGTCCTTGTTCTAGCACTTGACAAAACAAAATGTCACATAACGCCTATTTAAGCTGTCATGGATGAAATGAATCAGAAGAAAATGTTGATTTATTAAATGCTACTTTTATGAGAATTGTTGTTTTATTTATTTTATTTTTTACTTCTTTTACTTTATTTTTACTCTGTCTCTCGTTTATTCTTGCTTTTGCCTTGATATTGGAATGAGAACTTAGGGATTGTTTTTTCGAAAAAATATAAAAATAAAAATAAAGATATTTTTGTGTTTCATTTGTCGTCTTTCAAATTATAGTGAAAATGTCTACTTTCTTGAAGTTTTCGTCAAGTGTCGTTGTCAAGTAATCATTGGTGTCCAAAGTGTCCAATGTGTCCCCTGTCCAAGTCTTATTTTGAAAATGTTCCATTTTATGATTTTTATTTTTTGTTAAACTTTTTGAGTTTTTCTTTATACGAGTATCTATAGATATTTGTTTTCCACTTATGTGAAAGTTTGAATTAATATTTGATTAATATTATTTTTCGTGGATCTATCACTTGTGATTAGTGTGCTTCATAGAGAGGCCATTATTAATGTATGTATTTCGTTTTGTCAAAAAAGAACTCCAACATCTGAGAAGGAAAATATTTTGTTTTTGATAAGTGGAATTTAATTTAAAAAATTAATGTGCTCTTTATTTCGTAAGGAAGTTAAAGTAAAATTGACGTTGATAGCAATGAAATTTTTGTTGAAGCATTTTTATGATAGAATAGGTTTTTGTGTAACCATTGAGGTTGAGGAATTTAAACCTGAAAAAGTGATTTAATCTGTCCTTTTTTACTAAGAAGTTTAACATCAATAAATAAATAAATAAATAAATAAATAAATAAATAAATAAATAAATAAATAAATAAATAAATAAATAAATAAATAAATAAATAGATAAATAAATAAATAAATAAATTAAATAAAAAGAAGATAAATAAATAATGAAAATAATTAAGTAATTAAATAAATAATAACGATAACAACAGAATAACAATTGAACAGAAAAGAATAAATAAAATAAAATAATTTTAAATAAATACATCGATAAATAAATAAATAAAAAAATAAATAAATAGACAAATAAATAAATACTAGCGGCCCGGTACGTGCTTCGCTACGTATAAGGTATAGTAATAAAAAAATGATTATTAAGTTCATTGATTCAAACAAAAAAATATTTTAAATTGCTAGCTATTTAAAAGTCCAAATGATATATTATTTATATTATATTTATCAGCAAAGAGTAAAAAATAAAAAAGAATTGGGTACTCTTACTATGGTGGGTCTATATGGGTTAGTCTAAAACAGTTGGATAAAAAATATTTTTTGTTTTTCCATTTTGAGCATGAATAAATAAACAGGGGTATCGACTCTGGAACAGGCAACATAAAGTTGGCCATGTGAAAAACATGATACCTCCAAATTGACACAACAAACGTGAAGTGTTTGCCCTTGGGCCTTATTTATGGACATCGCAAATGATGAACGTACATGATATTGTAATCTTTTCAATTCAAATGGCATATCAGTTGGAATCATAGGGATACGCGGTATCAAACACACTTCTCCTTTTGATTTACCAGTTAAGATTGTATAGCTTCAATCAAATTTGGCAATAACTTTTTCACTGCCAATCTGGTACCATTACATACATAGTTTTGGTGGATTAATATTTCGCAATAATATAATTAAAGAACCAATTTTCAGATTCAAGCAATGCGGTGTTATACCAGCCGGTTCCAATGAATTTAAAAATTCAATTGGATGATTCATTGCCTCATCTTGATTCATAACACTGTCAATTGATTTATACATATGTCGTGACTACACCTGGCAGTTTCGCTTGAATTTGAAAATTAATGGAATTGATATGAATGTTCTTCGGTGCTAAAATGGCGCGTTCTCTCAACCAATCATGATTTCTGTAATTCTGAAGAATATTCGGAAAAACACATTCAATCAACTCATCTATAGATTGCGCAATTGTACAAAAATTGTTCGGTAAAGTGATCAATCCGTTGGTACTGTCGATTGGTATTTTGCCATCACCAATTTCTAATATAATTGTTTTGAAAACTCATGGACAGTTGCATCATTATGTACATATGTAGGTGAATACGCATATTAATGTTCAGTGTCAATTTTCGTACATATCTTCAAAGAACTGATGACTTCAAACAGGCGTTTATTTCATCAGCAGGAGTTGATCAAGGAATGACAGGCAATGTTTGACGAAAGTCCCCTGACAGCAATATCAGAGCACCACAAAAAAGCAGTTGATTACCGGGTAAATCTTGCATTGTTCGATTAAATGCTTCTATTGATTTTTATTCGCCATTGTGCTGTGCACTCATCCCATAAAATAATTGACGTTAATCGCAGAACTTTTGCCATAGCAGAACCTGTACATTTAAAGGCAATTTTAATGCAGAGTGTGCGGTCCGACCACCTTCTAATAATGTAGCAGCAATTCCTGAAGATGTAAGTGCCAATGCAATTTTCTGTTCCGATCGAATAGTCGCTAAAATCAATGACACAACGAAAGTTTTGCCTGTACCACCAGGAGCATCCAAGAAATATAATCCACCTGCATTATTGGAAACGGCTTGCATGATTGTGTCATATATGTACATGTTTTTGTTGAATATTCAATTTGGTGCTATTACAATGTTGTGATTATCAGATGGCATACGATCAAGAGCAATTTTGAACAATTGAACTAATGCGTTATGCTGATGGAAAAACCTTTGTAGCTCACGAATAATTTCTCGTCTTTTATTTGAAACAATTTCACAACGTTGATCCAATTCACGATTTTCATCACCAATAAAATAAATTTGCAAAAATTGATGATCAACGTCGGGGTACGGCAATAACGAACCAGCTTGATGATAAATCTGGCCCTGAATCTGTATTTTAGGTAGATGTTAAATCAGAATTTTTAAGACTTTATGATTCAGATTGATATAAACATGGGACAATCCTGTTGAGGTATTTACCTTAAAAGTCGGCATAAAATTATCTCTAATAATTTTAGTAGCACCAAAAGAAGTGTATTTGTAATGCCGAATTGTATTGTTGAATATTACTCAAAAACTGCTTCGACGTTTGAGATGTCCCAAAAATAAATGAATACAATGGTTCGGGTGGAGTTTTTTAATGTTGGCAATCTCACTTTACCATTAGCACAACACATTCCGGGCGTTTCACCTGGAAAGTTAGCCGCATCACAATGTGGACACATTGCGTCCATCATTCCAATGTATCCGTACATACTATAAATCAATCTGACTAATGTAATTAAAAGTAGCACGCAGCATTTCATCCAAAACAGCACGACGTATTCGTTATCGCCGTGCAAGATTAAGTACAGGTACAGGGTCAACAGATCTATTCTGTGCAGTACGTTCACGCTGCGATGCATTAGCTTGTACGCGTTCATTTGTAGTCTGAGATCGTCTTAATAATGCCACTTGATTTGCATTACGCGTTAGCCGGCCTATGTTTGGTCGTCTTGCTAGTGGCATTTCACTCAACAACTCAACAAAATTTTGGAAAATATAAACACAAAGCAATAACTCAACAATAGTTTGAAAAATATAAACACAACAAAGCAATAATTATCGCTGATAAAATGAAATGACATATGATGACATTAAATTTGTTTGACAGAACTAACGTTACTTTCTTGTCTTCGATTGTTTTGTCAAAGGTTCAAATTGGCTTTTAAGTATTAGTACAAATTGTTTGTATATGGGAGTATAAAAAGGTTTTTCACTTTTCCAGGTTTTTTTAAAAAAAATTTTCTACGTACAAACCTTCTCTGGAGTTCCACGTATAATTCAAGACCAAAATTAGCCAAATCGGTAAAGGCATTGTTGAGTTATAACATTACAACGAAAAGTGGCATTGATTTTTATATATATAGGTATATTTAAATAAATAAAGAAATAGACAATTAATTAAATAAATAATAATAAATAAATATATAAATATATATAGTAAAAGGTTTGAAATCAAGGTATTATCAGACATAGTACATGATGCAGGGTATCGCTCATTAAGTTTGGCAATTCTTCCTGATACCATATCCATAGCTAAAATGGAATGAAGTTCATTAGTTGAAAATGACCATGGAAGCTTCAGAATCTTTTTCAGAATCTTATTTTGAGCTATTTGCAGACGTAGTATATTAGAGATTGCACAATTACCCCATACTGGTGAACCATAGTACATGCGATAGCTTGGAAAACAACTTTGTATATTAGAAGCTTATTATCGGTGCTAAGCATTGATTTGCGGTTAATGAAAGGATAAAGAATTTTAACTGTATGATTTATTTTCTGAATCGTTTTTTGTATATGTAAGCCAAATGTTAATGTTTTATCTAAATGCACTCCGAGATATTTTGCATCAGATTTTCATTCTATACTTGTGCCATCCATAATAAGATTATTACTTGGTAAAAAGCAGGCTTTTCTTTTTCGAGTGAAAAAGATTGCCTGCGTTTTTGAAGCATTGATTCTTATTTTCCAGTCATGGAAGTAGCTTGTATAACATTTAGACTAGATTGCAGATTAGTTTCGATTATGAAACCAACTGAATCCGAAGAGAAAATGGAAGTATCATCAGCGAAAATTGCTGTTTTACAAAAAGGAAGTAATGGAAAATCGGATGTAAATATTGAGTATATAATTGGGCCTAAACTGATCCTTGTGGCACACCGGTCGTTATATCATATTTTTCAGAAAATCAGTTATTGACTGAAACCTTAAATTTCCTCTGAAGTAAAAATGATTGAATTATTTTCATTAAAAACACTGGGAAGTTGAGTATCAACAACTTGTGTAAAAGCGCATTATGCCAGACCGTGTCGAATGCTTTTTCGACATCAAGAAGTACCATACCTGTACTTTTACCAGACCTTAAGTTACTTTTTATGTGTTTAGTAATCCTATGTACTTGATGGATTGTACTGTGATGCAATCTGAAGCCGAACTGCTCGTTTGGTAAAATGTTATTGTTGGTTAAGTGTGAATTTATTCTAGCTTTAATAAATTGTTCAAAACATTTACTAATTGAACTCAACAAACTAATGGGTCTGTAACTATTAGGTAGATTAGCATTTTTACCAGGTTTTAAAATCGGTATTATCTTGGCAGTTTTCCAACTATTTGTAAAATAGCCAATTTTAAGACATTTATTAAATAAAACTTGCAAAACTTTTAATGCCATCGAAACCAGCTGATTTCCTTGCTTTAAGATTTCGAAGTATTTTTTGATATCATCCAACGAAATCTCGTTTTGGAGGTCATTTATTTATTTCAGCGGTGTTGGAGTGATGTAAATGTTTCGGTTATAGTTCTATCGCCAATCATTTTTAAAGGTTCATAGTTAATTTTTTGAATTCTATTCAAGAGATTTAAACTTGTTTTTTTGCACCGTCGGAAATATCGAATATGTGATCATTCCATAAGAGGTGATCTGTGATACACATACCGAGTACTGAAAGTTGATTGGTTTCCTAGATGCAAGTGCCACTCATAGATAGCGGCATCGGGGGTGTGTTACGCCTAAACGACAGGAGACAGCATTGAGTTTTCGAAGACTTAAAGTATACACGGTTTTTGATTACCCAATGCTGGGACAAGATACAATGTCGAAAGGCTACAATCGCAAGAGATCGCCAAATATTTCTCCGACCGAGTTACAAGTATCCTGTTTTAAAGTTCTCTGCTGCCAACACAATGAACCAGTGGTAACATTGCCAAGATGCAATCAGAAAAGCCGCCTCTGAGGTTCTCGGTTTCAACAACTGTTGCAATTTATCCCGCCGAGTAATTAAAATTAAAAGAACAAACAAAAGAAAAATAAGGACAACCAAAAGTAAACACTTATAATCGAATTCAATCGCGATATCGGAAATGAAATGTGCCGATCTGTCAAAGTACAGCGGCGAAGAAGCGAAAGGCAAAAATTGCAACACGCAGCAGGTTAAGTGCTGCCACCACGACGAGCTCAGTAAAGGGGTGAGTTCAACGCAAAATTTAATTAATCGAGGGATCGATTAATTAAGTTGCTCGCGATTTATTTGATATCACTTTGATATCAGAAAGATATAATTTTATTGAAATTGCCACAGGGGCGTTCTTACGTTAAGTAAGAAGAGGGCGCCAGCAATTTTTTCTGAAATAAAACAAAAAAAAGGAAATTGCAAACCTTTACCTAAGGAACAAAGAGAACGAAGAAAATTCAACCATAAAAAAAAAAGACAACAAATATAGTTTTATCGAACGTTAATTTTTGTTTTATTTGAAGGTGCCTGAGAAACCTTACGAGCAGGATGAAAACTCAGGATCTTTTCATCAAGTATGATTATTACAAAAGGTTATAGCAAAAATGGACGATGGACCGTTAAGGTCTATATTTCACCAAGAAATTGGGGTTCTCAAGAACTATACAAAAGTTATCAAAAATTTTACTTATCTTTTTTTTCCTTGCAGCCACAAATCTCGAACGCTTCTTATCCTTCCTTCCTTTAATTTTTCCTCACTTTTTCCTTTCTTCCCAAACAAATCAACTTCTTTTTTTTTTTTAAACTCAACAATTTTGTTTCACTTTATCTTTTTCGCTTTCTTCCTAGTTTCTCACACCTGTCTATTCACTTCGACTATTCGAAAAGAATTGCCTTCCAGATTCTTCGATCTGACAAGTCTCATCCTTCCTAACTCCCGCCATTTTGAGCTTTCAGCCAATGTGGAGTGGCGGATCTCAATTCACATCATCAACAGCCAATCGGAGATCGGCTTGTTGATCTCAACTTGTGATGAGATTCTCGCGATCCCGCTTACTCGCTCTTCTCTCACAGCTAAATGCAAGTCATTCTGGAATTCGCCGCCCGCTGGATTCACTTCCAGGTCACGACGATTCCAGAAGCTGCATTCAGCCACCCCCATTTTCCACCTCGACAAAAGTTGAGAAACACAAAAGTTGCGAAAAACATAATACTTCTTGAATGCAATCATAAAACTTTACTCTCAATTTTAAACAAAAGAAAAAGAAGGAAAAATGATGGCACGTTCGGGATCTGTAACTATACTTTAACTAGAACTGGTCTTGAATTAAATTGTTGGAAACTTAAAAGTCCATACGTCCATTAACAAAGTTTAAGTTACATTAATTTAAGGTACAATTTAATAATTTGAGCAAAATTTAAGTAAAAGTATAATTTTATACAAATTATTAACTCTCATATCATTAAAATTTTAGGTTGGGCCTTGGCCATTCTCCATTCGGAGTGACTTCTCATGCAACTTTTCTGCATCCATTCACCAGACCGTCCGTCTGGTTTGGTTTCACTTCTATGGAAACCATTCCTCTTTTGGTACCTGAAACTAAGTTTGGTATTATTTTTTTCCTCACGAAAATGACAGAGAGAACCATGGTCAGAAGGACTATGGCCGTCCCGCTCTCTCTCATCCTCGTGTAGGAGGGTGTGACATTTGTCAAAACGAACAAAGTAAACAACCAAGGTAGATGCAAAAATGCATCATTTTAATAAAATCAAAATTAAATATTAAAAGAATTTGTTGTGTTTATTTATAACGCAACACAACTACCAACAAGAAACCCCTAGTTTGATGAGGAATGTCGACAGGCAAACAACAAGCACGCAAAGCGGCGTTGCATTGAAGGAAGAAAGCTTCTCACGAGCTCTATGAGCAGAAGTGGAGAAAAGAACACCGACTTCTCAGACGTAAAAAGAGAGAGCATGAGAAGATTGCGGTCGAAGATGTCGAGAGGTTCAAAAGCAGATATGAAGTTTTAAAGTTTTAAAGTTTTAAGAGCAGGCGAATCAAAATTCACAAATGCATAAACCTCAACCCGAAAGGCTGCAAAGACGAAAGTGGAACCGCAGTCAATGCTGAGGATATGGAAGGACCAGATTGTATAATAGCAACGACGAATCGAATTCCGCAGTCAAGCAAAATATATTTAATATAGACAATGAAAGTCAATAATCCCGTCCTCCCGACTTAAACGAAGTGAAGATTGCCATATCTAAGCTGAAGTCTAACAAAGCCGCTAAAGCAGATGGCTTAAATGACGAGATCTTTAAAGCACCAAGTTATCTGTAATATATGGTCGAAGAAAATCATTCCCTGTGAATTAAGCCTCATTATTGTTTTCCCGATACTGAAAAAGGAGACCCTCTAAACTTTATAGAGAAATCAGTCTACTTAACTTTGCTCACAAAATCTTCTATGCCGTAATATGTGAACATCTACCCATAGTCAACAACCTGATATGTCCTTACCAGTGTAGTTTTAGACCATTAAAGCCCACAGTCGATCAAATATTCACATAACTGCAAATCCTGTGAAATCCCAAGAACATCAAATCGACACTCAACATCTCTCCATCGAAGTCAAAGCAGCATATGACAGCACCTACAGGGACGAGCTGTATACAGCCATGTCTAGTTTTGACATCTCTGTCAAACTCGTCCGCTTGTGCATGATGTCCATGGAGAATTCGCACTGCTCTATAAGGGTTGGAAACAACTTAATAGAACGTTTCGAGGTGAAAAAAGGCTTTAGACATCTTCCTTGAAAGAATAGTGCAGAGTTCCCATGTCAACACTAAGAGGCACTATCTTTCAAAAGAAGTCTTTAAGATTATTGGGATATGATGACGATATTAACATAATCGGAAGAACTCAGCGTGATATGTCAATGGGGCTTTTGTGTGTATTGAGGCAGAAGCGGCAAAAATGGGTTTAGCGATTAATGACGACAAAACGTCACCATCGACAGACGTAAGTTTGAGGTAGTTAAGGACTTTTTCTACCTAGACTTCGCTATGAACAAAGAAAACAACACCAGCGCTGATATCAAACGAAGTATTACTCTTGCTAACCGCTGTTTCTTTGGGCTAAAACAGCAATTGAGTAGCAAAGCCCTCTCTCGAGGGACCAAACTGTCGCTATATAAGACCCTCATCATCCCCGTCATGCTATACGGTGCAGAAATATGGACTATGACTTAATGGGATGAAAGCACCTTGAGTAGTTTCAAGAGAAAAGTTCTTCGGGTGATGTAGACTTAGCCAGAAGGATAAAATCTAACGACTAAAATGGCTAGGTCACGTAGAGCGCATGGAAACCAATGCTCCGACCTGGAAAGTCTTTGAATCCACACCCACAGGACAGAGCAGAGAAAGTGACCTCACCCAACTTGGAGTTGGAAACTGGAGACATCTAGCTAGAGACCGAGCTAGATGGAGAAGTTTTTTGGTTGAGGCCGTAGTTCACACAGGACCATAGCGCCGCCTTAAGTAAGTACATTCATTCTTGAGACAGTTTTAGATGCACAGTATTTTTTAATAAAAGGAAATTAGTATTTAACTCGTTATTAAAGGATTTAAGTTTTGGAAAAGCTAGTAAAAAATCGAATAATAGATTCTAACCACTAGTTATTTATCTCTTAAAAAAAGAGTGGTTTAAAATATTCCAATTTACATTTTTCGTATATTCGAAAACCAGCCTTCACAATGTGCAACACATTTGATCAAAAAAGTAAACTATAGTAGATATTACTGCCAATCCACCAATCTCTTTTCTCTTATGCTTATCCTTGTTCTGATGGTCAACTCTTTTTCCTGTTAAACATTAACACATTTAAAAGAAGCTTATTCAAAGAACACTTAATCAACAACTGATGAAAATTATATTCAAAACATAGCGGAAAAGCTTAAACAGCAAATTGTATATAGGTAAAGCGCATAATGTTCTGGATTAATTTATTTGCTGTCTATTTACTTTATATGGAACCTAATTTAGGGGTTAAATATATCCGTCTAATTATTTATATCGAAATCAAAGAATGACCTTGAATTAAATATGTAATGTAACTTTCGCATGATAAGACCCCCAAAGCAGTGTGTCATCCTGAGCTAATGGACCTAAATATAAACATTAATATATTATCTCTAAATATATACTACCAACAACTTGTAAATGTATTCTAATTGTTATTTATTGTTAAGCAATTGGATATCATTCGATTCACAGTCATTTGTCCAAATCCCCTTATTTAAATGCTATGTGCTTTTGCCTAGACACAATTAGTTTAATAAATTTCTATCCAAATTCGCCATCTCTGACACCCGTTTTGGTGTGCTTAACAATGATTTTACTAATCCTTCTTGCTATGTCACAATTGTGTATACCATCTACCATCTACCACTTAACATCCTTATATCACCAAAATTCCCACTCTTATGTCGCTTTTGCTCTTAATTTAATGTCATCTACAATGCTAATTACACAACCAATACACAATCGTTTCAATTCCACAACCTCTCTACGCTGAGCCGCTACCGGCCGGCCGCCCATTCCAATTCACATTCACATATCTTTGTTCTTCTTGAGCCTACGCGCCGCCATCCATGCCAGCACCAGCCTGCCAGCTTATACGCTAAAGGCTACAAAAGATGCCATACTCTGAATGGTGATTCATGTATCTACAATAATGCTACAGAGTCCCATTTCCACACCCCCATCACGGCATACACCCTCACTGTTCACCGTCACCCCCGAGAAAACGCACTTCGGAGGCATTTAACCATGTTCAATTGGAATTAGCATGGTTTCCGATCAATTGGCAGACAAAGGCTTAAGAAACAACTGCTTCCGGCTAAATCTATGCAAATCCGGGCAAACAACATGCATACACAAAACAGTGTGTGGGCGGAAACGGGCGTTCATCATCGGCTTCGTCGTCGTCGTCGGTCGGAAGCTATAGGCGCTTGGAAGATGCTATTCAACCAAATCGTATATCTACGAGTATATCTACCGCACTCAGCAGCGCCAAGCAGCAAAAGCATCATATCCAAGCATATACGAGCAAGAGTACCTATGGTATGGAGAATTTCCCTACAGTTAAGCCTGCATTGGAATTACCAGAAATGTGGGTGACACATCGGTGAATTGCATTCAATGCCGCTTCGCTTTGTCTCCGTTTTCGCTTAAGGCATCAAGTTTTTGAGAGTATGTTGTGCAGATAACGTTACATTTACTTCATACAGTATTTGCTTGAGACCTGTGAAGGATATTTGTACGACACGTGCGCTGGGAGCGGTTGATTATGTCGAATGTAGACGCGGTAAACCTTTGTAAACGCCTGGCAAGAGAAATATTATATGTCATGTCAGAAATCACATGGTAACGAATCACCTCGCCATAATTCTGTGCCATGTTCAAAATAGTCCGGAGGAGCTGTTCCCTCGTTTTACATTACACACCAGATGGTACCACAGACAGCTAGATCAGATTTCTTAGGATTCCCATTTTTAAGTTCAGTCATTGCTGCAAGGATGTCTTGGCGGCGGCGTGAGTTGATATCTTTTGACATTTACCAGATAAAAAGCTTAGACTTAACTCTTTTCTAACGACTACTTTTGACATTTCATCGTTTTATCTTTTTAATTTTTAAATGTCTCCATTATTTTCCTGTCATTTTAAACTATCAAATTATACTTTATAGACGTCAATATGATTCCTGTGTAAATTTTTAGTCCAATGCGAACTCCGTCTAAGGTGAATTTGATGGTTTGTCTGATTCCATCCAAGGCATTGTTTCGTCCTACCCTCGCACTGAAATCGTTGTTACGGACGATTTCAATGTACACAATTCTTCATGGCTTCAATTCATTCATTCGGGTCAGACAACACCGGAAGGAGTCAACACTATTGACTTGCTTCTTACCTCTGACCCTGATAAGTATACTATTAGTGTCCTATCTCCCCTAGGCACATTATGACCATTGTGTTATATGTGCACATTTCTCGTGTCGAAACTCTCCAGAAAAAGAAAGAGATCCTAGGAGAACCGTTTGGCAATATGAGAAAACCAAATGGGACGGTCTCAATAATTATTTCAGAATCTTTAACTGGTCACTATGTTTCCTTGATAGTGACGTTGACAACAGCGCTGATATGATCACAAGTTTGATTCTCCTGGGAATGAGAACTTTTATCCCGAACAGGGTTAAAAGCATCAGACTTAAAGAAAACGCATGGTTTGATGCGCGCTATAAAGACGTTATTATAGGACCAAAGAAGTAAGTTTTTGTTGCTAGAAAGCCAACCCTATTGAGGACAGCCGAAAAAAATTCAATCAAGCCAGGAAGGCCTACTAGGAAGTTCGCCGCCAATTTAACGCTGCCAGTTAGTCCGCATATACTTAAGATCTATGAAACCAATCTTTTTTCGCACTGTGGCAAGAGTCCTAAGACATTTTAACACACATAAATCCGCTTGTCCGGATGGTATCCCCACTATAGTTCCAAAAAATTGTGTTCTTTAACGCTGGCAAAACCACTCCGTAAGCTTTTCATCTGTCCTACTCCTCAGGTCTCGTTCCGATCGGATCAAATACAGCATTTGTCCAGCCCAACTCAAAAAAGGCGAATCTTCCTCATCCTCTAATTACCCACCTATTGCACTTACATAGGTTCTTTTTTACTTGCGACATATAAGAACTATGTTTATGGCAAGTTTTGCATTCGTGCAAAATTTCGAACTCGAGATTTTAATCAAACATGATATTACGATGGTAGAGAAGTCGAAAAAAGTGGGTCCCGCGATTTCGTCCGGTCTGCTTTGTCTGTCTGTCCACGCTCCTTCAGCCTAAACCATTCGATCGATTGAGTTCAAACTTGGAAGTTAAGGTTTTGAGCAGATTCGCGTTAGGCGTTTTTTTCATTTTTTTTAGGATCAAAACTAACAGTGGCACCCATACAATTTTGTTGGTCAAAAAACGATAATTCGAATTTTCTCAAAAACAAACCGAAAGATTTTTTTTTTAATTTTCTCTAAAATTTTAACTTGGCTTCTTTTAATAAGAAAAACATATTTTTGTATTGCTCAGGAAAGGTACCGCTCATAGAACCGTTAGTTTGTTTTTTAATTTTCTCAGCAACTTATGAACTGATTTCAATAATTTTTTTTGAATAAGCTCTTATATTGCCTTAACAAATATTTGATTATTAAAACTGCATTTTTTTTGTTTGGATTTTTAAAAAAATATTGAATTTTTTTTCAAAATTCTATATCTCAAAAACGGGTCAACAATTTTTTACGAAATTCAAATGTAGCGCGTATATTCACAATCACTAAACAACTGCATGCCAAAAATATTTTTAGAACAAAATTGAAAAATTTTATTTATACAAAATTAATTTAAAAAAAAAAAACAGCTCTAACGATTTTCAAAAAAAATAAAATTGAAAAATCAAGGATTTTTTGATTTATAAAATGACATTTAAAGTTTTGAAGACGAACTTATTTTTCTGGTAAAATTTGTAATCTTAAAATAGTTTTTTTTTAAAATTATTTTAACTGTATTAAATGTAACCCCCTCCCATCTCACCAGATTAAATCCTATGCATGAGCCCGAAAGAGCGCATTGTTTTGAAAAAATTTGAATAACATTCCTTTCTTTTATCGAAATTAATGCATTTATTGTAAATACCAACGATGGCCGTGTAGCGCCACTGCACCGGGTTAACGAATATGATATATTTAATCAACAATCTATTTTAAAATGTCTATCAAGAAGTAATATCTTGGTACCTTTGTATATACGAGTATGATTTTAAAATATTATTCTTTTACTTGCCTTCGCCTAAATAAAAGAATAAATACTTAGTACAAGTTAAAGAAACGGGCCAGAAAGAGTATATGTATTTTCTATTAGATTCACTTTTTCAACGTACACCTATATATTGTATTATATTACGTACAACCTCTACAACTACTGCTTACGTGTCACTTCATAACTAAAATCAAAAACGCACAAGAGCCTGACTGTAAACAACACATGAATAGAAATGTTTTGTACCTGTTCGTATGCTTGTTTTTTTTTTTAAACTTTAACGAAAAAAATAAACTGAACGTTATAACTCCATGTTTGCGCTGAAAACTTGTAGGAAACAAGGAATGTGATTGGATTGTAGCAAGTAACTTCTAACTACCAATAACATTCGTTCATTTTCATCATAAACTAAACATGTCTTTATCTATCTATCTGCATAAAGCTGAGCACGCCAATGAACTATTCTTTATTCGTTTTAGACACCTACCTAACTACACATTACACAACCAATAGGCGATCGCTTTACAATTTAAATTCACATGTTTTTCCTCTTTCTTATCTTCAGATAATTTATTTTCCATCCTGGTTCTTCCAATATGAAATTAAAATAAAGCTATCCAAAGGAAAACGCTTTGAAAGAACAAGTTGAATACACAAACAATTTCTTTCGTTAAGTATGCTTACAAGTGTTTTTCATTTCCCTGATGAGTTGTCCTAGGATGAGTTGTGTCTTGGGATGAATCACACGTTTTTAGACATATCAAATGGCATTTATATCTTTGAAGACAAACTTATTTTACAGGTATATTTTTAAATCTTATATAGGTACTTCTTTAAACAGACTATTTGCACAAGGGCAAGTTCGTGCGACCCAGTCGTGCATTTTATTTCTAAGGTAATAGAAACTCTGATCAATTATCAGCTCAAGAAATATCTTGCTTTTGTAGTACTGGTGATCTCACCGAACAGACGAGCAAACTTTTACATCGTTTTGGAGAAAGTTAGGATTATTATTGATTATTTATCGAAAATTCATGCTTTGGGTTTTCATGAATACCTCCTCCATTGGATTAGTAATTGCCTTTCAGATCGTTTAATACAAGGAGTATTAGATGGGTTTAAGTCAAAAAGCCACAAAATAAATGGTGGTGTGCCCCAGGCCTCTGTTATATCTCCAACACTCTTTCTCATTTTTATTAATGATCTCCTTTCTGCAACTTCTAATCCAGTAAAATGTTTCGCTGAAGATAGCACTCTTAGCTTTTCATATTCGTTTTCAGACTCACATCTCAATTCTTCGGATGTGAAACTGCAACGACAAAATATGAAAAGCTCATTGAATTCCGGACTAAAAAGCATTTTATCGGGTTTTTCAATAAAAGCGCTAAAAAAGTTTTTTTTTAAATAAATCAAAAACGGTTTTGGATATCATTCATTCTTTATTCTTTTGAAAGTACGTTCGATACCATTATGTATGGAACTCGATTTCTTTTGCATGGCCACCACGGGCACGCTTGCAGAAGTCCAGACGGTGAACCCAATTTTCGACGGTTTTCAAGCATTAATCGGCCGATACTGCTGCAATTTCACGTTTGATATTTGTTCGAAGTTCATCAATCGTCGGTCGCTGGCTTCTTGGCATAGAGACCATAGACTTGACGTAGCCCCAGAGGAAATAGTCTTACGGCGGCGTCAAATCGCACGACCGAGGCGGCCAAACGACTGGATCATTTCGTGAGATAACACGTTCTCCAAACTTGGTTTCCAATAAATTGATTGTGACATTCGCTGTGTGGCTTGTGGCGCCGCCCATCCTATTGGAACCACATGTCCTCCAAGTCCCTATCGTCCAATCCAATCCAACGGTAGAGATCCCTATTCACTGTAACGTGCCGGTCTTGATCATCACGGAAGAAGTACGGCCCAATGACGCCGCTGGCCCATAAACCACACCAAAACCGTAATTTTTTCGGGATTCAATGATGACTCATAGAATATGTGTGCATTGTTGCCTGAATAATACCGAATATTTTGTTTATTGACGAAGCCATTCAGCCAGAAATGAGCCTCATCGCTGAAGATTATTTTTCGACGAAAATTCGAATCATTTTCAAGTTGTTGATCAGCTCAATTCACGAACATAGGACGCTTCTGGTGGTCAAGCGGCTTCAGTTCTTGCGTCAATTTAATCTTGTAAGGATGTAGGCCAAGATCTTTTCGCAAAATTCGCAAAACGTTTGAGAACGACGACGTGTGAAAGACACATTTGGAATTTCTGCAACTGAAGCCTCAGCGGCAGCAATATTTTTGACACTACGGGAACTTCTTTGTCTCACTGGAACTTTTTGTACTGTGCCTGTGGATTCAAATTTTTCCACTAGACGCTTAATTGTTGATCTGCTAGGACGATTATGACGACCATAAATTGGGCGTAGCGCTCTTAACGTTGAGGCCACTGACCAAAAACACTCCATTACCAAGACCGGAATCTTTCGTACGTTTCACTCTCCAAAACCCGTTTGTTTACATTGTTGTATTTGTAATTTTGACAATTAGTCCATGAATAGATGTGAGCACTTTGCATAGCAAAAACAAAATGGAGGGGTTAATAAGTTTTTTTCAGGTTTTTCCTTTTACTTTTTTCGATGAAAATGTCAGTTTTAAGCTTTAATTTTGCAGGCATTTTGTGGATAGTGAACCAATGTACCTACCTTTTTGTCTTGAAAAAAGCATGTTCAACATCAGTTTATTATAATTAATTCACTAATTTACAGTAATCACTACGAAATTCTTTAAATTAATTAACCTTGAATTATTGTATCAAAGTTGCGTTCGAAGAACCATCAAGTTAAGGGTGCGAGCGCAATTTTTTTATTGAATTCTAATAAATTTTCGATAATGAACGGCCCAAATATTTTTTTGCAAGTAATTAAAATCTGTATAAATTTAACCAATCCAAGTATATTTATAGTTTGTTTTTAATGATTTAAGCTTGCAACTATTTTTCAATTCCATTTTGATTAATAAATATTAAATTTAAAAAAAAAGAGTTATAATCGAAAAGTACCTTATCCATAACATTCTTGATTGATGGAAACATACATGTATTTGCTATCAAAAAAAACTATGCATCAAAGGAACACCAATGTTTTAAAAAAATAATCAGAAAGATTATAGCGAACCTGTTGAATAAATGCAGAGCAAATAAAATACAAATTTTGACATATATCACAAAATGAAAACGTCTTAAAATCGTTTTGAATTCATGCACAACTCATTCAATAGATCATGTAATCGACATGAATGTTTATTGTTGACGTACAGAAGATTTTTTTAGTGAATTCCCTCAGTTTAACGCAAAATATAATTTTAATTCAAGTTTACTTATTATAGTTTAAAGGGTATGTTTAGTAAAAGTGCTGCTAATAATGAAAAAATTAATGAGTTTTACGTAAATATTTTTGTTTTTCTTAATATAATAAATACTTCCATAGATTACATTTTATAAATGCAGAACATAGAAGAAAATATACATAAACAATAGTTTTCAGATATAAAGCATAGGTTAGTGTAGAAAAATATTTTTGAGAAAGCCAATAATATTTTAGGTATGTTCATTAAAAAAATTTCCGCTTCAGCTAACCTTCATCAACTTTTTAGAAAAAAAAATTAGCATTAATAGCAGCCAATTATTTCATAGCATATTTAATTGTTCACATTGTAAAATGTCTAGAAATGTTCATATGCTACAAAATTCGTAATTTTATGCGTAAGCATTGAAGATAACATTATTTTTATTTATTTAATTCGTTAAAATCTAACGTTAACAATTTTTATAATCTAATAATATCTAATATCATATTTTATATTTATTATTTATTATTCAATATTGTTGAAAAACATAAGTTTAAATTGTTTACATTTTATATTATCATTTACAGATTCTAAACAAAAATGAAATTCGTTATAAATTGTTATTAACTGATTGAGAGGGCTACATACACCATAGTTTGATCTGCTAAATATTTGAATAATAGGTTGCTGTCGCCTTAAACTTGCACGACTGAAACTGAAATTTAATTTACTTAGAACTGATGGTAATGATATCGAACCATTAATAATCCCAACAATAAAACAAAATTGTATATACTTTCTGTGGTTAGTCAAAGAAGGGAGGCTGATCAAAGCTAGTCTTTGAGAATAAGGCGGAAATAGATTTTCCCTTGCCCATGGAAGAGACCGAAGACAGAAACGCAGAAACCTTTTTTGGATCGCTTCAATTCTTGAAACATGTATTGAGTAATAAGGTGACCATACCACACAGCCGTATTCTAAAATTGGTCTAACAAACGAAATAAATAGAACTATTTCGTGCTTTGCCACTTTTGCACTCATCAGTCTCCTTTTTTGTGGTGCTGAGCTTTAATCCAATTTTATTTGAAAAACTTTATGCACAACATAGGATTCGAACCCACGCATATCAGATTTGCTCAGTCTTAGAAGTCGTGTGCACTACGCACTCCACTACTTTAGACCACTGACGTCACAGGTCGAGATGTGCTAATTGTTTATCAAATGCATTTGAAGCATCAACCTTTTTATAAGCTCCTTTAAGTATGCTGTTTTGTTCCGCCTCCATTTTTCTCCATACCTTATTTGATAGACTAACAATTCGTAGTACGTATCAAAGGGGGAGAGGTTGGAAGATCGGTAACGAACCAGACTAAGTTATTATTGTTATTATTTGTATTGTACTATTCGTACTAGAATGTCAGCTTGACCATTCCTTTTTAATTTTATTGAATGTTTTTGAACAACAACAACAACTTAAAGGTGCTACCACTCATTGTTTTGGCTGGAGATATAGCTATTTCGTGCTTTGCCACTTTTGCACTCATCAGTCTCCTTTTTTGTGGTGCTGAGCTTTAATCCAATTTTATTTGAAAAACTTTATGCACAACATAGGATTCGAACCCACGCATATCAGATTTGCTCAGTCTTAGAAGTCGTGTGCACTACGCACTCCACTACTTTAGACCACTGACGTCACAGGTCGAGATGTGCTAATTGTTTATCAAATGCATTTGAAGCATCAACCTTTTTATAAGCTCCTTTAAGTATGCTGTTTTGTTCCGCCTCCATTTTTCTCCATACCTTATTTGATAGACTAACAATTCGTAGTACGTATCAAAGGGGGAGAGGTTGGAAGATCGGTAACGAACCAGACTAAGTTATTATTGTTATTATTTGTATTGTACTATTCGTACTAGAATGTCAGCTTGACCATTCCTTTTTAATTTTATTGAATGTTTTTGAACAACAACAACAACTTAAAGGTGCTACCACTCATTGTTTTGGCTGGAGATATAGCTATTTCGTGCTTTGCCACTTTTGCACTCATCAGTCTCCTTTTTTGTGGTGCTGAGCTTTAATCCAATTTTATTTGAAAAACTTTATGCACAACATAGGATTCGAACCCACGCATATCAGATTTGCTCAGTCTTAGAAGTCGTGTGCACTACGCACTCCACTACTTTAGACCACTGACGTCACAGGTCGAGATGTGCTAATTGTTTATCAAATGCATTTGAAGCATCAACCTTTTTATAAGCTCCTTTAAGTATGCTGTTTTGTTCCGCCTCCATTTTTCTCCATACCTTATTTGATAGACTAACAATTCGTAGTACGTATCAAAGGGGGAGAGGTTGGAAGATCGGTAACGAACCAGACTAAGTTATTATTGTTATTATTTGTATTGTACTATTCGTACTAGAATGTCAGCTTGACCATTCCTTTTTAATTTTATTGAATGTTTTTGAACAACAACAACAACTTAAAGGTGCTACCACTCATTGTTTTGGCTGGAGATATAGCTATTTCGTGCTTTGCCACTTTTGCACTCATCAGTCTCCTTTTTTGTGGTGCTGAGCTTTAATCCAATTTTATTTGAAAAACTTTATGCACAACATAGGATTCGAACCCACGCATATCAGATTTGCTCAGTCTTAGAAGTCGTGTGCACTACGCACTCCACTACTTTAGACCACTGACGTCACAGGTCGAGATGTGCTAATTGTTTATCAAATGCATTTGAAGCATCAAATGCACCTTTAAGTTGTTGTTGTTCAAAAACATTCAATAAAATTAAATAGGAATGGTCAAGCTGACATTCTAGTACGAATAGTACAATACAAATAATAACGAAATAAATAGAAGTTTAAGAACATAAGGATCCCGAAAATCACGACCGAATCTTTTAATGAATCCAAGAACCCTATTGGCTTTTTTAATTATATAACTTAAATGATCATTAAATGATAATTTGGGATCTAGAATAATACCTAAGTCAGAAAACATAGAAACTTAACATAACGGACAAGAATCAAACGTATAGTTGTACAAAAACGGAATTTTTTTACGTGTAAAACTCATAGTTTTACATTTGTCAACATTTAAAACAAGTCGGTTTTTATTGCACCATTCCCTAAATATTGTTAAGTCTTCTTGTAATAATAAACAGTCAGAGGAGGATTTTATACTTTTGAAAAGCTTAATGTCATCAGCATAAACAAGGACAGACGAGTTTTTTAAGTTTGAAACCAAGTCGTTAATAAATAAAACAAATAAAATAGGACCCAGGTGGCTGCCCTGAGGGACGCCAGAATTGACAACAAATTGAATTGAACTTTCATTACGAAACAAGACAGAATAACGACGATTTTTTAAGTATGAAGAAATCCAATTTATAAAATTGTTGTTAAATCCTAGATGGTATAATTTTAGAATTAGTGTATTGTGACATAACTTGTCAAAGGCTTTACTAAAGTCAGTAAATACGCAATCAACTTGCCCGCGTTTTTCAAATACATCTAGACAAAAGGACACGAAGTTAAATAAATTAGTTACAGTGGATCTCTTTTTGACAAAGCCATGCTGGCGATCACAAATAAAAGAACTACAATGTCAAGAAGTATACATTTTGGCGCGTATACCGGTTTTTTTTCTATTGGGTGTTCGGTTTCCCCATACTGGAATAAAAAAGTTACTTAAATCTATTTATTGCACTCACTTAGTTGGTATTGTGTGTAAACATATTGCCTATTTCTATTCCTTAAAGATGCTTTACACGAAGAAACTTATTTTTAAAACATGGTTCCCTCAAATTTTTATTCCAAAATCTAACTACAAACAAAATTCTAACTGTAACATAGTCCCTCAAAAAAAAAAATTGTCAGGAATATTTCTGCAACAAACAGAACTAAAATTTGGTCTTGCAATTGTCGAACTGCATGATGAAAATACTAATCTAATTGAGGAATCTGAACTAGCTAAAGTTGGCAATGGAACTTCACAAGTATGCTTCTCGTAGCATTGTCTGTACAAAAAAAAAATACGGAGGCACCCGCCTATTGTTTCCACCTGAACTTCTAACGTCGCCAAAAAAATGCTGTAAGCAAACTACAGCTGAAAAAATTGTCTGTTTTGTTGTTTTACAAAGTATTGAGTTAGACTTGTGTCCATTTCCAATTATACTTAACCAGTTGCAGCGCATGTTGCGTTCGCAAATAATTTAAGTAAACAAAATACAACACTAATAAATCATTAAATATGTATTTGGTCAATTTTATTTTATTTAATATACATTAACAACATTTATTTGGATTGAAATTAAAAAGCTATACAAATCTTCCAATTTAAGACCATGTCAGCACTTCAGATTCTGTTGGTAAGGATTGTTTAGTTTTTGAACGAGGCCAAGAAACATTCAAAATGAAGCATTTATATGGGGCTGATTACTATAATGAAGCGTTTTGATGGGCCTGAGGACTAAATGTGAGAATGTGTTTGGTTTTTTGCATCATTTCACGCACACTTTCTCACATTTAGTCCTCAGTAGCTTGTAGGCAAACCGAAATGTCAGTCTGAGATTCCGGTCTTGGTAATGGAGTGTTTTTGCCACTGACTCCGAATTTCGGTAAATTTTAATAATTTCGATTCGTTGTTGGCTCGTTTGCTGTCCCTGTTGCTCTACTTTTGTAGCGTCCCTATTGAAGAAGTAAAAAACCGCGTGGAATTTAATGCTTTGAAAACCCGTTATCGTTAAAGCGATATATAACCCTCTTGCTATTATCCATGGATGGCACTTGCATCAATGAGACTGAACATCTCGATATTCTTGGTATGTGTATCACCAAATACGCGATGTTGCCAAAAATGCCGCAAGATGTTTTAAATTTGTCTCCCCTTCTGATCTGGCTGTTATTTAGAAGACTTATAAACGTTTAAAGCTTGAGTGTAACTCCCATATCACGACTGGTGCTCCTACAACTTACTTAAGCTTTTTGCTTCTGAAATAAGTCGTACGGATTCGGTATAAAAACTATAGGTCCCCTGCATTCCTGACTTTAACTGGCACATACTAGGTTATGATTCTCTACGAGCTGAAAGCAAACTTTTTGCTTAACAAACTGAGTTTTGTGAAATAGGACCTGTAGGCATTATTGATTTAGAAAATTACTGAACATTAATGTAGCTATTGTGTTATTTAATTTCAGCAAAATGTTAAAAAATAGTAAGGTAGTACATCGATTAAAATTAGATGAATCATCTTTCCACTGTAGTAATTAACTAACATTTCATTTTTCTTTATCTTATCTTCAAATAGCCAATTTGACAGATAAAGCTTCAACAAAATGGCCGCTACCAACTGTCAAAGTTCTGAAGTCATAGGATATCACTTGCTTGTAGAGCTTCTTGCATAACATACTGTACCAAGTCAGAATCGTCTAGGATTTTTCGTTTCCCACCGTTTATTTTTCCTCATTTTGTTTTGTGTAATAAAAAAACCCAATGCTAAAAAGAACAGAAAATAAAACAAAAACAGGAAGAAACAAATCCTTGTCTCTTATTTTGTGTAAGGGATTTTTTCCTTATTTGATTTTTTGATTGGAATTCCGTTGTTGCTGGTGATGCGCTACTTTGTTTTGAACTTAAACGAAACGGCAACTGATTTTCTGCGTGTTTTTCTTTTCTCTAATAAAAGCATTAGACAGGCAGACAGACAAAAAGAAAGACAAAGTAATACAAGCAACAGAAGAAACTGTGTGACAAATTCTCCTTCATCATTTTTAAATTAATTCCACTTTCTTTGTAATACAAAAACGAAAGCGCAACAAATCGTCCTTTGATTAATCAGTGTATTCGCTCGCGACACTTTTCTTTTTCTTCATTTTTGCTTTATTTCCTTTCTGTGTGACTTTTCCTATCTCCTATGTGTCATTTGTGTCACACAAAAAAGAGAGAATTTTGTCATGTCTATGTTGTTTTTCTCGGCTGGTAGTGGTAGAGGTCCTTTTTTCTTTTTGTTGTTATGAGTTTACTTGGAATTTTATGTTAAATGCTTTTGTGATATTAGTAAATTTCATGATAGAATTCATTTTTGCAAGGCAGAAAGAATCGTAGACTTATTGGAAAGTTGACAGGACATTCAAAGGATTATTTTGTACAATGAGGTGCCGTCGTTTGTTTCTTATGATTTATTATTTTTGACAATAATTTGCTGGGAATTATTTGTTTGTGATAAAATGTGTGGTATGAAAATAAGCCTTCAAAATTACCTTTATTTCGTGGCAGGAACAAGAAGGCAATATTATGAACATGGAAAACGTTACGCATAAAATCCTTACTATGTTCTCCACTGTAATAAAACGGTCCGATTTCGAATAATTGAAACTATGATAGTTTTTAAGAATATTCGAACAAACGAAAATCAAGGACATCGAGTGGTGCCAAGCCAGTGTTGCTGATAGTTAATTTTATTTGGAAAAGAATGATGCCTCTTGTGAACATTCCTTTCCTTTATATAACCGGGTATCAAAAGTATAGGGTTGGAATTCGACATCTTTCAAACTAAGTTCTTAAACCAATTTTTTTTTTCAGTTGAAAGTCTGGCATTTACGAAAATGGATCGCTTAACTATCGCACTACGCAAACAAATTGTTAAAACCTATTACAAAAATGGGGATTCTGCCACAACCACAAGTCGTGCTTTAAGAGGAGATTATGGTTTACATAATCGTCCAACTACGCAAGCAATTAGTAAAATTGTAAAAAAATTTGAAGAGACTGGATTGTTTACAGATATCGTAAGGCATGTGCAATGTGCATCATCGTTTCGCTCGTACTACTGAAAATATCGCTGCTGTAAGTGAAAAAGTTGCCCAAGACCCGAATGTGTCGATTCCTCGTCGTTCTCAGGAATTAGGACTGTCTTACGGCACATTATGGCGTATTTTGCATTTGGATCTACACCTACATTCATATAAAGTCCAGCTCACACAACAATTGGAACGACTGGCATCGTCAATTCGGAGCGTTATGGTCATATGGTAACCGACTTTATTTTGCCTGCTATTGTAGAATACGACTTGGAAAATATGTGGTTTCAAAAAGAAGTTGTGTACCACATGCCACACAATTCGAGCGAATATGACTTTATTGCAAGAGACATTTTCTGGCCGCGTAATTTCTCGTCGTGTTGATATAAACTGACCACCAAGATCATGCGATTTGACATCGCTGGACTTCTTTTTGTGGGACTACGTAAAAGACCGTGTCTAAGCAGATAAACCTTTAAGTCTTAAGCACTTAAAAACAAACATTCGTTTACTTGGGCTTTTATCGTTAGTGGCCGGCGGCGCGCGGTGCAACATTTCACACAGTTTGTGCTACCATTAATTTATTTGAGGAAACATTTATAAACGCTAGTTTCACGTTACGGACCCTTCAATTGGCCTCCAAGATCGTGCGATTTAATGCCGCCTGATTATTTTCTGTAGGGATATGTGAAGTCGCTAATATACGTCGATAATCCCAAAACAATTGACCACTTAAAGGACAAGATTTGCCGCGTTATTATCACAAACGTTGGAAAAATTAGATCTTCAGGTATACTACGTACGACCTAGCCGTGACGGTCATATAAATAAACATCTCTGTTTTGTTCTATTTCCTTTAAAAAAAGAGGCTGGGATGCGACCTACACTGATAACTTCCTATCGATTTGTCTTGCTTAAAAGTTTGTCTAAATGTATCAATTCTTACCAAATTTGCGTTCTATTTTTTGTAGATTTTATTTTTTTATGAAAAAACGGACTGTTGGATTTTTATAAAAAAATTACTGAATATCAAAAACAATATTTTCTGTGGAATAAAATAAGTTTGAAGCCAATATTTTTAATTTTTGAAAAGCTATTTGAGCCGACAATCAATTTTTACCAACTTTAATTAATTTTTTTGTTTAGGTTTTTATTTTTTGTAAATTCGATTTTTCTCAAAATTTTTCCTAATGTTGAAAACAATATTTCTTATAAGTTAAAATTAGTTAGAAGCCATACTAATCTCAAATTTTTGAAAAGACATTTGAGTCGAAAATCAATTTTTACCAACTTTTGTTAAATTTTTTTTTCGGTTTTTATTTTTTTGTAACAAACTGTCAATTCTATTTTTTTTTCAAATTTTTAGTGAATGTTGAAAACAATATTTTTTGAAAGATAAAAGTAGTTTAAAGCCAATATCTCAAAGTCTTGAAAAGATATTTGAGTCAAAAATCAATTTTTACCAACTTTTATTCATTTTTTTAGGTTTTTATTTTTTGTAAAAAAACTGTCAATTTGATTTTTTCAAAATTGTATGAGATGTCAAAAACATTATTCTTCGTTGCACAAAATTGTTTTGGAGATGAAATCATATTTTAGTCGTAAAATTTTCGAAGTGACACATTTTTTTTCAGTTTTTTGATTTATAAAAAAACCGTTAATTGGATTTTTTTCCAAAAATATAATTGTTTTGTATCAAGTTACAATATATAACATAAAATTTAATTCAAGTCTCTAGCGTCATTGGTTCATGAGATATTTAGGGTTAACCAAAATGTTCACCTTTTTTTTAAACTGCTATGGTAAAAAAACCACCCACGCAATTTTCTTGAGAGCCCTTGCTACATTTTTCTGCCTTATTATCTGTATAACAAAATTTATTTGAAGTCGATATCTCTTCTGGTTCTTGAGCTATGGACGACGAAGAAAACGTCGCGAACGTACGAACATACGGACGTACGGACGTGCGGACTCACGTACACACGCACGCACAGACATCTTTCTAAAAATCTTTTATTTCGACTCTAGGGAACTTGAAACGTCGAGAAATGTCAAAATTTTTAATTTGACAAATCGGACCCATTACAATAACTTCCTATGGGAAGTTAATAACTTCCTATGGGAAGTTAAAAAAACACAAATTATATCCGAACCTTCAAACCATGAAAGTATTCGGATATCAAAATTAATGAATTAATAAGACAATTTATTAAGAGCAGCACTCTTCTGATGTTATTTTTTTTAAATACCTTATTAACACATTTTTCAAAAAACTTGTATATACTTAGGAATTTCGAAACAAACTGAACTAGATATCCAAATCCGGATCAAGTTTCGAATCTGAATTTTCACGTTTACTTAAACGAATTATTGAATATCCGACACAATTTGAAACTGAAATCTTATACGAGTATGTAAATAGTTAAGTTCTTAAATTGAATTTAATACAAAATTAAAATTATTCAAAAATCTTTCCTCCAAACATATAAACTATGGTGATTTTATATACAAATTTCTGTAAAAACGTATCTTACGCTGGAATTCAAATTATGTATGTATACTAGTATAATTATTGCGGAAACAGTTAACAGTGAAATTATTTATGAAATTCATAATATGAATCGCATTTTTGAAAACATTACAATTAGAAAGTTTCAATAATTCGATTTCCTGGAACTGTGCAGAGGTGAGATTCCCTTTACAGGGTAAACTTACTTTTGTGAGGATGAATTTCGAATTCCTCGTAAAACATCTTAAGATTATCCTATATGTATAACACTCTTATGAAATGGGATTTGTTTTAAACTAGTATACTGAGTTGGGTTTTCTGCCACTTAAAGCTTAGAAAACAGTATAGTATTATGTTAGTTTTGTTTTCCACGTTCATAAATATTTAGATAAATATCCTTCAAGGTGGAAATACAAAAATTTTTAAGGAGATTAAAAAAAAAAAACGTCAAGAAACCTTCAATAAATTGTTTCTACATTATGAAAGTTCACTGATATCTCATTCCTTAAAATGATAATCTAAGAAAAGAAATTTCACCTCAATAGTGACGTGTCAAGAATTGTCATATTATATGAGATAAAATCTTAAATTCTGTGTTTATTTCTTTGGGCTTTACAATTAAGAATTGACAAGTTTTCTTTTCAATGAAACGTATAAAGATATTATTATACGCGGAACTTAATTAAAATCAGGTCGCTTATAAAGCTTGAAGGAAATCACATACCACAGAACAATATTTCTGAAGAAATCGCCATTACCTCTGGAGTGATGACGTAATGAATGGTCAGCTGAGCTGGCTTCAGTTTTTGTGTGAGCTGGACTTTATATGGATGTAGGTGTAGATACAAATGCAAAATACGCCATAATGTGCCGTAAGACAGTCCTTATTCTTGAGAACAACGAGGAATCGACACATTCGGGTCCTGGGCAACACTTTCACTTACAGCTGCTATATTTTCAGTGTTTTAAGCGAAACGATGATGCACAGCCCTTACAATATCTGTAACTAATCCAGTCTCTTCAAATTCCTTCACAATTCCAATTGCTTACGTAGTTAGACGATTATGTAAACCATGATCTCCTCTTAAAGCACGATATGTGGCTGTGACAGCATCACCATTTTTGTAGTAGGTTTTAACAATTTGTATGCATTGTGTGATAGTTAAGCGATCCATTTTCGTAAATTTTAGACTTTCAACTGAAAAAAACAAAAATAGTTTAACAACTTCGTTTGAAAGATGTCTAATTCCAGCCCTATACTTTTGAAACAGCAACATTTATAACCCGTTTTCTTTTCCCGGAATCTAACTGTTTTGCCTTGGGTCTGGAAACCCGAGGGGCTATCTTGGCTACAACGAGGTAGTGGTTCTAGTCGATGTTAGCTCCTCGAAAAGTTCGGACATCCAAGATTTAGGAAGCTCGTCTAGCACCAATCGCAATATGGTCAATCTGGTTGACGGTAGTTTGATCTGGAGAACTCCAAGTTCCTTTGTGGATGTTGAGGTGTGAAAAACGCGTACTGGCTACCATTACGTTAATAAGATAATTCTCTGGCATTATAATGATATGATTTTTGGCATATGATCGTATTGGTTTACCTGGAGGTTAAATTTTCGATGTCTTTCTCCCACATTTCCACATTTGTAGTAGTATATCGGCAATAACGCGGCAAATGTTGTCCTCCAAGTGGTCGATTTGTTTTGGGATTATCGACGTAGATTATCAATTTCACATATACCCACAGAAAATAGTCAAGCGGCATTAAATCGCACGACTTTGGTGGCCAATTCACGGGACCGTAACGTTAAACTATGCGGTTATCAAATTTTTCCTTAAATAAGTCAATCGTGGCATGAGCTGTCGCTGTCGCTCCGTCTTTTTCAAACAACAGCTACTGCACATCATGGCTATTCAATTAATGCACGAAAAAGTCAGTTTCATGGCTCTGTAGCGGCCACCATTGAATGTTTGTAACTTTTACTTAAGCGATGATAATTTTTGACATATCCATTCATCGTTAGAGAAAATATTGATGGAAGCACTGTTTGAAATAAGTAAAGTTTAGTTGCACAAATGTACTTGAGTAGAATTTGTCTTAAATCTCGTTTTATTCTCAATGCTCAACACACACCTTTAAATTAAACAAAAAATAATAAAATATCCAAAGAATGCGCTTCAATTTTTAATTAAAGTACATCTTTTTAAAAATCACCTTTCTAAGATACCTACGGCCCTCATGTTTAACAACAAAAGAAAGCATAAAACAATTTCCTTCCCGCCCAGCCATGCGTCACAACTAACTCCACTGCCGCTTTATATTTTTTTTTCACTTTAAACCTCTAGAACAGGTTTGGATGGGTGGTCTTGGGCTGGGCATAGCTAAGGGTATGGTATGGTTATGTAAGAGTAAGTGGCAGATCACATTCTGAAATTGGATGTGAAAATTTACCTATTTACGTGATTTACAAATCAAGGTACAAAAACGAATTTTAAATTAATGTCAGCCTCTTGCTTCAGCCAGTGTAGCGTCAGTGTTGGAAAAGAAGCCTATATAGAGATGAAAAAGAGCCCACCACACAGGCAGCACAGCACAGCACAACATAGAATACAAAAGTTGGATAGAAATTTTGGAATTTTGTTTTTTAGAAAAGTCCTTGTCTCGTGTGAACAATAAATCAAAAACACTTCCTGTGAAATGTAATCGGTTGTTCCGCGATGGAAAATTGCTTAGCATACTCTCTCATATCTCATCGGACCGCACCCCTCTTTTCTATGTAGTCTATATATGTAGGGTGTCGTATTTCCAAAGAGGATCTTTACTTGTTTCCTGTCAGAGTTAGGAAAAAGAATTCACAGTCGTCGACAACGACAACGAAAACGACCAACGATAGAACGGCAATGATGACGACGACAACGACTGCGAAAACGAGCGACGACGACGACGCCGACAAGGACACCAGGCAGAGGCAGAGGATGTGTAATAAAATCATGTGCCATATAGCATCGACCGCTTTTGATAAAGGATAATATAAAGATAACTACAGGTTAGATGAGGGCTTCAAATAGCACACAAAAAGGTGGAAGGATAGAAGAGTGAAATGTTCTATCGTCGTCGGTCGTGTCGTGGTAGTGGGGTGATGTGAGAAGAATTTTGTAAAATAGACGGGCAATATTTTGTACTTTCAATGCTGCGAATGATATCAAATTTAACTTTATGCGTTGCGCAATGACAAATCACCCGCCGGGAAACGGAAAAACATGGAGTCTATGTTACGTTTATAAAGTTTTATAAGCTGCTATATATGGGGTGAATCAGGATGTCAGGATGTATACTCGATAAGGTCGGTAATTTATGGTCATAGGGGAAGGATTTTTTCTCTTCTCTATTTTTGGTTTGTTTGTTCATTCTGTGTGCTGCTGTTTCTGAATCCTGATCCTGATACTGGTGCTGCTTCAAGCTGGACTTTTCCCCCCACATCCCCATTTCTCTCTCTCTCTTCAAAAATTTTCACACTAAAGCTGATGCCAGACCAGTGCATGTCCTTCCCTAATTTTAACAGCAGTGTCGGAGAATATGACAGATAGGACATTAAAATCGACTATGTAGATTTTCTATATAATATATTTAGAGCAGGATATTCAAAAGGACATCCGTCATTGTGGTTCTGTAACTTAGATACTATAAAATGATAGCGGTTTTATTGTGGGTTTTTTGAAAATCTACATATATCCCCATATATGTACATACATTATACGTTATTTTATGTTGTGTTATGTAAGGTGAGAGTGTGGCGGGGGGGGGGGGGGGGGGGGGGATGATATAAATTTACGGTAAAATTTCTATTAACTAAATGACATAAAGTTCGGTGATAAATTTATTCAATTAGACTTTGAAAATAAATATGTCTATTAAGGCAGTAAATTTGGGAAACATTAATGGGAGTGAGTAATAATAACGTCGTTGTCGTCGTCGTTTGTCGTTCTTCGCTCGTTTCGAAAGAAAACTTTCTCAGATTGTGTATATTTCAATAAAGATTGGAGAAAATAATTTAGGACTTTAAACTTTCTATATCAACGTTACCTATTTATATTCAACATAACCTACAAATGTGTACCTATATAGGATTCATATAGAGAGGCTGAACTTCATAAATTTTCAAAGGAACATTTATGTGATAAACATAAGTACCAAAAGGTACATATAAGGTATACCTTACTTATACTATGTATAGCGGTACACCTTGTACATTTGTTAAAATCATTAAATAATGTGTGGGTAGTTAGCATTAGGAAGGGTATGTAGGTAATAAAAGTCAAGTAGGTAGGTACCTTAACCTATTATATTTTTGAATAACAAAACACTTAAAAGTAACTCTCTGGTATATGTACAAGTATCATTATAAACTTTTGAGAATTATTATATCAGAAGAAAGAGTTATACGAAGAAAAGTAGATTTTTAAAAGAATTATGTAGGTATTAGGGGTGTTGAAATTTACTTTTTGGTATTTCCTAAGAAATTGAGAATGCCACAGTGGTTTTTCAATGTTAAGCTTATTAAAAGATTGTGTGTATTATTTTTCTATTTCGTAGAATTTAGAACCGATATTAGAAAAATACAAAATAAAGTATTTAAGTAAATAACTAAAAGATTCCAATTTTTTTAAAGAATAAAATTAGCTCTTAAATCTTAAACTTATTTTATTTAAACGTAAATTTACTACTCTGATTTTGATCCAAAGTTAAAAATTGGAATTAAATCTAAAGTTTAATGGGAAGTTAACATTGAACACTAAAAATGGCTTACACGAAGAACACTAAGAAATTTGACATATGCAATTGATTGAAGTTTAAAGTTATATTTTCTAATTTATTATTAAAGTTTCAAATATATATAAATATGTACATACATATGTACATACCTATACACATATATATTTCCCTGAGTAAAGTGTTTGAAAGTTATCATTGTTTCTCAAATATTGTTGGATGTATTTTCTTAAATTAACATTTTAAACTAAGATTTGAGCTCATCACTTCTGAATGGGTCCACTGTGGTGCGTGGCAGGATAAGGTTACTATCCGATTTGAAGACAATCTTCTCGGACAGTATTTTAATAAAATTGAGTTTGGCAATGGAAGAGATGTCAAAATGCACTTAAGATCTTATCACCAAATTAGACGAAAAATATAGGCTAGAATGTATCCGTCAGACGACTTAATCTGTTTATAGAGCCACATACAGCGTTCTGCAACACAATCTTTGTGTAAGAAATTATTTTAGGAATGATTCTAACCAAAAGTTAATATAATAATATTTCAAATAGGAGAACATTTGGTAAGACTGAACATCATGTCGTACCGAGACGATCTTCCAATAATTTGCACGCTTTGCAACATATCGGTGATAGAAGATATTATGCATTTAATCCTGAAAGAAGAGGGAAGAATCTTCCTTAGCAGTGATGTATTAAGCGATGCAAAGGTAATTGTTCTTCTTAACTGCGATGTCAATGTAATACTGTACTTCTTCTATCAAAAAGCAATCTTTAGAATCCAAATTATTAATAAAGCATTTTAAATAGCAGCATGTACCGGAGACATGGAGACAGGTTAAAGTAGTTTTTATCCCGAAAGTGAGTAGGCGTGGTCATGAATATGCGAAGGATTTTCGACCAATTAGCTTGACTTCTTTTGCAGTTGAAACACTGGAACGCATCCTAGATACCCATATCAGGAACATTCTCGTAGAATGTCCGCTAGAAGAATTTCAGCACGCAAGTCAACTGAGACGACCCTGCAGGAGGTAGTGCGTACCATTGAGAAGACAATTCTTTATAAAGAATTTACTTTTGCTACCTTCCTAGACTTAGAAGGTGCTTTCAATAACGTCCTTATTGAATCGATTCACGAATCACTTACTCAATTCGTGGTAGAGGCTTTTATGCCTTCAACTTACCCCGACTGAACGCTCAAATACTTCCAGCACGAAATATCTAGGAGTCAATCTAGTTCCCAAACTAAACTGGGAAGTAAAGATTGAAGGACGGGTTAAGAAAGCCTGTATTGCCTGTAGAAAAACTTTTGGTAAATCATCGAAGAAGATTTTGTCGACGTACACAGCCGTTGTACCTCTTATTTGGTCTTATCAATCGATTGTGTGGTGACCTGCGCTTAACAATAATACAATATCGTGAAACTATGGAAGGTTCAAAGAAAAGCTAGTGTCGGCATTTCAGGGGCCCTTAAATGCCTTAAATGTTATTATGTACATCCTACCAGTAGAACTACACATTAAATATTTATTATCGTGCAGCGCACTAAGGCTTAGAGAATCAAACTGTTGGTTGGTTTTGCAGACCCTATGGGCATGGCAACACTAACGAACTGAATCCAGCGGATATTTTTGGGACGAACATCGATTACTGCACCCCTGCCTTGAACCTCAGTAAAGATTTTAAAGTCATATTTCCTGCCAGAAACGTTTGTGAGGATGACATAATTACGAAGGACTTCGACACCACTGTCTTTACTGACGGGACAAGGATGGAGTGTTGAGTTGGGTCGGGAAGCAGTGCCAGGGAATTTGAAGCGGAATTACTAGTAATCAGAGAAGCATGCAAAATACTCAAACCAAAATAGAAATACGGCTATCTGCACTGAAAGCCAGATGGCTATTATGGCTATCAATTCGGCCATCACGACATCCTCTATATACTGGTCCAACAATGTCGGGATGAACTACACAGCCTTAACATCAACCTCAGTGTCACTCTTATTTGGGTTCTAGGTCATAGTGCCATTGATGGAAAAAACGGGCTGATGAATTGGCCCAGCAAGGATGGGCCCTTCATAGGTCACTTGCGGGAAGGGCAAAGATTCCTCTTGAAGCTATGAAGAGCAAAATTTTCTGAACTTTTCTGACAGTATCCAACCGCAGGTGGAACAGTCTTACGGACTGTACCATATCCAGGAAGAAATGGCCTACCTATAACAAGAACCGTTCTATCGAACTTTAATGCAGACCCAGGTATGATATAGCCAGGATCACTGCAATGTGTACCGGACATTGGGGTATCTCTCACAATACTCACTGCCGCGGCCGTAGCTGTGGAGACCAACATAAATGGGAAAATGTGATTCGCTTCCTTTCTGAATGTACTGTCCTGGCCAGTCATTAAGCTTCGGAAGGACATTTCTTAAAGATCGTGATGCGAACTTTGCGAGATAAAAATTAAAGACCTGAGTTCTTTTTTAATGCGACGAAATGGCTCTAGGATCGCTAATTTTATCAAAATAAATCCGTCATAATATTATCTTTTTATTTGTAATTTTATAGATTAAACGAGTTTATAGTACCAAAACGGCGGTTTCTAGCGCTAATTGTGAGTCATGCAGCAAGGGCTGCTTATGACTACCATCTCTGCCTACCTAGACCTACATATTAATTAAAATATGATATCTGGCATATGACCACCACGACTGGCTCGAAAGTAGTCTAATATGGAAGTCGGAAATATTTAGTTATGTCTGGACAAAATTTTATTCGAATAGACAAAATTGTATTCGAATAGTCGAAATATTTGGTCACGCATAACTAAATATTTCTGACCGTTTTTCTCAAAATCAGAATTACGTGAACTACAATGCTCACCTGAAACTCTGTTCCAAAAAAAATATAAGGTTTTCGAGTGATAACAAAAAAGTATAGCAAAATATCCAAAGTAAGAGGGCTTCCTACGGAGAGTTAAGGACCTACATAACGGGTGTTTTCTTACACGTACATAAGTGATTTTCAATCTGGAAACACTTTTTTCGGAGTTGGTCTGTTTTGCAGCTGCGACTTGATTTACATATAATCAGTTTATCAATCAATCAATTTATGAAAAAAGAAACTTTTAATGTATTATCGTCGTGGTTTTGTGAGTGGCGTGGTCTCCAGAATCCAGAGACGATTGACACCTGGAAAGAAATTCTTGGTTATGCTCCCGATTGCTGAAAAAAATGGTCAAAAATTCCAGCCCAATTGCCCGAAATCATTTTTAAAACATTACCACTTTTTCTTAAATTTATAATAAAGCTTAATTCTAGCATCTGTTGGGTTTTTTACCATTTTTTCAAAGTAATGTAAATTTTGTATCTAATTTTGTTGGATTTATTAAAACCACACTTGATTTATGGAACAAACCATAATTATCATCGATATTACGAATAAAATTGAAGTCTAATAATTTTTTCTGTTACATCTTACCGTAAGAATTGGAAAACAAATTTTGCACTGAAAACAATAACCTTGATAATTTAAATTTTGAATCTATCAATATTTCGTAACTTCTAACTGTGTTTTGTAATTTGACATAATGTCGTTTAACGAAGGTAAATTTTGTTTTAAATGCCATACGTAAATGTTGTTTTAAGCTAGTTTTTAACTATAGTTCCAAAAGAAAATAACTCCGTTTTCGAATTCCTTCACTGAACATTTTTTCACCGTAAATGTTTAATTAACCAGCAGCAGACAGTCCTTTGGTGTTTCGGTATCAACATTTGTTGCTATATCACTAACAATATCTTATTTCGATTCTTAAGAAGAAATTACTTACCATTGATAAAAGTAACTGTCTTCAAAGATACTTTACGACTGTATACGGTTTTTGAAGGTAAACAGGTATTCAATGTAAATTTCTTAGAACTTACAGCTCCTTCAACATTTCTTTGTACTACTCCAAATACCTATAAGTTGAGTCTTTTTCAAACAAAATATAATAATCATTAAAACACATAAATAAATTTGTTTTATTTTCTCCAACCATAGTTCATAGTTCTTCAGAAATCCGTATTGGTTGAAAGAACAAATACCCTTTAGATATGATATTACAAGAGAATTTATGCACATATCTCTTGCTACGAGTAGCATAACCAATTTAAGCTAAAAACAAAACCAAACCATCCAATCCCAAAACCCTTTTAAGTATTCCTAGGACGTTAACAATATCTCGGAGATAACTAAAACTAATACCAAAACTTTTATCTTTTAGCAAAACACACGCCAACAAATAATTATAACTTTTTCTCATTAAATCTATCTTTTTATTTTATATTAGGAGATGTAAGGACCTTAGGTAATTTCCAAAGAAGAAACTTGATTTTATTTTGTAATCCTTTTCCAGTCACGTCACATTTATTCCTTCGGCTTGTTCACTTATAACTTCAATTTTTATATTTTTTAATAACTAAGTAATTTTATAATTAGAAAAATAAATATACATAGAATCCTTATTCATTAGTTTATACACATGTATATGCAATGCATATGTATTGAGTGGCCTTTTAGTTTGATGCTCTTTCCTGTTTTCCACGATAATATTGCGGCATGCATCTGCTGTAATATTCCCCTTGAATGTGTTTTCTCGTCCTCGGATATTGCCATCGCACTACACAGTGATTATGACATTGGCCAAAAGGAGCTATCTGCAGGTTGCATCGAGAAAAGTTCTTTCATTAAATGAGAACATACCGTAGAAAATAATTAAGAACGTGACAATGAGACTCAGCATCGGCTGTACATGACCTGGAAATAATCGATTTGAATTTAATTTCCGTCTTTACCTGCAACCTAGAGCTGAAGCTGGAGCTGGTGCTGTGCTGTGCTGTGCTATCCTATGATGGTGCATCCAGTCATCATCAGCATCAGTGCCAGTGCAAAAGTGAGCCTCATCCAATACCATGTACTGATGTATACCATAATATAGCAAGTACCAGCCTAGCCTAGCCTAGCCAAGCCAAGCACAGCCAGTTCTTCGTCTCTCTTATCGACGAGCTAGGCGATGACGTCCAACTCTCGCCATTATCGTTTCTTATCGTTATGCATTTCATTAGATGATCCAATAGAGGATATATAGGGTAAAGATAGCAGGTGGAGATGCAATCGCACACTCTGTGCTTAACAACAATCGATGTTGCATTTGCAATCATCTTTTAAAATTGAAGCACACAGCTCTCCTGTCTGCACCCTCCCATCAGGCTATCTAGAGCTAGTTGCTATAGTATGATTCTATACTGGTTTTGGATGATGGCTCCTCTGCAACTGATACAGGATATAACATACATACATACGTACATCGTACATAGCTCAGCTCAGCTCGGTTCGGTTCAACTCACCCGTGTGTCTGTGTACTCACCTGAGTGATTTTCCACCAATCTCTGATTGAGGCCGGCATCCTTAAGCGCTAGGATTGTGGCTCGAACAACAGTTTCACGTGTTAGCGAAGGAATGCCCATTATATCGGCTACACATTTCAACTCCAATAGTTCCGTATTCGAGATGAAACGTGGATCAGCTATATGGATGCGAATCTGTAAATTGCTAGAGTAAAGGATGAATCCTTCGGCATTCCTTGTTATCTCGTGTTGGTGTGGTGCCAATGTGACGGCAGGTGCCTGTAATATATACGGACGGTAGACCAAAAGCGGTAGAGGCGATAATTCCGATACGATGCATGGTGCAAATATGGAAGAAAAAATTTAAACAAAAAGAAAATTCATAAAGACATGGTTCATAAAGGGATTGATGTATGATTAAAAAAGGAAATATTTTTGTTTTCTGTAGTTGATGAGGATGTGAAAAAGAATGTATGAATTATAGGAGAGTTTTAGGGCCTTGTATGACTTGCATTCAAAATTTTGAATGGACAAAAACTCATTTTGAAAAAAGAAAATCCTGCAAATAACAAAATTTAAACTTTAAAATTTTGAAAAGTAAATTTAACTTTTTCAAGTAAGTAACATTTCGAGCACCAGGAATTTTGCAGATAGAAAAACAGAATTCTAAAAAGAAAACTTCGACTCACTTAAGTCAAAACATTTTAAAAACAAAAATTAGTAAAGCTTAACTTAGGGGTTTTCATTAGACGCTCACTACTTATTTGCAATCTTTTAAAAGTATTTTGATGGTAATATGTATGGAATATGGGACCGGTCAACAGTCCACCGCTACATGTCTGATTGACGCCCATTAATCCAATTTTTCAAGTACCTGGTTAAATTCACTGATGCCATGGGTTATGTTGGATTTATGGGTCAATTTTAGTTTGTTGTTTATTCGTAAAGACCGGACAATTCAGAAAACCGCGCAAGTAAGAGTCTTTAGTAGTCGAATGGGGGAAAAAAGTCTGGGATGCGACCCACACTGGTGTTGTTAAAAATGATTATTTTAGCCAGTCAATAATTGAAGTTTAAGCATAACGCCATTATTGTCGAGATATTCGGAATACACTTCGTGTTACATGAATAGGGATTAACTTTTTCGTTTTTTTTTTGAAGATATGTTTCAAGCCCCTAAGTTTTTTTTGAAAAACCCAAATTTGGAATATGATGTACCTATGTCTTAAGTTTGTATTGCAAACAAAAATTTTGAATTAAGTTGATAAATACAAGCTTTATAGCGGTTTTTCCGAAGAGTGTCATAAAAAGTACATGTTTTTCGTGTCACATGAATAGGGACAAGATCTAAACCAAAAACACTCCATTACCAAGACCGGAATCTCAGACTGACATTTCGGTTTGCCTACAAGCTAGAAAGCACTAAATGTGAGAAAGTGTGCGTGAAATGATGCAAAAAACCAAACACATTCTCACATTTAGTGTTTCGGCCCATCAAAACGCTTCATTATAGTAATCAGCCCCATCTAAATGCTTCATTTTGAATGTTTCATGGCCTCGTTCAAAAACTAAACAATCCTAACCAACAGAATCTGAAGTGCTGACATGGTCTTAAATTGGAAGATTTGTATAGCTTTTTAATTTCAATCCAAATAAATGTTGTAAATGTATATTAAATAAAATAAAATTGACCAAATACATATTATTTAATGATTTATTAGTTTATTATTATTTATTTTGTTTACTTAAATAATTTGCGAACGCAACATGCGCTGCAACCGGTTAAGTATAGTTATTGCAAATGGTTAAAAGTGTAACTCAATACTTTGTTAAACAACAAAACAGACAATTTTTTCAGGTGTAGTTTGTTTAGAGCATTTTCTTGGCGACTTTAGAAGTTCAGGTGGAAACAATAGGCGGATGCCTCCGTATTTTTTTGTACAGACAATGCTACGAGAAGCATACTTGTGAAGTTCCATTGCCAACTTTAGCTAGTTCAGATTCCTCAATTAGATTAGTATTTTCATCATTTAAGCAGTTCGGTAGTTGCAAGACCAAATTTTAGTTTTGTTTGTTGCAGAAATATTCCTGAAAATTTCTTTTTAAGGGACTATGTTGGAGTTGGAATTTTGTTTGTAGTTAGATTTTGGAATACAAATTTGAGGGAACCATGTTTTAAAAATAAGTTGCTTTGTGTAAAGCATCTTTAACGAATAGAAAAAGGCAATATGTTTACACACAATACTAACTAAATGAGTGCAATAAATAGATTTAAGTAACTTTTTTTTATTCCAGTATGGGGAAACCGAACACCCAATAGAAAAAAAAACGGTATACGCTCCAAAATCCATACTTCTTGACTAAATAATGTTATCTTCTATGTTTACGCATAAAATTACGAATTTTGTAGCGTATGAAAATTTCTAGACATTTCTTCTTCTTACTTCTGTACGTCAACAATAAACATTTATGACGATTACATGTTCTATTGAATTAGTTGTGCATGAATTTAGAACGATTTTAAGACGTTTTCATTTTGTGATATATGTCAAAATTTACATTATATTTGCTCTGCATTTATTCAACAGGTTCGCTATAATCGTTCTGATTACTTTTTTAAAACATTTGTGTTCCTTTGATGCAGTTTTTTTTTGATAGCAAATACATGTATGCTTCCATCAATAATGAATGTTATGGATAAGATATTTTTCGATTATAACTCTTTTTTTTTAAATATACAAACTACAAATATACTTGGATTATCAAAATATTTGGGCCGTTCGTTAACGAAAATTTATTAGAATTCAATACAAAAATTGCACTCGCACCCTTAAATTGATGGTTCTTCGAACGCATCTTTGATACAAAAATCCGGGGATTATTATGAAATTTAAAGAATTTCGTAGTGATTACTGTAAATTAGTGAATTAATTATAATAAACTGATGTTGAACATGCTTTTTTCAAGACAAAAAGGTACATTGGTTCACTATCCACAAAATGCCTGCAAAATTAAAGCTTAAAACTGACTTTTTCATCGAAAAAAGTAAAAAGAAAAACCTGAAAAAAACTCCATTTTGTTTTTGCTTTGCAAAGTGCCGCTAGCCCACGGCATCGTTTTTTTTTTGTTTGTGCTCACATCTATTCATGGACTAATTGTCAAAATTACAAATACAACAATGTTAACAAACGGGTTTTGGAGAGTGAAACGTACGAAAGATTCCGGTCTTGGTAATAGTGTGTTTTTGATCTAAACTTACCTATTAGCGTGTTTTAAATCAGATAAAAGGATACTCTGATTGTTTGTGAGCTTAGTATACTACTATTAATTTGATAGAATCAAGAAGTATGGGTATAGGTAAGGGTCTAACCAAGGAGGAAATTAGTCAAATTCGAGTTTACCGGGATCTTTGCAAAACCATCAGTTTTATAGCCAGAAAAAATAGAAGAAGTTAAAAGAGGAAGAGACAAGGAAGCCACATCATTTCATAAAAAGTGGGAAATAGTGAGAGCTGCTTCAAACTCAAAGCTTTCCATTAGTAAAATCAAGGCAGAAGCTGGGGGTAAATGCTAGTAGATCGACTGTTACCTGAATGATACAGAAGGCAGACCATATACTACACCAAAAAATTACGAAAAAAACACCATTGAATTCTGCACACAAGAGCCAACACCTTCATTTTGCAACAAATCACATCAGGTGGAATCGAGCTTGGCATACCGTCGTCTTTTCCGATGAACAAACATTTAATTTGGACGGACCTGAAATGGAAAAATCTATCTTGAAAAAACGGCACAGCAAAGGAGGTGGTATAATGCCTTATGGTAATGGGGAGCAATCACCTATTGACGGAAATCACTTACAAATCGATTCTGGAACGAGCTTTTCCGCAGTTTTCTGAATTATTTGGTGGACAACGATGGACTTTTCAACAAGAAAATGCACCAATACATACCGCACGGACAACAAAAGCCTGGATTCAGGGGCAAAATGTGAACCTATTATCATAGCCCCACATTCTCCTGGCCAGAGCAGTATGGAAAACGTCTGGGGATGGCTTTCAAGAAAAGTCTACGAAGGAGGAAGACAATACCAAAAACCGAAGAGATTATTGAAGCCATAAAACGGTCCTGGTCCCAAATTATCTGACAGCATTCTATGAATCCATGCACCACAGGTTACTTGAAGTAATTCAGAAATCAGGAGGTAGCACACAATACTAAAAATTATTCAAATCCATTCAACAAAACCAGTATTTACCTAAACCACACGATTTTTTGTTATTTTCTTTACTTTAAAGGGTCTTACATGTAAATTTAGATCTATTCTCTATTCATGTGACACAAAAAAACAGCAAATTTTTATGACCTTCTTTGGAAAAACCGCCATAAAACTTGTATTTATCAACTTAATTTAATTTTTTTTGGAATATAAACTTAATACACATACCTCATTCATTCCACATTTGGTTTCTTTTCAATAAACCTAAGGGTTTGAAAAATATCGTCAAAATGAAAACGAAACAAGATTGTCTCTATTCATGTGATACGAAGTGTATTAAACCAATTTAATGTGGTATTTTTGATAAATTTTATTATTTTGTAAAAAACAAATGAAAATTGATCGAAATAATATTTTTGGCATAAGATGACATGAATTTCAAGTCAACGTAGTCATGAGTTTTGAAGACATTTGAGCCGAAAATCAGTTTTTACCAAATTTTATTAATTTTTATTTTCAATAATAAAACACACAATTTAAAGTCACTACTACTTGTTTTCAATATATTCCGCAAAAACAGAACAACGCTTCTTTACCCTCAATCGGCCTTATAGACCGAATGAATCGTACCGTACTTCTTTGTATTGCTAAATTCGACTGGTATGACCTCCTGCCGCTCTTTGCGATGGCCTACCGTTCATCAACTCAAGAGTAAATATAACAAACACCATTTGCAATGATTATTTATGGGCGTGAAGTGAAACAACCCCAAGATTTATTTCTGGAGACTCCACCAGAGACGGATGTCAGGAACTACCGCTGATTTGCTCAACAGTAACATGGTCAACTTAAAGAGATTCATGATCAAACAAAAGTCGACCTTCAGACCTCAGCACAAAGAATGAAGAGTATGTAAGTATGACTAAAAAGCTAAATTTTCTAAATTTCAGGTTGGCGACTTTGTATGCTTCCACAACCCTCAGAGAAGAACCTGAGTCTGTCCAAATCTTCAATCCGATTGGGATGGATCATTTCGAGTTATGGCAATTATATCAGATGTTACCATAAAGGTCCAGAAGACACTTAGATCAAAGTTTAAAGTTGTGCACATTGATCGCGTCACCCGATATCGATGTAATAACTTCCACGCAGGAATTTGACCCTAGAGGCTCCAGTTCAAAAATTTATATTTATATTTATATTTATATTTATATTTATATTTATATTTATATTTATATTTATATTTATATTTATATTTATATATATATTTATATTTATATTTATATTTATATTTATATTTATATTTATATTTATATTTATATTTATATTTATATTTATATTTATATTTATATTTATATTTATATTTATATTAATATTATACTTATATTTATATTTATATTTATATTTATATTTATATTTATATTTATATTTATATTTATATTTATATTTATATTTATATTTATATTTATATTAATAATTATATTTATATTTATATTTATATTTATATTTATATTTATATTTATATTTATATTTATATTTATATTTATATTTATATTTATATTTATACTTATATTTATATTTTTATTTATGTTTTCATTTATATTTATAAAACCTACGAAAAAAATGCTAAAAATTCGTAAAAATTGATTTTCGACTAGAAGTTCTTGAGAAAAAATTATGATATTGAAATTTGATATTTGCCGTCAATATCTCGACAAAATAAACTTAAACTTCAATTTATTGATAACATACTTTTTAAAGTGACTTAAATGAATATTTGGCTTCTAGGAGAAGTTATCAGTGTGGGTAGTATTTGACAAGTTCAATTGATTGACCTCCATGACATAGGTACATTAAACTCATAATTTATTTTGAGTTCAATAATTGTACCTTTCAAAGGTTTTGAAGATAATGACTTCTTTATATATAAATTATTTTGTACCTAAAATTCAATTATTATTAGGTTCCTTTTCAAGTTATTGTTGATGATGTTCTGTTCAAACCCTACACCACCAAACTGAATGATGTCTTTTCAAATTCCAAACACGCGCTTACTACCTCAGCTTTTGAAAACAAATCCACCCCTGCTCCCTTGAATACCAGGAGAAATGAGCTCAGGTGATGTATGAAGTTTTAACGATACGAATCTAAAATTGATAAATCCTCATCTCAAATGGACATGGACATAGATTTTTTCCTATAACTAAATCCTAGTCCGCAATTCAATCGAATTCCTTATAAGAATGGTAACCTAGGTTAGAGAGGTACGAGGTACGTACCGTACGTATAGATGGATGTTGAAACTTAAACGAAAAATAAGAAGTGAACTCGGCACGTTTTTCAGACGATAATTTAATTAAACAGTTTTCCCTCGTGTGCTTCTTAATATAACTGACGCAACATTGTCGATACGATACCTCGATACATTGTGTTTTCTGAATCGAATGGGATATAGAAAAGTTTCCTGTCGGGAATAATAGAAAGAAACCTGAAGGCTCAATAAGTAGATTGAAGGAAGGTTAAGGTATAAAGCAGGCACAAGAAAGAGGAAGAAAATTGAAAATAAAAAAAGAACAAATTAAATGAATTTACGTGAATTCTATATAAAAGATATTTAGTTGTATCGAAGAAGTTGTGTTGTAACTAAAAAAATGTATTGAAGGCCTTCATTTTGGAAGTGAAGTGTATTTGTCTACGGGGAGAAAAAGAAACATATTTTGACGAATCGGAAAGGGGAATTGTTGCTCTTTAAACATCAGTTCCATTAAAAAGAATTTTTTTTTAAAGAATATTTTTGTTTTCGCCGAACACAATGGCGAATCATCTTAAACAGCTTAATATTAAATTTGTTTGCATAATAAGAGGTTTTGTATTGGTATTAAAAGTCAGTGGATTTTATTTCATTGTAAGGTTGAAGATTTTTCATTGCTAATGGGAATCGATAAGATCTCAATGGCCCCAGCACTAAAATGGTACGTTGGTAATATAGAAGATTTTCAAAAACCATTCTTGGATGACCCAACCCGTCAATTTGACAGTTTTGCATATTTACGTAGCCTCAAGGGTGAAAATGGGCTTCGTCATTTGAAATGATTTTGATGCATTTTAAGCGACAATACGACGTTGCTGGTGACTAGCCGTTTTGTTTTAACTTAATTTTAAAAACCTTAAGGCCTTAGTGTTGCAGAGCTCCCACGTCAACACTATCTTTCAAAAATCTGTCCAATTACTCCTTAATATGCTGATGGCATTGACATAATCGGAAGACCTCAATGCGATTTCAGTGGGGCTTTTGTGAAAATTAAGTATTGAGGCTGCAAAAATGGGCGGCTTAGCTGTGAATAAGGGTAAAACAAAGAAAATGCTTGCATCAAGAAAGGGCCTACAACACCAATTTCTCGGTCAAAACGTCACTATCGACAGACGTAACTTTGAGGTACTTTTCTACTTGGGCTCCGCTATGAATGCAGAAAACAACTATTGCTATTGCTTACTGCTGTTTTTTTAGACTAAGAAAACAATTGAGTAGTAAAGCCCTCTCTCGACAAAAGTGTCGGCATAAGATGCTTATCATCCCCGTCCTGTTGCCGTTTCGAGTAAAATGTTATTCGCGTGATCTACGATTCCATATGCATAGAAGGTGAGTGGAGGAGAAGACGGAAAGACGAGCTGTACGGGCTATACCGTTGTACCTGGACTTATTCAGAAGGATAAATGTCCAACGATTGAGAAGGCTGGGTCACGTCAACATCTTAAAGATGACCAGTTCAATTGCTGTTCATTGATTTTGGGAAATTTTTCGACACCATAAACAGGAAATTTATCTAGCTTACTTTGGAGAGGAAGAGTATTCCGGATAGACTTATTCCTATTTTAAAGACGAATAATGATGTGTCCATATGTCACGTCTTTTGATGTTAATATTTATTTATTTTTAAAACAGCTGAAAAGTACATCAAGTAAAACTTATAAATAGTACAGGATTTATTACATTAAATTTATAAATTATAAACAAGAATATGAAATTTATGTATGTACATTTACAAAATTAAAAAAGATGACAAGATTAATTAAAAACTAAATTAAAATTGTCGCAAAAGGAAATAAAAATGAGTATACTAAAAGTGTATTTCAGTTCAAGTTTGACAAGTATTCAAAACAAATTTCTTGGAACTTTCTGATTTCGATTCTAGACCTTATATGACTGCAAAGATTATTCCTCAGTTTGACAGCATGAACAAAAAATTGGCAGCGCGATGTCAAACACTTGTGGGTGGAGAGGAGCAATAATATAAAACGACTTGATAAACAATAATTAAGTCCATTAGACAGATAACTTGGAGTCTTTTTTACAATAAAATTGAAAAGTAAGATACAACACCGATACTTGAAGAAAGCTTCCAGATAAAAACTAAGAAGTTGACGAGTCTGAAACGAGACATGATCAAATCTACGCAGGTTAAAAACAATTCCAGCAGTGGCATTAAATGCTAAACTTCTGAGCCGAATGAGAGTCAAGGTCTGCAAACAGCTCGCACCCAAACGTCTTTATAGGCAGAACTATAGTGACTTAACCAGCTTTAATTAGTAGTAGTATAACAGAATGTCCTTTGAGCGAAGCATACATCTGTGACACAACAGTATCGACGTGGGTATCCCAATCTAGTCTGTTGTTAAAGATCAGTCCTAAGTTTTTGACTTGTGTAACATAATCAATTATGGAATTATTTAGTATAACGGAAGGAACGTTTTTAGGTTTGAGTTTTTATTCGATATTGGAAGAACTTTAGTTTCTTCAGGATTAAGTTTAAACCCCTTGAGGGTCGACCAATCATAAGAGACTATAGATAAATTTTCATTTTAGCTATTGCATCCTTAATCATGCTCTCAGGAAAACTAATATATAACTGAACATCATCAGCGTGCCGTAGACATGGTATTGACAGAAGTACAAAACAGAAGGCTGATCATTAATGAACAATGAAAACAGTAAAGGCCCTAGGATTGATCTTTGAGGAACCCAAGTATGCACAGAAAGGAACGAAGACAGTTTACAATTACAAGATACGGTTTGCATACGCTTGGTCAAATATGAATAAATAAGGTATTAAGTTAAGTTGTATTAGAGAAGTTAAAATAAGTAGTCAAAGCTTATCTTATGTCATCGGACACATTAAGCAAAGCTGAAATGCAACTACGTCCAGACCGAAATCCTGATTGCAGAAGAGTTAAAAGTTGTTTGTCTTTAATATTTTTTTTTTAATTGGAAACTTATAAGAGTTTCAAAAGCCTTAGATAAAAAGGAAGTATAGATATGGTTCTGTACACCTTTTTCTTTCCTTGTTTTGGGATAAGTATAATTTAGGACATCTTCCAAAAAGTGGGATATTTAGAGACCATTATAATTGTGTTGAAGATGTGTTATGTGAGAAAGAAGAAGAGATAGGACAATTTTAATAAAGTCAGGATGAATATTGTCAAGTCCAGTGCAGTTCGATTTTATAGAAAAGATTGCTTTTCCTACTTGGTACTTATCTACCGCACTTACCGAGGATTCGTCTATACTATCGTTCCTAGCAATTCTTGAGGACATATAACTAAATTGGGTTTGGGAAGTAGAAAATTAACGATCCGTTTACCCCAAATCAATATATTCTTCACAAACTTGGACATCTTTTCTTAAGCCAATATTCTTAACTTCTTTAGAAAGATAAAAATGCCATAACTGCATTAAGTTTATCAAAAGAGAATCAAGGACAACTCTGTGATTTCATAAGGCGAGTTTTCAATGAAACAAGTTTATTAAAAAGATAATAAATCGCTGAGGTAAAATTCTTAATTTGAAAATTGACATTCGATGTACTGAGATCAAATCTATTGATAAGCAATCGTTAAATGAATAATCAACATTGATGCTACGAAAGCCACGATAGTGGAAAGAATGTTGGGATACTTTTTGTTACGAAATTTCAGTCAAGGGTTGTGAAAAGGAGGTCATGATATGAAAAGACAGGGATGCATAACTAACTGTAACATTACAAATAGGAGGTTTTTTTTGGACTTTGCGTCGATTGCATAAAGTTCATGATTTAATTCACTTGGAGCTTTTGGTAGTACTTTAGCTATCACTTCCTAACTAAGAAGTGGAAAAAGAGGAAAAAATCGTGTTCAGATTCGAAACCTGTCAGTCTTCTTCTCAGAAACTTTGCACATCAAACCGTAAGGAAAAAAGCGATTTTTTTGAATCAGTACTGTCATAAGGAAGAAAATACATCAACTATAACTAGAAAATTGCGAGCCTTCATAGATGTCTCCAAAATGTTTTCAAAATTTTTTGGCTGAATCGAATGTACGAGTATAACGAAAAAATTTAAAGGAAAACATGGCATGAATTCATTGGCTCTATTATACGAAGACGTAAATGGCGGCAACACGTTTCGAAAAGGTAATGAGTAAAATGCAGGTCAGTAAACAGAATCCATTCTCTCGAGAAAGCTGAAGTGTCGACAAGCCCCTGAACAGTCTAGAAAGAATCATCAAGATTGGGAAACACATCACCGAGAACTATATTACCCTAGGGAACCTCCGGACTTAGGAGGTCTGGGAACCTGTGTAAGTGAGAAATTAAGAGAAACTAATCTCACATTAAACAGATTCATTTGTAATTTTTTTCCCTGATCCTTTCAATATCTGTTTTTGATTTTTAACTGACCTCTATACCAACTTCAACTTCACCATCTAATCAATTATTTGCCACTCTTGAAGGACTCCCGATAAAAACTGCCAATATTTTCCCAGTCAGGTTTAACATTTTTTCCGGTCTTTCTCAAATCCTGAAAGTACTGCATCAATATGTAACACTGTCCTCGTTATTTTGTCTGTTATTTAAGGAACATCCTTTTCTCATGGTAACAATATCCTCTTTTGTATAAGTTCATATATATTGAGTGTTGGGGTTAAATAAACTCGCCTTATATTTATGTGCAAATGTATTGTCATTTTTGATGTTGTGTATGTGTGTGTGTATGAGTATGTATATGGAATATTGTAATCTATTTGATAAATTTCATCACGTACCGTTTTGTTATTGATGTACCACGTTAGTGTCGCCTGGGGACTTGACCATTCGGAACTGCAGTTAGCCACCAAAAAATCACCATACTTGTATGGATGTGTTATTCCACTGATGTACGGGTCAAATTTTGGAAGAACTATAAAATACAAGAGAATGAGAGTGAGTGTGAGTTCATGTACAGAAAAAAATGAAGATACCAACAAAATAACAAAAGAAGGAAATAACAAGAATATAGCGAAAATAGCACAAATCGAACAAAATCAAATAAATGGATATGTGGACAAAAAAGTATAAAATGATCAGAATTCATGTCATGTGTTTAAACCTAGGTACAGTACATACAAAAAGTAACTCAACATTTATTTGTATGTGTTCACTATACGTAAAGCACTATGCATATTCCTTTTTGAGGAAAAATAGTTTGTAAAACTTTAAATTTAGAAGGACATAAGAAAACAAAGCCAGATGACAGTTCTAAGCCCTGGCTAACTAGGCTAACACATAGCAAGATGACAGTTGTAAGCCCTAGCTAGATAGTTAGCTAACACATACTGAACATTTATATGCACTCTATATAGTATTGTGTAGATTTCTTATTTAGGACAAAAAGCTTTCAAACTTAAAAATGTCTACTTAGAATGGGAAAGAAAAGTAACCAAATGACATTTTTAAGGTATGCAACATTTTAAGCACCATACTGTTCGTTCAAATCTGATTATAAATCGCTATGTACAGAGTACACCCTATTTTCGAACCATATCACCAAAAAGCACAGGATATTTTAGTGGACAACAAGAAAACACTTAAGAAAATCTTCCTGTGTGTCCTGTGTATAGTTACAAAGGAAGAAAGGAGAATGACAAAAAAACCAAAGACGACAAGGACGACGACAACAACAACGACAACAACAACGACAACGATGACACCCAAAAGGATTCTTTGATTCTTAACAAGTTTTAACTCAGGCAACAGAATAGAAATAGAACCCCAAAACGGTTATTCCAATGGGAATTTTTGTGTGTGTCTTAACACCAACCAGGACATATAAAATATTTACTCCTTGTTTTGGGGGTATTGTATGACCCAGTGTTTTGTGTGGGTAACGTGTCCGGTCCGGTCCGTTGTCGATTCGTTGTGTAGTCGTTTTCGTTGTCGATGGACAAAATTTACCCAACAAAGAATAAACCAAACCAATGAAGGGTTTGCCCCAATAAGGCAGTAAATCGACCAAACAGCGATTTGTTTTGTTTTTGTCACACAATCGTTTGAAATAGTCTCTAGAGAATAACCTCTTAGATGAAACAAAAATATAAACATTCCTATACTCGAGACTTTGAATGAACTCCATTCGTATAGCTATAGAAAGGTATAGGATAATAAAGTTTATGCTAACGAAAAAAAAAATACTCCCAGAGTTTAAGGATGGATGACATTTTGGCATGATATAAAATGGGAGATCATTGATGGCAGTCAATATGGAAGTCGTCAGCAAAAAGAGCTTATAATTAATTGAAGTATATTTAAAGAGATATTTTCTGAGATTTTGTTGTGGAAACTCTTAACAACACCAATATAACTTGTTTATAGTTTTAGTATGAGAGTATATCTTTTTACAAATAAAAATAATGAAATAAATCTTTTAAGTTTCGTTGTTAATTTAGTTTATAATGTTTTTTATTACATTAGATTGAGAGATTCTAACTGAATCAAGAGATATCACGGAGAATCATAGCAACTAACTGACTTTTATAACTGTTGTCAATCTACTGACAAATGTCAGATATTTGCTAGTAATGACGTTTTTGATTAGTAATCTGGAAAAAGACATCCCCAATAGGAGACTACTAATCTAATCTGATAGATTCGAAACTTTGTAAAAGTTGATATAAGTTTTTATCAGTATATTCCATTTCACATTTGATATTACAGTTGTTGTGATTGCGTTAGCGCCTTTAGCCGATTTTGAAGAAAGAAATTTTATATTTTGAAGTTCAGGAGAACAACCGAACTTCGAATCAATAACGCAAAAATTCTTATTTTGAAAAATTTTGGTAACAGTGCCTTTTTTTAATTGGATGTCTTTTTATTCTTCACATATGATTTCCCTGCGAATTTTATCTCTTTAAAGATCTATTATTTTTCTCATAGAAATATGTATCTTTCTTCACGATTGCTTACCGATTTCTACTTTTCCCTGAAGAAAAGACGTAGTAAAGGGTGACTAAATAAATAAATTAGGTGACGCAACAGTCCATGAAGAAGCAGGGCCTAGTGACTTACAACTCTCAATCATTCCTGCGTGCGAGTAATGTTTGTCAGAGATGGAAGGGACCTACAGTTTATATGCCGAATCCGGAGGGCTAATTTGAGAAAGCACTTTTCATGACAAGAATTAATCTTGGAGGATTTGTCGATTCCTCGCAAAAGGCAGTACCCGTGAAAAAAAGTTAGGTGGCACAGGCAGGGATTGAACCCAAGACTCTTTGCATGACAGTCCAACGCACTAACCATCACGCTACGGGTAAAGGGTGACTGGTAACAGATTTATGTTTTTTAATACGATTATTTCACAAAGTAGTAGTACCCGTGGCATGATGGTTAGTGCGTTGGACTGTCATGCGAGAGGTCTTGGGTTCAATCCCTGCCTGTGCCACCTTAATTACAAAAAAAAAGTTTTCACGGGTACTGCCTCTTGCGAGGAATTGACAAATTCTCCAAGAGTAATTCTTGTCATGAAAAAGTGCTTTCTCAAAATTAGCCGTTCGGATTCGGCATATAAATTGTAGGTCCCCTCCATCCCTGACAACATTACTCGCACACAGGAATGGTTGAAAGTTGTAAGTCACTAGGCCCTGGTTCTCTACGGACTGTTGCGCCACCTAATTTATTTATTTATTTTATTTCACAAAGTAATAAACGGTGAGCGGATTTCTCAGTCACGATGTCGATGTCGCACTGATCAAATGATCATCGCGCGTTCGTCATTGAGGCATTTTTCAAGAGCAACGATTCGTACGCGTGCCTTCGCGTCGACCGTTTTGTTCACATTACGGTATACGATGAATAAGTGATGGGCCAAGTGTGAATTTAATTCGTTCGTGGGTGCGTTCCGCGCAACTGCTTCGACTACGAACACTTCGCGGCCAGGGCCCGTCGCGTCGATCTTAAGGGACTCCCGAAAACTTTAAACTGCTCCAAGAGAGTTAAAAAAGGATTTGAAGTACCATTATTCAAAATTCAAATCGTTCAAGAACTCAAAGAAAGTGATTTTGTTTCACGCAAAAATTTGTGTGAGACGATGTTGGAGCGTTTTTGTACTGTGAATCTCAGGGGCCAGGCGACAAATGTCAATAGTGACAATTACCGACGCATGATAACGGATTTCTTTTTGCCAGACCTGCAAGCTCATCCATCGTTTTCATCGCACACGTGGTTCCAAGAGGATGGTGCGACTGCACACACGGCTAGAGATGTAATGAATTTGCTTCGGGAAGTTTTCCCTCAAAAACTTATAAGTCGCTTTGGGGACATCCCGTGGCCACCAAGGTCCCCCGACCTCAACCCAATGGGTTTTTTTATATATGGCTAACTCAAAGAGAGAATTTAAAGCACCATTTTCTGAACTCTGGTGAACCTAAAACAAAACATTCGTCGATAAATCAGCGCAATTGAATCAAGTTTACTGTAGTGTGTGGCGCGTAACACGAGGCTCCATTTTGAACAGTGCGTGCAACTCGACGGAAGCCATTTGGATGACACAATGTTAAAAATTGAAACCAGCATTATTTTTCTGTCGTTTAATATTTCAAATAAAATAATATATCAAATAGATTTTTTTAAATTAAGTTTCCCATTTCATTGCTTTACTCTATTAAATGAGAATCACGGAGAACAAAGTTTTCTACAATATTTTTTTCTAAGAAGATCAATAGAATGCCAGCCTTTTTGTCGTTAGTTCAATTAATTGCTATGGTATATACCAAGTTGGTTTTTCAATTTTCATTAATTTGAAAAGAAACCGTAAAAAGAAATTGTGATGGAAAATATTACACAGTGGCACTGCCTGTGCTGAAGAATAAATGCACTTAACAGCGGATTAAAGTTTCTTGTTAAGAGATATGTTCTGCTTTTTTTTATAATTTGCAGGCACTCAAGGGGTTATTAGTACCCTCTATATGTTTATATTTAAACACAGCGCGGCCGTTAGGAAAAAAGGGAAGGATTTAAGAAGAGATACCGGTGCACATTTGCCTTAAGGTTCTGAATATCAAAATGGGAGGGTAAAACAGAGTTCCACATTCTCGATGTGCGATTTAAGAAAGAATCTCTCTACGTCCAAAATTGAACTCAAGGGTAAACTGATGAGCATTCCTAGAGATGGAGTATTACGGATAATATGTTTAAGGGGTGGAATGCAACTGGCTAATTCGACAGAACATTATTTGTAAAAATATCGATAAAACAACGATATTGCTTTATTCAATTAAGACTAAACTTCATTCTTCGAAGTGCTTATTATATTTATAGTTTTATTTATAGTTTTATTTTTAATTTATATTAATTAATATAATAAATATAAAATTTTTTAAACTTTTTTGTATTTGTATCCCATTGATCTAACTAAGATTATTTGTATATTTTTTTGTGTTAATAAAGTTCCCCTGAAGAAGGGGAATCCTTGCCGAAACGTTGGGAAAGTTAATGTAACTTAATTGTTTCATTGCAATAATTAAACAAATTGGCCAATAAATTAACTCAATTAAAACAACGAAAGTCATTAAACATTGCGGCGGTGCTCGAGGGATGTAAATGTTTCGGTTATAGTTCTATGACCTATCATTTTTGAAGGCCTTTTTTGAATTCTATCCAAGAGATTTAAGCTTGTTTTTGGGGCAACTGCCCAGATATGCGAATTATATTCAAGCTTTGGACGAATGAAGGCATTGTAAATTACAACCAGATCAGAAGCACCTAGCAGCACTTTTTTCAATGTCGAATATGTAATCATTCCATAAGAGGTGATCTGTGATACACCATGTACTGAAAGTTGATTAGTTTACTGGATAAAAGCGCCACTCATGAATAGCGGTATTGGAAGTGGGTTACGATTTAACAACAGGAAACAGCATTGAGTTTTTGAAGCAATAAATTTTTCACGGTTAATAAATCACACTTGGATAATGCTGTCGAGATCGGAATTTAATGAGCTTAACATACGCTGACGTTGAAGTTCAACATCCGAAGAACAAGGATGTGAATCAAGAAACGAATATGAAAAGCTGATGGTACTGTCGTCCGTCAGCGAAACAGTTTAATGAATGAGAAGCAGCAGACAATAGATCGTTGATGAATATAAGGAAGAGAGTTAAAGACAAAACGGAGCCCTGGGGAACACCACCATTTATTTTGTCAATTTCAGACTTGAATTCAATTTGTATCGAACGGTTAAAATAGTAGTTTCTAATCCAACGAAGAAGAGACTCATCATAGTACTTTCTCCAAAACGATGTAAAGAATTGTTCCACTGTTCGGTGAAATAAACCATGAGATCCCCAGTGGACCTAATGCTACGAAAGCCATACTGCCGGTAATTAAAAAGCTTCCGTTCTTCGAAATATTTCTTAAGCTGACAACCCGAGTCGAAATTTTGGCCCTAATTTTCAGGTTCTCTGAGGTTCAAAGAGATTCAAAAGAGGATCACTTACTGTTAAAATGTTGCTCCTCATTTGAACCTAATAGTGGCAGTTATCGGACAAAATACGATATTTAGGATCAAATGAGGACGACAGCAAAAAGCCTCAAATTAACCTTTTTCATCTTGACCATAGCATTTTTCTTTGTTCATTTACCCTCTCTCTTTCTTTCTTTTTCTCTAAGACTAGATTATTAGACTCTCTCTCGCTGTCTTTCTTATTTTATTTTTTCTCTCCCTCTCTCTCTTTCCTACTTGCTTTTCCCTTACTCTCTCACTCTCTTTCATTTTATTTATTAGGAATCTTTTTAAAATAAAATAATTTATATTTTAATTTTTTCCTTTTTTTATACAGTAAACAAAACAGTTTTTATTAACATTATTGATTAATTTAAAAGGAATAATTCTTCGTCATTGTCGTCGTCGGAGTCGTCGTCGTCGTTGCTGTCCTCGCTCGTTGGTGTCGCCGATTTTACTAGCTCCATCGTTACCATTTTCACTATCACCATATCCATAGTTGTCATTTCCACCATCATTGTTGTCATTGTCATTATCTGTTGTGACAACAACAGTGACAACAAAAAAAAGCAGGTACACGACTAGGTAGGCTTACTAAGTATGAAAAGAGAACGATATCTATTTTCTATGTTGATAAACCTTCATTTAGGACAAAATGAGGTTCACAAAATATGCGTAGAAAAAAGGAAGAATTCTAAAGATTCATGTAGGACGAAATGAGGACGATGAAAAATCGTTTAGGATGGAGGTTCATTTTGCTGTATGTAGGAGAAAATGAGGAGAAAAGATCCTTTTAAGGATCAGAATAGGGCCAAAATTTCGACTCGGGAATTAATCAGCTTTTCCATGACCTTGGAAAGAAAGGACGTGAGTGCTTTTGGACGATATTTGGAAGGGGAGGAGGATTCGCCTTTTTTTAGGAACATGCTGGAAAAATGATGTTTTCCATCCGTTCGGAAAGAGACCTGAAATGTATAAAAGATGGAAAAGCTTACGCAGTGGTTTTGCTAGCTTTGAAGAACACCTCTTCAGAGCAATAGCGGGCATACTATCCGGGCCAGCGGAATTGTGTATGTCAAGGTCTTTCAGTGCCCTTGCAACTACACGAGTGCGAAAGAAAAAATCGTTTACACTCTCAATCGAGCTTACAAAAGGAGTGTCATTGTGGACGAGCATTGGAACCGAGACGTGGTGTTTCGTACGTTTTTTAACCTTAAAAAAATAGTTTTTTGTTTTCTTTAGTATTTTTGAAAAGGCATATTTTAATATACTCATGAAAGAAGAATTTTAATTCGAGATTCGAATTCAAACAACTTAGACATTTTTTGATGAAATTATAGCCAAAGCTTGAGACAAACCATTTGGACAGTACCAAAATTACGATTGACGCTTTCAAAGTTGTAAACAAAATTAGCCAAGTCTATTTATTTTCAAATGTCTAAATAGACCAAAACTGTAAACAATATCCTTATTACCAACGATTTGTTCTGAACTAATTTTTTTGTTTCTTAGAAGCACTATGACTACGACAAATTTTGTAGCAAGGAATTTTTCAAAAATGATCTTCCCTCGCGAAAGAAGCAACTACTAAACTATTACCACCTTAAAGTATCATTTAAATTGATTTAAATTCCTTGCTCAAGGTACAAATTAGATTGACCTGCATCTATATACTAGAGCAGTAATAATATATACATACATAAGCTCACATGCAGATATAAATCCTACTCGTACATATATAAGGAATAAAAAAAAAGCGGTTTCAATTCCAATGTGAATTATAATTATGTACTCTTACCTTAAAAAATAAATTGGATACATACCTCCAACTGACATATTTGCGGTTTTATCAATGAGCTTAAATTCAGGTGCATCTCCCGATACCTCACATCGATATGCGCCTGATGAAAATAAATTGAGCTTTTCTAGTTCAACATTGCAGATAAATTGATTGCAAACGTAAGATCCATCTGCTATCGTTACACCCTGAACGGGGAATCTGTTTGTTGTGGGCGGTGTAAGGGGTGAATATCTGCAATAAAAATAAAAATATTTATAAAAGTAAAAAATGTGCATTGTCATCATAAATGTTTGAGAGAATAAATTCCGGTACCTACATATGTATATATTTATATTATTGACAAACAGAGATTTTTATGAAACCCCATTCCTCACCGGGCGATGTACTCGTATATGTAGTACCTACCCTTACCTTGTATGGCCTTGGGTGATTCTTTTGAGAAAATCGACTAAAAATATTCTATTTTTATGTGAAATTTCCTTTTTCTTTTGTATTTTGAAATTGGAAAATTTTATAAAATGTATGTTAAGAGGTATTCAAACTTTGGAAAAGAATCATGTGTACGTTACGTTCATGCACAGCATATATTATGTAAAGTAGATGGTAAGCAGTTTTAAGAATTTTTCATTTTAAGAAAATAAAAATTGGAATAAACAACTACATATATTGAAAATTTGAAAAGAAAAAAATAGTGAAAGGTTTTGCAATAAGAACTTTCGAAAGTTGTCAGTTGATGGAGGGCATAATTTTGATACTTATTGAACTTTAGTCGTTTATTAAGTCTTTCTCCGCTCCAACTACAAAGATTGTGACTTAGGCTTGTACGTTTAAAAAGTGTTTGTTATATTGTGCGTGCACTTAGAGGGTTATGAATACCCTTATAATGATTAGACACAGCAATCAATTAGAAAAGGAGGATAGGGTTTGAAAGGAGAAACCGATGCACATTGGTTTTGAATGTCTGCAAATTGTAATGAGTGGGAAATATTGAGCCTGGTAAATCATTCCAAATTCGTGTAGTGCGGCTAAAGAAAGAATTCCTGTTCCTTACAGTACGTCTGAAATTGGAAAAAATGGTAAACTGATGAGCATTTCCAGAAGTACATGTATTATGGTTGAAATGTTTGAGGGGAAAATGCAACTGGCTATTTCAATAGAGCATTGTTTATAAAAATAACGATACAATAATGATGGGCATGAGGCCTTGCGGCGGTGTGTTCAAGAGCAGCGAATGTATCGGTAAGAGAATGATCTCCAGCCATTTTTAGACCTCTCTTTTCAATTCTGTCCAAAAGACTCAAGTACGTAATTGAGGCACCAGCTCACATATGAAAATTATACTCAAGTTTTGGACGAATAAAAGCTTAGTAAATTATAGCCAGATCAGAAGAAGTAAAAAACTTATTGCATCGTCGGAGAAAACCTAAACACTAAGCAGCATTTTTGGCGATGTCAAATATGTGATCACTTTACAACAAGTGCTTTGTGGTGCATATACATAGAACTGAAAGCTATTCAATCTCCTCAATGCAAGTACCACCCATAGACAGTGGCATTGGGAGAGGGTTGAGCTTTTGAGACAATAAACAGCATTGAGTTTTTGAAGCATTTAATTCTACACGGTTTTTCATTCCCAAGTCAAAATCAGAATTTAATAAGCTTATCATACCCTGCCGTTGGTAGTGCACATCCAAAGAACAAGGATGAGAATATAAAAACGAATATGAAAAGTTGAGGGTACTGTCATCAGCAAAACAATTTAGCGGGTTAGAAGTTTAAGACAACAGATCATTTATAAAAACAAGAAAGTGTGCCGGAGACAAAACGGAGCCCTGAAGCACACTAGCGTGTATTTGGTGGATATTAGACTTGAAACTATCCAATTCAACTTGAATTGAACGGTCAGAAAGGTAATTTCTTACCTAACAAAGAAGATATTCATCAATACCAAACGCACGCATTTTCGATAAGGGTGCTTGATGTCAAACTCTATCAAATGCCTTTGAAATATCAAACGCAATAATCTTTACGATGTAAAATTGTTCTACAATTGAATTTGAAACCATTCGATAGCAATGAGATCAAGGAGCTTGGTTTAATTTTTGGGCTTATAATGCACGTTGGCGTTAATTGTTAATAAATCTTTGCCAACGACGCTTTCTAGACCTTTTTGTTTTTCTTCGGATAGGCGTAACTGTAAATTTGCTTTTCACTTTTTTCTAGTATACTTTGACAGTTTGCCATGGCAAAGGCATCAGTCAAATCATAATCAGTGATGAGTCTCATTCATGATTTAATGGATATATTATATTTGCACGCTAAACGTGAACGCCTTTGGTTTATAATTGATTTCAAGGTGGGCCAACCCGCAATACCATGACCAGACGAAAGTGCTGGTCAACATCTCAGAGCATTACAAGTACTACCTTAGTACAATTTCACAGTCATGTGTAGGTTGAGCGATGTCTATCTCACTGCTGTTTGATCCTAATAGACATAGGTACAAATCATTACTCTTAGAGCACAATGTAGTTCCGGCAACCTCTCAGATAAATTTAATCCAAACTGATTGTGTCAATGAGACACCAGTATTGACAAGACCCAGCAGCTATTGTCTCCCGAGGTAGCTTCCGGTCAAGTTTCGCAACCGTTAAGATAGGCTCCTTAGAGCCAAAGGTCTGCACCTCTTTGTAGGTCTACAGGAGCACCACTTGGAGTACAAAACTGTGCACAGAAACAGACACATATACAATGTGTCTAAAAGAGAAATCTACGAAAACCCTCATTGGCTTACACTTCAAAATTTCCAAAGGAATCTTTTCTAAAGAGACTGCCATTGAATCCCCAGGCTCCCCCCAGGTACATATATCCCTAATATCGGAGTAGTTTGGACAGTCCATCGATGACATGCATAACCAATCCTCTCTAGGCGGACCACATGCACACTCTGCAGATCTTGCCAGAGTCATTTTATGCAAATACACTGAGTTACAAAAAAAGTGGGGCGCAGTCATACTTTTTGATGTGTTGTTACCATTTTAATATTATGCTGCTATTTTTTTAGCAGAGGTTCAATTTTGTTTAGGTTAGTGGTATATTAACATATGTGTCATTTTGCATAATCTCTTTCCACACATCTTAATCATTTGTTCTTATACAAGACGTGAAATATTATCAGAAAACCGGAGAAGACGCTAAGAAGAGCCATAAAAAGACACAGGGAAACCAACCCATGCACCCGGGGTCAAGGCTTACGTGTACGTCGCCCTAGAGCAATATCTGCTAGAGTTGATCGATATTTGGTCCTTTAAGGCCTTCGCCAACAACCTGATAGGTCCATACTCGTTTGACTTCAGACCAGGAAAGTCCACCATTTACCAAATATTCACGACGATTGGAAAAAACCTGCGAATTTCAAATCAATACCAACCATCTCTTTATCGATTTCCAGGCCGCGTATAACAGCATCTATAGGGAAGAGCTCTACAGAGCAATGTCAAGTTTTAACATCCCTGTTAAACTTGTCCGTTCGTGCAGAATGATGATGAAGAATTCACGCTGCTCTATAAAGGTTGCAAAAGATATCACCGATGCTTTTGATGTCCAAAAAAGGTTTTAGACAAGGCAATGCACTGTCATTCTACTTCTTTAACATCGTTCTGGAAAGAATTGTGTAAAACTCAACAACCAACACTGATTTTGACATACTTGAAAGATCAAAGCTCGATTTCAGTGGCGTGTTTTGTGCTTTTGAGCATTGCGACAGAAGAAGAGAAGATGGGTTTAGTCGCCAATGACTCAAGACCATGCTGTCATCAATAAGAGGACATTGAACGCCGACATCTTGGACAAAACGTCACCATGGACAACCATAACTTTAATGTATACTTGAGGACTTTGTCTACCTAGGCAATGCTTAAAATTCAAACAACGACAGGAGCGCTGAAATCAAACGGAGAGGAGAGTAAATCTTGCAAATCGCTGATTCTTTGGACTTCTAAGGCAATTGAGTAGTTAAGTCCTCTCTTTAGCATCTAAGGTCAACATTTACCATCCCGGTCCATGCAAGATGCGAACGTCTTAAGATGTTGCGAGAGATTTTTGGTCCCGTCTGAATAGATCGACGAACTATACGGGCTGTATACCGACAATGATCTGGTCAAAAGAATTTAAGTCCAACGACTGATTTGGCTGGGTTATGTTTAGAGAATGTACATCAACGCTCTAGCCTGGAAGGTCTTTGAATTCAATACCAAGGCACAGTGCGGTAGAGGGCGACCGCGACTCAGGTGGTGCACACAGGTAGGAGGGGTCCTAAACCAACTTGGCGTGCCAAACTGAAGACAGAAAGCTAGGACCGAGATGGCTGAAAACGCATGTTGGTTGAAGCCCAGGTCCTAGAGAATGAAAACTCGAAAATTGTCCTTTCCTTTTTACCACCAGGACCAGCAGACAATTTTAAGCATCCTTTCAACCTGTAAGCAATATTGAGTTGTATTACCTCCGGGTCAAGCAGAGAAGTCACCACCCCCAGCTGCCTTAACGGGAATGTAAAAACTGTCCTTTTTGGAGTGAGCACGCATTTCTCATGCCATCAGACTCTTGAGAACTTTATAGAATCCAGAATTCGCAGATCATGCTACCAGCCGTCTAGGCGATATCAATTGACCGCTTCGGAACTGTAATTGCTATACTTCGAAGCCAGCTGAGGCAACCTCTTGAACGACGTTGTGCTCCATAATCAATTGGCCTTTTGCAGACCATAATTAGGTGACTTTGACCTAAATCTTTTCGAAATTGAACTGATCTAGACGTGTTCGTTGAGTGGTCTCCCCAAAAAGTTTAGATTATTTACACTGGTGTCGGCGTAGGCCAATTTTTATTTGAAATTAATGCAACACTTTCTGTGAGTGCTTTATTTTATTTTAATTTAAGGATAGGAAGAAATAAATGAATTTAGTCTTTCATTTAACACGAACTTTAACGTTGAGCCAAAAGAGCTTAGTATAATGGCTAAAAACTCGTTTTTAAATAATTTAATAAATATTTTAAATTTGTACACCTACATTAAACCAACCACACCCTAAACTACAAAAACGCCCAAATATTGAAGGTCCCATAACAAAATTCTGTCAATTACCTACCACCCCTTTAAACAAACGCACTTTCATGCAATTATTTCAGTTCACACATCGGTGTCAAAATGTCACTGGCGAAACCATAAAACACTTTACCCTATACAGAACCATCATGCAGTCAAAAAAGGCCGAAGGTGGCTTCACCTACGCTACGCTACACTTGTATAGTACCTATGTCATATTTCAATCTTCAGCAACCAACCCCCATAAACCCCACCCACCTCCTGAAAACACAAAATTATTTACATAGTAATAACAATGTGGCTTAAATGCATTTAACCATCATACTCAACATATTTCTAAGGGACTCGGATTGAGAGTGCAAATATTAAGTGAATGAATGTTCGTACAGCTTTGGCCAAAATAATAGAAACACAATTTAATTTCATTTTTGGTTATGAACTTTTAATAATAAATATTCGGTTGAACCCAAATATCTCTCGAACCAATAACGCTAGTGACTTCAAATGCATTTTATATTATACAGGGTTATCCATTATGCGGTTTCAAAAGTAAACTTAAATAAAACACATATAAAATATTGTGTTCATGATATTTCTTTCATGTTATAAAGTTTAAACGTTGACATTATGTGTGAAAACCTACATCATTTAAATGACCACCATGCTAATTGTTGCCATCATCGATTCTTTTGAGGTAATTTTCCACCACTTTTTGACACATATTGGGAGGTATCTCAGCCATAACTTGACGAATGTTGGTTTTTTAAGTGCTCAAGAGTTAAAGGTTTATCTGCATAAGCACAGTCTTTCGCTTAGTCCCACAAAAATAAAACAAATAAAACTCCAGCGGTGTCAAATCGTGGCCAGTTGATATCGTCACAACGAGAAATTACGCGGCCAGGAAATGTCTCTTGCAATAAAGCCATATTCGCTCGAGTTATGTGGCATGTGGCACCGTCTTGTTTAAGCTACATATTCTTCAAGTCGTATTTTTCAATAGTAAGCAAAAGAAAGTGGGTTATCATATGATCATAACGCTCAGAATTGACGGTGACAGTCGTTTCATCGTCGTTTTCGAAGAAGTAAGGTCCAACCACACCTCCGCTCAGGAACAAAGAGCGCACCAAACAGTAATTTTTTGTAGAGGTAATGGCCTCTCTCTAATTACCTGAGGATTCTCAGAACCCCAAATACGACAATTTTGTTTATTAACATACCCACCGACTGTCGATTGAGAAATGTACTTCGCCGTCCAACGCCTGTTGTTCAAGCGCCCATTCGACGTATCTACGACGCACGTTGTGAATAGTCAGCTGGCTTCACGCCATTATGTGCCGTAAGATGACCCTAATTTCTGAGCACGATGAGGAATCGACACATTCGGGTCTTCGCAACACTTTCAATTACAGCTGCGATATATTCAGTCTCTTCAAATTTCTTCACAATTTTGCCAATTGCTTGCGTAGTTAGACTATTATGTAAACCATAATCTCCTTTTAAGGCAAGTTATGTGGCTGTGGAAGAATCACTATTTTTGTAGTAGGTGTTAACAATTTGTATGCGTTGTACGATAGTTAAGCAATCCATTTTCGTAAATGTCAAACTTTCAACCAAACAAAAATATGTTTTACCAACTTAGTTTGGCAGATGTCGAATTCCAGCCCTATACTTTTGAAACCGCAAAATGGAGAACCCGTTACTTCCAAAATAATTGTATGCATCGAAGAAACATCAAACACGTTGATATTTGGTAAGCGTTTTAGAAGAATCAAAGTGACTTAAAGTAGGTACTAAATTTAAAATTATTTTTTGACTCTTTCTGCTTGTTTTTTAAGAACGATATTTCTAACGAAAAATGACCTAAACTTACAGACGTACAGGTACAGACTCACGCTCATTCATCTTTCTAAAAACCATAGCTTTAATGCTAAGACTATGCGAAATTTGGATAAATGTCTTAATTTTCAATTTAACTAGTTAAAGTTTCAAGGTCTCTAAAATCATAACTAATTAAAAATTGGGATATTTCTTCAAGCTTCAAGGTCTCTAGAATCTATAATGGTTTTTGAGAGAGATAACGGAGTCAATTCAACAACTTCGAATACTTCACATGTGAAAATAAAAATGTTCTTATTATTTTGGCCTTATCTGTAAATCGAACGCTCTGAGTCTGGAGTATAATAATACTGAGCACTTGTCCATTATCCATTTTGAGCTTTTGTGCGACATCAATAACACAACCTAGACCACTATACATATGTACATACATATATCGTATACCCTATCCCCACCTTGTCCGATGTCTAATTGAATTTTGATTCAACTTTTTCAAACCAAAATATTTACGTGTGTAACTGTGTGGAGAGTATGTATGTATATAGTATATTGTTTTTGTGTTCTACCTGAGTTCCAGAATAACGAACAATTTAAAAATTATTTCACCTGCAAGGCTAACCATTTATTGGTAACGTACATCACCACCAATAAAATCCGCAAATGAGGAAGAACGAAAAAATAAAATGTTTTAAAAAATTGAAAAATAAAATATCGAAAATCGAATTTGCGGTATTCATTGAATCCATCTCTCTTAAAAAAAAAAGAAAATAACCAATACACTACCACCGAATTGAGTCCTTCACATTCACACTCGCACTAACTCACTCACCCACATATATTTTTAATCAAATATTTAAATGAGCAGTAGTTGCATAGTTGCAGTTGCATCAGCTTCAGGAGCATCAGAATCAGGAGCATCAGCTGAAGCGATATGGTGGATTTTTGTGTTTAAATACCACAGATCTGCATATTTTAAAGGATGCAGCTGATGCTACTGCAGAAGTTACAACCATCACCTTTTCCCTTTAATTTACATTTATATATCCTTTTACATTTATTTTTACCTATGTAGGTATGAATTTGAAAATTCAGACTTGATGTAGACAAGGTACGAGTATATAGATAGGTAGATAAGTGTAGATAGATACAAACCTAAAAAATTCCTGACCATCCTTGTACCATTTGACGGAATTCAACGTCCGATTACCCATTTCATAGCTGCAGAATAATTTGGCCTTTTGTCCAGAGTCTATAATTCGTGGGACGGTTAAATTCGATAGAAATAACGCTTGATTCAGGTGAACATCTGAAAATAAAAATTGAAAATACAAAATTGAAACGATATACTAGCTGATGAATAAAATGCCATTTATGTAGGTACATACATACATATGTATATAAAGTTTTCAAATTTTAACTACTGTGCTGAAAAATATTTCTTCGAAAGCATGTTTTTCAAAGTTAATAATAAGTTCATTTTAAAACCGACAAAATATGTATTAAAAAAAGTGCTGCCAATAGCAACATTGACATGTTTTCCTATGAAATATTAAAATATTACTCGTATTAAATTATAAAATATTCTCCTACTTAAAAGGCATGATTCCTAAATGCATCCCCTATCTTGAAATCTCCCCTGTGTACCATCTTAAAAATAAATAAATTAGATGGCACAAACGTCCGTTGAGAACTGGGTCCAAGGGACTTACAACTCTTAACCATTTCTGTGTGTCATGTCAGGGATGGTGAGGGACCTACAATTTTATGCCAAATCCAAACAAGAATTACTCTTGGAGGACTTGTCAATTCCTCGCAAGAGGCAGTAGGTACCTGTGAAAAAAGCAACGGGTATTACCATCTTGGTTCTTTTTCGTATTTGTTGTCAAAACTCCAATTTTTCCAATTTCGAAGAATATTCATAAATACTCTAAACTGATAAATTTCCATGGGTGTCTTTAAAAACTTGGATCTGCTAATTTACCTTTGACTGTCATTTCAAGAACTTAAAAACATGCAACCAAAATTAGAAGTTTAAGCTGTTTTTGTTAAGATGCTCGAGGAGTTAAACTTATTTACATACATTATGTATGTATCGGGTGATTTTTTAAGAGCTTGAGAACTTTTAAAAAAAAAAACGCATACAATTTGCAAAATCTCATCGATTCTTTATTTGAAACGTTAGATTGGTCCATGACATTTACTTTTTGAAGATAATTTCATTTAAATGTTGACCGCGGCTGCGTCTTAGGTGGTCCATTCGGAAAGTCCAATTTTGGGTAACTTTTTCGAGCATTTCGGCCGGAATAGCCCGAATTTCTTCGGAAATGTTGTCTCTAAAGCTGGAATAGTTGCTGGCTTATTTGTGTAGACTTTAGACTTGACGTAGCCCCACAAAAAATAGTCCAAAGGCGTCAAATCGCATGATCTTGGTGGCCAACTTACCGGTCCATTCCTTGAGATGAATTGTTCTCCGAAGTTTTCCCTCAAAATGGCCATAGAATCGCGAGCTGTGTGGCATGTAGCGCCATCTTGTTGAAACCACATGTCAACCAAGTTCAGTTCTTCCATTTTTGGCAACAAAAAGTGTTAGCATTGAACGATAGCGATCGCCATTCACCGTAACGTTGCGTCCAACAGCATCTTTGAAAAAATACGGTCCAATGATTCCACCAGCGTACAAACCACACCAAACAGTGCATTTTTCGGGATGCATGGGCAGTTCTTGAACGGCTTCTGGTTGCTCTTCACTCCAAATGCGGCAATTTTGCTTATTTACGTAGCCATTCAACCAGAAATGAGCCTCATCGTTGAACAAAATTTGTCGATAAAAAAGCGCGAAACACATTTCGAACCGAACACTGATTTTGGTAATAAAATTCAATGATTTGCAAGTGTTGCTCGTTAGTAAGTCTATTCATGATGAAATGTCAAAGCATACTGAGCATCTTTCTCTTTGACACCATGTCTGAAATCCCGCGTGATCTGTCAAATACTAATGCATGAAAATCCTAACCTCAAAAAAATCAACTATTATTAATATTTGTGTTCAGATATAATTTTTGCAAGACAAATTCTGTGGCGTTATAGTCTAAGAGCCGGCAGAAAATTTCGGGAGTGGAGTGGTAGCCGAAATTCCTTGATGTGAATGTGTACGCAGTACGCACCCTTACATCAAATTCAACCGTCTGGCCGTGGTCGGGGGTAAGCGTTTGAAAATAGACATTTTCCGATTTTGCGGTCGAAATGAGTGATATATCAAAAAATCAGATAAAATACTCTGATTACAAAAATGTATGTTCAAGACGTTTTGGTTGCAGCCTTCTGCTTGCCAGACGCATTTTAAGTTTTTCAAATGAATTTTTTAATTTACTAAGACTCTGATAAATGTTTTTCTGTAATTATGTATGTATGTAACCAAAAAATTGATAAATCAAAAATCAGAAAAAATCTCCGGGTTACAAAAAAGTGTGTCCAAGACGTTTTGGTTGCCGCGCAAAAAAGACTTAAAGAAATCGACCACAGAAATATCAGTTAAGAATATTAATATTTGAATACACATACATGCATTATGTACATACATACATATGTACATATGTATGTATGTACTTATTTTTGTCTTAACAATTGATTTGAGCCTTTTTCGAATTCTATAGCTACACAAAGTGACATCTATACCCAAATCAAATAACCTGTAATTTTGTATTAAAAGTCAAAGAATTTAATTTACTTTGATAAAATTGAATGCTACTTGTTTCAAGGATGACTGAGAAAGTGTTAAGAATTTTATAGTTCGTCGTGTATCTCACACTAAAGGGGTTGTCCACGTTCCTTAATTGTGGAATATGGAGTATGCCCATTAAATTCATACAACAAAACTCTTACGTTCTTAGCAACTGGTTTTATAGTGAAATTTTTCCTTAACGTCAGATTCGCAAAAATATATTAAATAACATCTTGTCGCAAGGTAAAAAACGGTAGTGTTTTCCATTTGTTTTAAAGCTGCATTCGATTATTACAAATTGAATAGTCTTGAAATGTAATTGAAATTTGTAAGTGTACTGGAAAACATTTATAAAAGGACAAGATCAGAAGTGTGGAACGGAACTGAGCTATTTGATGTGTTTGCAACCAGTTCAAGAGTAAGACAGGGATGTACTCTGATTCCTAGTTTATTTGCGTTCTGCTTGGATGACCTGATAGGTTACCTTCCTAGTGTCCGGGTGTATATTACTATTTGCTGACGATGTTGTTATGTTCGCTTACTCGCCAGAAACACTTCAAAGTATGATCAACAAGGAAACTGAATACTATGGAATCTTTTTGTTAACATTCTATAATCTAAAGTTATGATTTTATGATGCCTGAATTTCGGTTGGCAAAAGAAGCTATTCAAGAAAATGGTATGTAGAGTGGTTGAGATTAGCGAAAAGATGCAATATAAAACTCAATTTAAATGGTGCGATGATTAAGCAGCTGGTAAAATGGAACTGTATGATATTATCTCTTAGTTTGATGAACACCATAGAGCTGAGTATAATGTAGAAGCGGGTGATACATTATTTAGGACAACTTATACTAGACTATCTCATAATTTGCCAGGAAATATCTACATCCGTGATTCAAACAGCTTTCATTCAACAGCATGTGGCCTCATCCTAGTGACGCACTTGGTGTAGTTTATTTTTGGATCTTAGGGAATTCTAATGCTTATTTTCAATTAACCCTTCAATTTCATAAATTTGTAATGGTGAAATACGTATCTATTCACACGTTTTACAAGTTTCCGGGTACAACACTTTCACCAGCTACAAAAAGGAAAAATCGGCTTCATCCTAGTGGTTGGCAGTGTATATGACATGTATCTACTCCAAATCCCATAATGTGTCCAAGCTTGAGTTTTAATTTGGCACATTACAAGTTTGTACCACATTTCTTATAATTTTAAGAAAATAAGAAAGATGGCCAAAAGAAGTTGATCTTTTTTCCTAGGAAAATAAAACAGAATTTAATATGAAGAATTATCTGGCGTTTTTGGCGTATTTTCTTCGGATGCAATTTACTTTAGGCTTTTATTACTATCATTTTAAGTCTGATACCCGTAGATCGGAGCTGATGCTAGAAGACAAATTCTTTAAAATTACTGTTTTATGTGCACCTTGTGAATCGAAAGCAAATTCACTTCCATAAGTAGATTTCTTCAATTTATTAAGATCTTAAAAGTTCATGACCCCTCCTAGGATCCGGCATTGATTTTGAGATCAGAATAGATTTGGAATAATTATCAGCCCAAAAGTAAATTTAGTGTGCAATGATAATAGATTAGATTAGAATAGATTTGATTTTATTTAAATTATTTCTTAACATATTTATAGATTTAGAAAATCACAATTAGCATGGCAATGCCGTCTGCCAGGTTGACAAGATAAATTTAATGTAATATAAAGCTTATTGGTTTACTGGTTTTATGAAAAATCAAAAATAGTTAAAGAAAACAAAAAAAAAACATATTTATGTGTGTATAATTTGAAATCAAGATACATTTTAGCTTCGATGTGTTTTCAGAAGCTTTCGCAGATTATTCTGTCCCGGTAAGATTTTTACATAAACAGTTTTTCCGAAAGGTAATTAGATCCAAGAAAGGCTCTCCTACTTTTTACTAGCAGAGGGAATTTTCCTAAGAAGTGAAAAACATCTTCTCTTTCCCTTCGGTTACATACACTGCATTGCAGGAGCTTCCCTCGAAGTCTCAGCATCATAGAAATAACCTTCACACTGTTCTCATCTAAAATAGTTATTTCTTATTTGAACCAAGGTTATGTTTGTAAATTAATCTATGAGTTGAATTTGAAGCTTCTTCTATACAGCGACTACGGAGTTTTTCATCAACCCTCGCAATTATTTTATACAGTTTTAGCCTGCAATTATCAACGTTACCGAAATCCAGATGATACAATGATAATATGTTTTCGGATTTTACTTGGGGGAAATAGGAGTACAAAATTAAATATTGTGTGGTGAATATTGTACCACTTTTGTGGTCGAGAAAGAAAGTCCAATCTGAAATGTTCAATATTTCATGGACAATTTGCACAGACACATATGTATGTATGTAGAAAGAGGACAAATTTTCGGTTTGGGCATTATGTCTAATTTTTTTAATTTAAGGATAAGAATATTTGCATTTTGAAGCATATTTAAAAAAAAATATTGTTTTCAGAACAATCTTTAAATTTTTAACTTTTTTTTTTAAACTTTGGCAACTTGGCAATAAGCTGCTGGCTGAATCTGCTGAAAACGCAATTTTTCGCTATATAGAGAATCAATGAAAATAGTAGCCAGTTCATTTAAATTTATATGTACATAAGTGCCTCATTCGTATATTTATGTAAATTAAAACTAACTTAAAACTAGCGCCATCTTAAGTAAGTACCTTAAAACTCAGTTCCATTTAAACGAGGTCTAAAGTTTCTAGTACTTAAAAATGATTTTACACCGAATTCCATACAAAGGATTGGATCTAAATATTTTCAAAACGGAGTTCCAAAAAATAAACCGAAGATTACTAAATCGAATTTGACGTTACATATTGTTTGTTTTTAACTAACTCGAATTATTTCGTCTCCTTCTTACACAATAAATTAAAATTAATATAATTTAAATTTCACGGATATTGTTACTTGTGAGGAATTGAAAAGAGTAATTTATGTCACGAAAAGTGCCTTCTAAAATAGCCGTTCGGATTCGGCATAAAACTGTAGATCTCCTCCATTCATGAGATGACTCGTACGCAGGAATTGTTTAATGTGATAGTTTTCACACTTTGAGTTCAATTTAAATGAAAGATAGAATTCAACTTTTTTAAGATAGGTATATAATTTTTATTTGACTTGCTGTAACTACTTGTTGATTGCTTTATGTGTTCAACGATATTAAATTTAAAAATTCTCTTGTTCAATTCAAGTATGTACTTTTTTTCGTTGAGTTTCAATAAGAGTAAATTCAGCATAAATTTGAGTGTTTACTTTTTAGTTATATCCATACAAATATTTAGTACTATTTATAATAATTCATTTTCAAGTAATTTTAATATAAATACAAAATTCATTTATTGGGGGAGAGTACGATAACTTAGGCGACAAAGTTTAATGACGGATTTGTATGGAACAGTTAAAAACAAGCATTTTTTACTATGGGAGGGGGGGGTCTATCTCCCCCCGTTTAGGCGGTAGGGGCAGTTAAAAAAAATATGTACATTAAATGGAAAAAAAATAATTAAAAAATAACGGTAATACTTATAATTAAGTGTTATACCTTTTTTTAAAGCCAACACTTTTGTCTATTAGCTTGTTTTTAAATCAAGTCAAAACTATGAATAGTTTTTGAAAAAAATTGTTTTAAAGTCAAAATTTGTGCAAAAAAAAGTTAAAAAAAAGGTTTAAAGTGTAATTTTTCAAAACTTTCAGATTATCTACTATTTTTTTTTAGAATTCATTGCTCTTATTTGTTTTTGATCAAAAACTGAAAACTAGATGATTTGATGTCTTCTAGTTCTTGAGAAAATTGAAAATTACCAAAACAAAATATTTTAATTAAATTACTTTTTCATTGCTTAAGTATTAACGTAGTCTTATTTTGATAGTAATAATCGAATATGGATTAAGATATACCTAGGGTAAATTAATTTTCTTAAATCCAGCTTATTTAAATGCAAACTTTGCATGCACCCCATCTTGCACCCACCCCACCTTGCACACACTCCAACTTGCACCCACCCCAAATCCTATAGTGTGCCCAAGCAGGGGGGTTGCAGGGGGGCAGCATGGCCCCCTTACAGATGCCACTGTTGCATACACCCAAACTCGCGCACACCTTACTGTTGCATACACCCAAACACGCATTACGCATACGCAAATACCATTATTACTATCAAAATAAGACCACTCAAGCAAAAAAAAAGAATTAAATTAAAATAGTAGTTGTGGTTATTTTCAATTTTCTCAAAAACTAAAAGACATAAAATCATCTAGTTTTCAGTTTTTGATCAAAAACAAATAAGAGCAATAAATTCTGAAATAAAAACAATGGTAGATAATCTTGAAGTATTGAAAAAGTTACACTTTAAACCTTTTTTTAACTTTTTTTACTCAAATTTTGAGTTTAAAATTAAATTTTTATTTTCAATTTTCTCAAAAACTAAAAGACATAAAATCATCTAGTTTTCAGTTTTTGATCAAAAACAAATAAGAGCAATAAATTCTGAAATAAAAACAATGGTAGATAATCTTGAAGTATTGAAAAAGTTACACTTTAAACCTTTTTTTAACTTTTTTTACTCAAATTTTGAGTTTAAAATTAAATTTTTATTTTCAATTTTCTCAGAAACTAAAAGACATAAAATCATCTAGTTTTCAGTTTTTGATCAAAAACAAATAAGAGTAATAAATTCTGAAATAAAAACAATGGTAGATAATTTTGAAGTATTGAAAAAGTTACACTTTAAACCTTTTTTTAACTTTTTTACTCAAATTTTGAGTTTAAAATTAAATTTTTCAAAAACTACGCATAGTTTTGACTTGATTTAAAAACTGGCTAATAGAACAGAATGTTGACTTTAAAAAAATGTATACAACTTAATTGTAAGTATCACCGTTATTTTTTAAGAATTGTTTTCCATTTTAAGTAATAATTTTTTTAAATTGCCCCTCCTGCCTAAACGGGGGGAGATAGACCCCCCCTCCCATAGTAAAAAATGCTTATTTTTAACTGTTCTAAAAAATTCCGTTATAATATCTTGTCGCCTAAGTTATCGTACTCTTGCCATTTATTGAAATTTTAAATTGCAATGGCATTAACAGGAATAGTAAAGAGATTTAAGTCGCTAGGCCCTAGTTTTCAACGGATTATTACGCCACCTAATCTAATTTAATTTAAAAACAAAAAACATTAAATTTGATACCGTTAGATTCAGAATAATATAGTTATTTTTGTATTGGTAAAAATTGATTATTTCAAATTAAGATTCACGTTGAAGTGAAATTAAGTTTGAGGCTTAAGTTTATACATTTTACAAATTAGTTATTCAATCTTTATTCTTGTTTAGTGTTGTTAATTGAGAATGCTATAGACTGTTATGAATTTTTACAAGTATATCAAATAAGAGCGTCTTAAATTCTTAACAAATTAATCTAAAGAAGAATTAAGAAGAATTTCAATATCGTCAATTTTCAATGGGTCGTGTTACGAACTTTTTAAAATCTTTTGATTTTTTTTAATTTTAATGTAAAATTGTTTCGTATATAACATACAATAAAATTGATACAATTTTAGTCTCAGTACTGTACTGAAACATAGAAAGGATATCCTATATAGTAACACAACCAAATAGAGAGAATATTGCAATTTCACATTAAATGCCTACAAATTAGAAAGCACAAAACTCACCAACCTTCAAACCCATGTCACTTCGCGTAGCGTCGTTCGTTACGTTCAATTGAATATTCAAATTTTTCGACAATTATTATTGGCGCAATGAAAATTTACTCGATGATTTGAGATCCCATCAGATATCAGGTTAGGCTTTTCTAAATGCAACCATACACATTATGTATATTTGTTGTTATATAAATAAATTTGCACGTTTTACATAAATATGTATATATCTATAAAAATGTATGTTATACATATGTACATGTACAATACATATTATTATTATGTTTCGAATACAAATGTTAAAATTTAATTTTAAAATCAATTCTCGTCTGTTTGGTGTGCTATTTGGTAGATAAGCTAGAAAACTATGGTTTTCGATGTTTTGTTTTTTGTTTTTCAACTCGAACACCGCTGATGATGATGATGATGTTGATAATAAATATTTGTTGGAAAATACGTTTTAATAGATTCGAATAAGAAGATTTGAATATTTGACCATGTGCACGTATATAAAATGCATGGCATATGTAATTTGTTGGTCATATAAAATTATTGACAATATAAATTGTAAATCAAGCTTTGCAATGAGATAAAAGTATTTTTGAAAATAATGATACGTATTTAAATATGATTCATTTGCAAATACTCGTACAGTGCTTTTTTAATAAATAAGGAAGATCTATATGTTTATTTAAGTTAGAAGTCAGTATCATTGAACATTTTTACGGGTGGTTTTGAATCATATTTTTATGAAGCAAATTCAGAAATATTTAGATAGCGGTTAAAGCACATAATCTGAATTTATTATTCAGAAATTTCAGTGTATTAATCCATGCTGTAAAATATTGCAATGATAATTGAGAAGGTAACTTCTGGGGAATTTTTCGTCGTTCAAGAGAAATGTTTGCAACAAAATTCAACCATCGGTAGCTAAAAAAAATAAATAAATTAGGTGGCGCAACAGTCCGTTGAGAACTAGGGCCTAGTGACTTACAACTCTCAACCATTCCTGTTTGCGAGTAATGTTGTCAGGGATGGAGGGGACCTATAGTTTAAGGCCGAATCCGAATGGCTTATTTGAGAAAGCACTTTTCATGACAAGAATTACTCTTGGAGAAATTGTCAATTCCTCGCAAGAGGCATTATCCGTGAAAAAAACTTTAGATGGCACAGGCAGGGATCGAATGCAAGACCTCTGGCATGACAGTCCAATTCACTAACTACGGGTACTACAATCAACGGTAGCTGCATCCTTCTTTTTTCGTACTTAAACTTAATTTATTTTATTAATTTCAAGGCTTGAAGCTGATAATGCTGGAACTTGATACTTATTAAACTCAGCTGTCATTTATAATGCCATATTATTAGGTAAACTAATAAATTAAATAGAACTGATTATGACAAACAAATGGAAAAAACTCAAAGATATATCTGCGCTTAATAACTTAAATTTAAACAGTGACCACGGATTAATAAGAATAGAAATAACAATAAATCATAAGACAGTTAGAAGAAACCGACAAATCCATTACATTCCTAGAATGATTCCCGACCAAAATATAGTGGACTTTACCAAATACTAACAAAAAAAAATCAGCAAATTATCAATATCAAACCGAGACATTCAAGACATACTCGTATATGGCGAATTAGATAAGACCATCAAAACCTCAGCTAAATTATCAATTATGAACATCAAAAGATAAAATATCTAACGAAACCAGTCTTAATCTCAAGAAGAGATATTCTACGAACCAAAACAACACTTAACCAAGTAAATGAACTTTATGAATTAAGAAAAACTATAAAATTAAACATACAAAAATAGGCGGTGATGTGACCTGCACTGCACAAATTGATTTTTTTCTAAGAAAATGACAGAATGAAATCATTTTGAAGTCAATACCTTCATTTATTCACGAGGTATCAAGAATCGTATATCCATTATTACCAATTTTGCGTAATATTTTTAGTAGATCTTACTTTTTATAAAAAAAACTGATTGTCAGATTTGTATAAACATTTTAATGCCATTTTAATGTTTGAAGCCAATATTTTTAAATTTTGAATTAAAAACTAAAAAACTTTCCATTATACTTATTAAGTTAAAAATGGATATAATTTCAAAGATAAGGCAATAAAAGCTAAGATAATAATATAACAAAATAATATTAGGTGAATTTTTGCTGTCAACGATGATGAAACGCTTAAAATTATTAAAAGTTATTAGAAACAAAACGATTCAAGCCTAACCACTTTTTGACACTAGGTGATGATTATTATCTTGAAATTGTGAAGAAATTTGAAAAAAAATAATAGTTGAATACTTAGGCCTGTACATCATCGTAGTGCACGAACAGTCAAAAATATAGGTTCTGCAAGTGCAAGTATTTCATCAAGTCACACAAGACGACCTATTATGACTTTAATGTGTCAGAAGTATGCTGGTCATAGGTCCCCTCCATCCCTTACATGACTTGCACATAGGAATGGTTGAGAGTTGTAAGTCACTAGACCCTGGTTTACTAAGGACTGTTGCACCAACACAGTGCGTAGGACTGTCTTGCCAAAAGTCGGGTACTCCTCTTTCGAGGAATTGAAAATTCCTTCAAGAGTAATTCTTGTCACAAAAAGTGCTTTCTCAAATTAGCCGTTTGGATTCGGCTTTCAGTTGTAGGTATCCTTCATCCCTGACAACATTACTCGCACACAGGAATAGTTAAGAGTTGTATGTCACTAGGCCCCTTTCAACGGACTGTTACACGATATAAAAGAACTATGTATATGACAAGTTTTGCACTTTTTCGAATTCGAGATTTTAATCAAACATAACATTACGATGGTAGAGAAGTCGAAAAAAGTGGGTCCCCGATTCCATCCTTGTCTGTCTGTCCTAGCCCCTACAGCCCAAAGCATTGGATCGATGGACCTCAAATTTGAAAACTAAGGTTTTGAGCCTATTCGCGTTTGGCGTTTTTTTTCCAATTTTTAAGGCTAAAAAAACATTAGTCCTTATAAAAATTTCTTGGTCAAAAATCGGAAATTCAAATATTCTCAAAAACAAACCGATAGATTTTTTTTTAGTTTTTGCTAATTTTTTTTTCTTAATTTGGCATTGCTCCAGAAGGGTACCCCATAGAACCGTTATTTTGGTTTTTAAGTTTTTTCAAGAACTATTCAATTGATTTCAATAATTGTTTGTTTCCACCAATTTCTCAATAATATTTGATAATCAAAACTGTCATTGTTTTTTTTTTTATTTTTAAAAAAAATATTAAACATTTTTTTGTTTCGAAATTCGATATCTTGAAAATGCGTCATTTTATTTTTACGAGATTGAAACATAAAACGTGTATTAATAAGTTCTAAATAATTGCATACCAAAAATATTTTTAAACCAATATTGAAAAATTTTATAAACAAAATTAATAAAAAAAAATAAAAACCGCTCTAATGATTTTCAATTACAAATTTTTAAAAATTAATGTTCTTTTGAGAAACAAAATGTCGTTTAAATTGTTGAAAACAAACTTATTTTTATTTTATTTTATTTTATTTTATTTTATTTTTTTATTTAGATTCTTTTAGATTCATACATTTGGCTCATGTTGCGCTGTCTTGTAAGCCAAGGCTCCGGTTTGGATTTAAATAGGCCAATGACGGCTTTTGCACGATAAATTGCCTAAGCTCATTACCTTTAAGAAAACACCCGATACTTGAACTGAACCCACGATCTTTTATATTTTAACACAATTAAACAACTAAAACCTTTTTTCATGCATTCGGTTTGTTTTCTCAGAAGTTAATTCACCATTTACAGTTCAAAGCTTAGGTAAACAAAAGTCTTCAAATTTTATTCTCATTGAAGATTAATGCAATTGAAACCTTCTGATTCCTGGATGTTCAATCGAATCTTATGTAAGTAAAAAGGACAAAGCAAACAAAAATAACTTAAAACTAATGATTATCACCATAACATCAACCGCATTATCCATGTTCCAAAGTGCCTTCGTCATCAGGAGCAGCATTTTAGTGTTCCTCCATACCACGACTTCTCTTCCTCTATCTTCTTTCTCCTTCATATCCGTACTATTCATACAGGTTTTGTTTCATCTAAAGTGATAAAAGACACGAAAGCAAGAACGCGTCACTTAATTGTGCTTACATAAACTTAATCGAGCATTCTCATCTCACTGTCTAACTAAGTATTTGATGACAGTATATAGGTACTCCTCCGTATTTCCGTCAGTCCCGTTCGTCTGCCCTTCCGTTTGTCGCAAGCATATCTATTATAACGTCCGTTCGTTCTTCTTCGTCCACTTAAAAAGTACCAAAACTGCAGTGGAAAATAGTTTGCCATAATGTTTTCCTCTCTAACAAATTAGGGTGAATGCTCCTTAAGCGTCTGTGAGCCGAGCCCGATCCCGAGCAGAAAGCACATACCATCTCAGTCTTAGCTCAGGCTAGGCAACAACCACCGCACCGCCCTATCGCCATCGCCACCAATTCTCCCCACGTGATGGTGGCCATTAAGTCTCAAGTCTAAATTGGCTTCAGCTAAATGACTGGAACAGTAAATTGCTTTTGTCCACACAAGTAATTTGGGTTTTGCCGTTGTTTGTTGTTGTTGTTGTTGCTACTGCGCTGCTGTTCAAGCCGACATCTTTATACTACAGATGGTCCTGCTCAGCTCATGCTTCAGCTCCTGGACCCAGACCATAGACAAGACACACACCGCTCTGGCTGCTTAAGTTGTCCTTCTGGTCTTTTCGGATGGAGCTGGAGGCGGAAAGTTCTGGTAGTTTTTTGGTCATTACGGTGATACCGAAGGTTTTACGACAATTTCCTTTATTAGCCTTGAATCCGAGTGCGAATTGTCTTATCTTGGATTTATTGAAGAAGAAAAACGTTGACGGTATTTTTTCCTTTTTGCTTTTTGGCTTTTGTCTATGACTATGACGTCAAATGAAGGGCATGGCAGGATAGGACTATTTAAGAACCCATATACCTAACTGATAAAGGACTCTGGAAAAATGGATGGACAATATGATTTTTGCTGTATAGGTACCATGTACGACCCCCGACGCGACGATGACGCACGGGACGATTGACTGACCATCCGAAGGACGATGAACGGTTATGGTATATTGTTCCTTTTATTTTTGTTTTCATTTTTCTGTTTCGTGTTATCTTTCTTATCCCTTAAAAGAACTTGAATTCCTGTTTTTGTAATAAAAATGCTTTATGTATGTTCGGTTGGTAAAGAAGGAGGATGACGTCGTCGACGACTGAGTGAAGACGGAACGGACACGGAACGAAGAATGCTTCTCTGTTCTGGCTTTAAGCCTGCAAATGAGTAGGAGGTTTGCTTGTCAGTGGGCTATAAATAACATTTTAGTAGAAAGGTCATTTGTCCCTGTGAATGCGATCTTTTTGATTAAGAAAATAATAATAAATTATATGCAATATGTTTAATGGTGCTGATGATATTGTTCCCTCTTTTTTGGTTCCTTGTAATGTTGATGTCCTTTGTCGTCGTTGATAACGTACGTAGGTACATTCCTGATGGGTATTCCTGTAGGTATATAAGACTCGGTATTTCGTATTTTCTTTTTTTTTGTATTTTATTGGGGTTCTTTTTATTTTTGCAGTTTTATTGAATATTTTTTAAGGGGGTGGAGAATGAATTTATAGCTGAAGGTCATTAAACGTGTACCTATCGTACATTAAGACGGAATAATATAACAATCGAGACAAAAGGACAAAGGACTTTAGATGTTAATTGTAAGGGATGGCTTCATAAAGACCATCAACAGTATTAGGATAAAAGTTGGAAGTTGACTTTTATTTATTTGATTTAATGATACCTACTTGGTGGTGTATGATGTGGATGTGGATGTGGAGTGATGATAGCCGATGTAAGGTTGGAAATATTTTTTTTTACGACGCACGGTGAGTTAAAGATTATGTTACTTTTTTGTGAGATAACTGATTAGCTTTTGTGTGTAGGTTGATTTTAAAGGTCAGTTTTAGTTGATTTATTTATTGGTAATAATTAAGATAATAAGGCTTAAAAGCCCCCATCATATACATAATTTATTATTAGTTTGAATGTTAAAGTTGATGAACCTGAAAAACAAGTGTTTTAAACGCGTTTTTGTTCTTGTTTGTTCTTAGAAGAAGATTTACATCAGAGAGAATAGTTTCAAACCTGGAAGATGAGATTTTTGATAATCTTCAGATGCTGTCAATGTACATATGCATAGAATATTCTTCTTAATGAATAGCAGTATGGCTTACGCAGCAATAGGTTTCATCGTTTTGGAGAAAGTATTATTACGGCACCAAGCTCTATTATTGAAAATGCGTGCTTTTATTATTGATGAATCTCTTCTTTGTTGGATTAGAAACTACCTTTTTAACCGTTGAATTAAAGTTGAATTGGATGATTTCAAGTCTGAAATTCAAAAAATTAATGCTGGTGCTCCCCAGGGCTCCGTTTTGTCTCCGACTCTTTTCCTGATAATCATTAACGATCTCATGTCTGCCATTTCTAAGCCATTAAACTTGTCGCTGGTGACAGTACCCTCAGATTTTCATATTTGTTTCTAGATTCCTCGTCCCTCGGACGTGGAACTTCAACGGCAGCGTATGTTAAGCTTATTGAATTCTGATCTAGACTGCATTGTCCAATGGGGATTTATTAACCGTGTTGAATTTATTGCTTCGAAAACTCAATGCTTTCTCCTGTGGTTAAAGCCTAACCCACCCCACAATGCCACTATCACTTGCATCCAGGAAACTAATCAACTTTCAGTACTCGGTATGTCTATCACCTCTCTATCCTCTTATGGAACGATCACATATTCGATATTGCCAAAAACGCTGCTAGGTGCTTAGGATTTCTCCGACGGTGAAGTAAATTTGTTACCTCTTCTGACCTGGGTGTAATTTAAAAAGCATTCATTCGTCAAAGTCTTCAATATAACTCGAATATCTGGGCAGGTGTCCCCAAAACAATTTTAAATCTTTTAAATAGAATTCAAAAAGGGGCGTTAAATATTATAAGGGATATAACTTTAACCGAAACATTTACATCCCTCAAACACCACCGCAATGTTTAATGCCGCTCTTTGTTTTATCGATATTTTTACAAACAATGTTCTGTCCAATTGGACAGTTGCATTCCATCCCTTAAGCAATTCAGCCGTAATACTCGCACTTTTAGGAATGCTCATCAGCTTACCCTTGAACTCAATTTCGGGCAAGTCAAGTATAGAGATTTTTTCTAAAACCGCACATCGAGAATGTGGAATGTTATGGCCAAATATATTTTTCCTTCCCATTTCCTCATTTTCCTAACGCTCGTACTGTATTTAAATATAATCATATAAAGGGTACTAATATCCCCTTGAGTGCTTGTAAATTATAAAAAAAAAGTTGAAGTCATACTAATGGAGGATGTCATATCATCATGCAAATTATTACACCTAGATAACATCTTCCAAAATTCACCTCGACAAACTTTTATATTTAATCATCTAAAGCAATAAGGCTTGTCCTTTTTGGAGTAAGTAAAGATATTTTCTATGACTTCGATACTTAGATATTATTTTCGATGACTTCACGAATTTTATCTACAAACAGACTATGGAGACTTGATAAGGACCTTAAGAAAAAAATTTGAAGGTATAGCGATTTAAATTTTAAAAAATTAAATTGAAATTTTGTCGTGCAGTGCATGGTTTCGTCGGAACTTGGGCCTACACCCGTAAAAGATCCAACTGACCCAGGAGCTCAAAGTTCATGACCATAGACAACGCCGTTTGTGCGCTGACTGGGCTTCAAATCGTTTGGAAGGCGACCCCAATTTTGGCCGAAAAATCATATTTAGTGACGAGGCGCATTTTTGGATGAATGGCTGTGTTAACAAACGAAATTGCCATATATTGGTCGACACAAACCCACCCAAAGTTCACCAGGTGATAATGCATCCTCAAAAAGTTGCCGTTTGGTGTGGCGCTACGTGCCACACAGCAAACGCCACGATTGACATTTTGCATGAACGATTTGAGGGTAAGGTTGATGTGAATTGGCCACCAAGGTCATGCGCTTTGACCCCGCTAGACTTTTTCCTGTAGGGTTTCTTGAAGCCGCAGGTCTATGTAACGTTTCATAGCAAAGTTTGGGTAGTCCCGTATTTCTCACATGTCCATTTGAATATACTTCAAGATTTTCAAACTACTCTTTATTACAAACGAACCCGACCGTATTTCCAAAACCAGTCTAGGATCAGAAAAGATCCCAACTAACAACCAAGAGTATTTTTTAACGACTATTCTTTTCCCAAACTGCCCTCCTAACGACCCTTCCTACCTGTAGGACCGATGTCTACAGATCCATCGGCCCGTCCAGGCAGGAGCCGAAAGGGGTGTCCAATCTCATGTGTAACCGAAGGCTTGATAAATGCCATGCTTAGCTCGTCGACGGGGGGGGATCTTGTTACACGTGAAAGGACAGTGCTACTTTTTTTTCAAGCCTAAGTCTAAGATGTAATTCGACCGAAAATGATATCCATCTTTTTAAAATGGTGGGACCCGAATTCAGTAACTGATATCGTCTTCATTTTTTTTTTGTATTCTCAACTTCGCACATAGAGGAGGACATAGTTGGAAGTGTCCTCGGAGCATGTCTATACCCACCCTATAAAATATCCCTAACGAAATTAGGAGATACTCCGATGCTATTACTTTATGCTCAATTTAGGTGTAATAGCCCTTTATCAAAAGGGGAAAGCCAGTGGCTTCCCCTTCTACTCCACAGGGAATTCTATCCCATTCTCCGTTCCTTCTTTATCCACTTCCCCATTAATTAAAAAAAAAAACTTCTCAAAACATTATAGCTTATCTTTCAAATCCATAAATATTTTTATTCAACTTCATTTTCATCTTAAATTAATATTATAAAAATGTTATGAAAACAAAACACCCTCTACATCGGACGATTAAAAGAAATTTCCAAAAAAAAAATTTGTTATTAGTTGTTGAATGTTGAAATAACCACCCAAAATCAAAACTGGTTTGTCAAAACGAAGACACTCAAACTACCCCGTATAGTTTAGGTGATCTTCTCGTTATTAAATTTCATATAATCGTTTTCATCTTCCGTTTTCACTTCGTTTTCGTTTTATACATATATATTCTTTTTTTACTTTACGTTATCATTTAAAAAAGTTTGTATTTAAAAATAAAAGAAATATAACTACATACATATATAGTTACAAGCAAAAACTTTCACTTACCGGTGCTCCAAGATGTGTGCACAGCATTTTGTTGCGACCTGGTGAAATCCTAAACGTCGATTGTAGGGAATGATGAAATATATTTTATGTTGACGATAAATCATGAAGGTGGTAATATCTGAATTATTCTCACTTGTTTTTATACTTTAACCAAAAAAAAATTATCTCGTCACAATGTATAGAGTGGTACATCACTACCTTACAATACTTACTACCTATGTATATCTTATTAATTCTATACTTGAAACTATATACTACTCTAATTCTATTTTTGTTTAAGTAAAATTAAGAATTTTGGATTCATAAACCTTATTCATAATTAATTGAAGCTAAAATTTTTTTACTACACTGTATATATTCTCTGTTAATATCGAATCAAAATTTAACTATCTAATATCGTATATTCAATATCGTATCTACTCCACATTACTTTTCCTTTTGATTCAATAGTTCTTTGCTTTTTATCTTATTTCTTTTTTTTTTTTTGTTTACATTCTCAATTTAGTTTTATTTTGTTCATTCAAATGTCTATATCTGTCGTGTTTTATTCTAAATTCTTTTTAATACAAATAATTAATAAAAAAAAATACTAAACAAAAATTTGTTTCCTCTTCGCGAAACTAATCATATGCATAATGCTATGTATATGCATGCAGGTAAGTATTCTCGCCTTAAATTGTTTTTTCTCTCTTTTTTTTTTTTATTTTGCTTTCTTTTCTATTCTTTTTTGTTATGTATGTATGTATATGTATATTTTTTTGTCTCTAATCCTTTCTTCCTTTAAGCTTTTACATTGTATTTACTCCCTCTAACTAACTTTAATTTTTTTATAGGTATTTCAATAATGGTTCTACATAAATCTCTCTTTTTTCACGATTCAAGTATCTCCTAATAACTTCACTTTCGTTTCTATTTATATAACTATTTCATTATTCATTATGCACTTCCTTACTTTATATTATCTAAATCACAATCCTTTTTTTTTTTTTTAGCACTTTCATTTCAAATTGGTATATATATTTTTTTTTTTTTACTGCACTTTTTCTTTAACTAACTGCCTTTTTTTTTTGTTTTATCATTTGCTTCATTTAAACTTTTTTTTTATTATTTTCACTTGTTTTTCTTCTTATATTTTCAGCTGATTTCAAAGCATCGACAGGATCAAATATCTTGGGACTTGTTCTGTTACTCCTAATGTGTCGCTCGCTAATCCGAAGAGCGAACGTAGTCACTCCTTCGGTCTTTACTTTAGACCAATTCCTTTCAAGAGCGTTACTTTCACTCGGGGGTGTATTCAAACCTTCAGAAGGTTCGCCCTCAGTTTCTTCAGAGAACCTTTGGTTCACTTCTCGAACTACGGATTTCAAAAAAAAATTGACCAAAAAAGAAGTTCTGGAGGGATGAAAGAGTCCTTTTTGGATTTGTAGATATATCCGTGGCAAATTAGGGAATGAAAAGCGTAAGGTAACTCGAGAGAGACGCGATACCCAAAGTAAACTTGAATCGGGCTTTTTTATAATACCACCTCGATGCCTCGCTGGAATTATTCCCAATCTAATTTGGTCGTCGATTTAGGGAGTGAAGAAATAGTTGGCACTAGTTAAAAAAAGTTAATTCTACAATCTTCAACTAATATAGGTATCTTAAATTTTTTTTTGTTACCTATTGTCGCTCCTCGGATTGTTCGGAGTAACTCCTCTGGACCTAGATTTTAGTTTGTGCTTTTTTTTTTTCTTTTTCTTGTGCCGATCGGTGACACAAAAAGTTCTACTATAATGAACTTTCGATGGGGGTGGGGTTTGACACTTTTTGAAACAGTGCAAATATATCCTTCACCAACTCGTGTGCCTATCGGCACCACGGATTCGACTTTCGAGTCGTCGAGTTGTTTAGCTTAGAACTTTTAGGCAACGACTGAACTTTTGAGAAATGGTGGCAAGATTCCTCGATTCCAAGAATCTTTTGCCTGTATATTCTTTTTTTGCTCTCGGGATTGTTCGATGTGTCCACTATTTTTGCCTTTGACGGACAATGAAGTTTTTGTGGGTTGATGGACAAAACTAATATAAATGAAAATTTATCAGTGTCGTAGGTACATTTTTTTTTTTCTAGCTTAATTTCTTACCTAAAAAGTTTAAGATTCCGAAGTGGTGAATCTTTATCCAACATGGTTGGCTTCAATGGTGTCCTGACAAGAACAATTATTGCCTTTAACAAGCCCGCCAGTGCCGTGTCGCAATAAAAAAGAAGAAATGGCTGGCGAGACTTAACAAATCTTTTGTTAAGATTTGTGCCACTTTTTGTTTTTTTTTTTTTTGTAAGTTCTTTTCTTTTAATCTTTTCGTTGTTACTTTTAATTTCAAAATGTTTTCTGTCCTTTTTTTTTCGTTGGCAAAACTACGTCTTAGGAAAACAGACTTGTCCGGTTGCAGATACAAAATGAAAGAACTAGAAAATTCTTTGCTACCACGAGGGTACCTATTAAAATGGCACTTTAAAATGGAATGTCATGAAATGAACTAAAAACGGATATGTAAAATGCATTTGGTACGGAACGAATTCGAACGCAGGGTGTGTTGATTCTTAGTGTACCACCTACAAAAACTTTATCTCTAACCACAAGGGTGCGATTGAGTGCGCCGGTGCGGCTTACTCTTTTTTTTTTGTTTTTTGGTGTTTTGCTAGATGGATTATATTTCAAAATTTTTCTATTTCGTGATTTTGTTAATCGTATGATACATAGACCGATACACATGTGTAAAAAAAATAAGTGTATAAGATTATTAAAAATCGGAATTTGCTTAGATGAAAATTGGCGATAGGAATTTGAAGTTGAGTTTTAGGCTACGATTACATTTCTGGATAGTGCCTTCTCTTATATTTTCTATTACCGTTTTTTAGTTAGACCCATTTCGAAAGACGTTTCCTACATCTATGAAAATAAACCACAATCGAAAATTGGACCACTTGGATCTATGCCTTTGTAAGAAGCCGAGGCGGGCATTTGAATGATGTCATTTGTTTATATCTCACACACAGTTTGTTTTATTCCATTTCAACATTTACCCGTGCTTCGCCACTGCGACCCACACTGATAACTTCCCGTTCCCATCCCGTCTATCGATAAGTCTTGCTTAAAAGGTTTGTAGGTTTTCGTTTTTTTTTTTTTAAGTTGCCAGTTAGTATTCTAAAAAAAATAACTTAAAATCATCAACAATATTTTGTATATGATGAAATAGTTTGATTTCAAAAATGTTCACTTTTTTTAAAATTGCTATGGTACAAAAACCACCCACTCAATTTTTTCGAGAGTCGAAAAAACTAATATTTCATTGCAACTTACAAGAGGCAGGATATTATTAATCGTTATAGTAAATTTTGAAGGAAATTCTTGAATTTAAAGCTCTAAGCACTTTTATTTTGAAATTATCTGTAGCGATGATACTGTTTTAAAACTTAATTGCTATTCTTTGAGTAAATAAAGACATTTTCCATTAACCAATTCACATACTTCGATACTACTCTCGATAACTCCACGATTTCCATCTTAAAATAGACTGTGGAGAATTGGCAAGGGCCTTAAGAACAAAAATGTTTGAAATGCGATAACCTTTTCAAGAAATATCACGGTCAGGAAGTTCTTCTTTTGTGGCAGGTGAAGCCCCGCCTTGTTGAAAATAAACTTGATCCACATTAAAATTCTCCAATCCATTGAAAATCCAGGAGAGTCATTCCGTAATGTTTAAAACGATAACCTTCAAAAGGATCATCATTAACGTTATCATCAATAATTTGCTTCCCATAACTTTAACTATCGTCTCGACAATCTTTTTCAGTACAAGATTGTTCACTACTCTGATACTGTAACTGAAATGTCAAAATGAAAGACAATGCTTGTTCGATAACTTGAAAATGTAACCAAATTTCCCAAACATGTTATTTTATCTATGCGAAATTGTGAAAATTTGCAAGAAATTTCCTGTTACCAAACATATCAACTATTTTGTGTTATTATTTTTTGCCGTCGCCGACGATATATTCAGAATTTCAAAATCTTATTAAATTCTAATATACAAATTAAATTATAATATGCATAAAAACATGGGTCAATATCACAAAATAAGTTGCAAGTTTATATACAATTTATGGATGAGGATCCTTCCTTAGTCAAAAATCGTTACCTATCAGCCATTGGTACTCTTCGTCACCCAAAGCCTATATAGTTACAGCAGATCTTAAAATTTTAGTTACTACATATGCAGACCGGCATCCTTGTGGGAAATTTATTGTTTCCAGTATCCTTAAAAAGGCTTCTTTTGAAACTCAAAAATGTTAAGTAAATCTGTATAAACCAAGGTCCCAATCAGCGAAGATATGACTTTAGTGGTGATCTACCGGCGTGATTTTTTGTGTTAACCGAGTCCAAACAAAATTCTCAAACATTTTCATATTTCCTGTCCCAATAGGTGTTTCGTGGAAAGTCCTCTACTTTTTCGAAATTGCGACTTAAAAAGGTTAACCACTTTTAAAGTAAAATTTAACTATTTACATAAAATGGATAACTTGTAAGCATTACAAATTGATAATTCTTTCTTATTTAACTAAATTATTTTTAAAAGACTGTCTGTAAATTTTTCAAATAAAATTCTTAAGTTTCGATTATGTATGCCTGTCCCTTACAAAAAGCATTCACAAAAATCTCCATTCCTTTAATTAATATATTGCTTTTTTGTTTAAATTAAGATTAATGTCTACCAACTAAGTACATGCCTTTACCTAGTTCTACACCTTGAATTTTTTAGTGTTAAAAGTCTCTTTACAGTTAAAATTACATTTTCTCTACTACTGGACTTTATGTACAGTACCTAGAATGTATAACATCAGCCATAATTCTTTTTTATATCGTATCCTTCTTTATACCATTTGATATTATTATTGTACTTAGTCTGCAAAGATTAAAATAACAGACCTTTACCAAAGGGTTATACATTTTACAAAGTACACACAAACCCCTCGTTATAGAATATACCTGTGTTCTTTCGCGCATAATGCCACCGCCAAACTAAAATTAACAATGGCAGCAAGCTCTAAAAGTTTATCCTTGGACGGACGACCGACTATGACGACAACGACAACGCACGGTTAGACGACAAAACTACACGATGCAAAGTTTTCAAGATATAACCAACCAAACCACCCTTCTACTTCTACTATAGTTTGTCGTTCGAAATAAAAACTCAAATATTAGCTAAAAAGTTGGGAAAAATGAGAGAACACAAAACAAAAAATTGAAAAACTAACTTTTGCGAAACTATTTTTCTCCTTCTTTACACACAGACGACAGACCTGGACCTTTTCGCTTCCTCAAGCTCTTACTCTTTTGCTGTAAGACAACAATCATTGTCGACATGCCATAGAGTGTATGTACCTATGTAGCCCATCGAATTGGCGGCCCTCCAGGGAAGCGGTATGGTTGGATCTTTGACCAAAATCGACCAGGAGCGAAATAAGTTAAGAAAATAGATAGGACCATTCTTCTAATGTCAAGCTGCCTTGTTTGCAGTTGAGCGCAATAAGGAAAATCTGATATTAAGGTTGATTGAATGCAATTGACTTCATCGTGACGAAAACCAAAGAGAAAGAAAGAATGCAGCTTCAAAGGGAGCCTAATGAGTTAAAATATAAATTAACTGGCCAACAGCTCGTAGAGAACAAAAGCCTCGTAACTTACAACTCTCAACCATTGCTTTGTACGAGTAATGTCAGGGATGGAGGGGACCTACAGTTTTATGCCGAATCCGAACGGTTAATTTCAGAAATCACTTTTTATGACAAGAATTACTCTTAAGGGTTTGTCAATTCATAGTAACAGGCAGTACCCGTGAAAAACTTAAGTTGGCTTTGAACCCAAGAACTCTGGATTGGCAGTCCTATTTACATACGTATTAACCATGAGGCCATGGGTAATTTTAGTGGGGGCTTAACCCGCATTTATTTTGCTTAATTCAAGCTATAAGCATAACTTAAAAACTAACTTAAATGTAAACTTATAATTATAACTATTAGTGGGGGTGGGTCAAAAGCAGTTTGAGGTTATAGGTGCTGATGTTGAAATCAAATGAATTTGGATTCGAATTGAAAAACCGAAGCATACGTTTCAGAGGTTCGTTAAGGCCATAGGAGGTATGGTGTGTTGTAAAATAAAAGAGGCTAGGATTTCTCGGGTTGCGGGTGTTAGTCTTAAAACAAATGGAATTATAGAGCGAGCAGTCAAGAAAAGCCGATATTTTAACAGTATGTTAACAACTTCTCTAAGTTCCTGTAATGAGTTGAGGTTTAAAAAACGGAGGCTATAAGAGTGTAAGATCAAAGTATTTTCCCATGGAAGGTTTCGAAGTGCAAAACGAAGAAATCTTCGTTGGATGCTTTGTATTCTTGATATGTGCATACCTTGATATGGAGACCAATCCTGCGACGTATATTCAAGTAGAGATTGGAAAAATGTCATGTAAAGGTTAGACATCTTTTAACAAAGCCTAATGCAGAGTTAGCCGTATGAATTATTTTCCACTATATGTATGGGATGATTATAAATTTCTGTAATTTGCTAATGTTGAGCTCTAAGCAATTTTTGGTAGAATAGGGTGAAAATTCTCAAGCTCTGTTTGGAGAAGAGATAGATATGTCTTCATTAGTAGCAATGATTTTGAAAAATTTCAAAATTTCATCATCGGTGTAAAGGGATATTTGGTTAAAGGTTAAAGAGGATAGGGTCTAAATGACTACCTTGGGGAACACCAGAAGTGGCTTGAATAGGATTGGAACGATAAAAATCGGCTATAATATTCACGACTTTCTTAAATATTCTTGGTAGAGAGAACTGTATGCATCGAAGGGGAGTGGAGGAGAAGATGGAACAACGAGCTTTACGGGCTGTACAGCGACGTAGACTTAGCCAGAAGGGTAAAAGTCCAACGATTAAGATGGCTGGGTCACGTAGAGCGCATGGAAACCAATGCTCCGGCCCGGAAAGTCTTCGAATCCACACCCACAGGACAGCGCAGTAGAGGAAGACCGCGGATCAGGTGGCGCGCACAAGTGGAAAGTGACCTCACCCAACTTGGAGCGCGAAACTGGAGACATCTAGCTAGGGACCGAGCTAGATGCAGAAGTTTGTTGGGTGAGGCCCTAGTTCACACAGGACTGTAGCGCCACCTTAAGTAAGTAAGTAAGAGAGAACTGTATAGAACGTTAAAATGAAGATAAGCACCGAGTACTTAGAGTAGTCAGATGGGCATTGAGAACGTAGGAATATTTGCCACAGCTTGTTCCCATGGTTACGCAGCGATCGAACGATTATACCAAGGTTGGGCTGTTGGACCAACTAAATAGTATAGTTCATTGTAAAAAAGGTTAGTGGCGTCTTCAACAGACATATTTTCAAAATCAAATTTAACTCTGTTAATTTAATTGTTAATTTGGGAAAATTGGGCTCTATGAAAATCATACAAAATAGGAAGTGAAATGGGCGTAACTTCTAGGCATGAGTTTAGGTAGAACGTCAGTTCAGTAGCAATGAACGGCTTTTGGGGTTTGAACTTTAATAAAATAAATTAATATCTATAAATTTGTTAGGAGGGAGAACTTCTTCTTTTTTTTTTTTCTTTTCGCACCATTCTCTCAAGTTGGCTCTACACTTCTACAGCGCATCGTGCTCCTGGGCCTCAAGTAATAGATCCCGTCAGATTACTAGAGCTCTAGCTTGCTGTCTCCAGTTTCGAATACCAAGCCGGCGTGTGTCGGCCTCAACTTGATCACTCCACCAGATATGAGATCTGCCTCTGCTTCTGGTTTCCTCAGGCTTAGCGTTAAATACCCAATGGGCTGGAGCTTTGATGTTCATTCGCTCTACATGCCCTAGCCATCTTAATCTTTGAACACGTAGTTTTTTGACCAGTGGCAAGTCCCTCTAATTCTCGTATAGTTCTTGATTGTATCTTCTAAACCAGATATTTTTTTGCCTGTAGACACAAACCGGTCCATATATCGTACGTAGAACCTTCATCTTGAAGATACCAAGGGATCCTTCATCCAACTGGGAAAGAGTCTATGCTTCTGCACCATACAGTAAGACTGGGATGATTAAGGTTTTGTACAATGTCCCCTTGGTACTTCGTGGCCTTATTCCTCAATCGCTTACTTAGGCTAAAGAAACAGCGATTAGCAAGAGTAATTCTACGTTTGATTTCAGCGCTGATGTCATTTGCAGAATTAACACCAATACCCAGATAGATGAATTCATTTACCACCTCGAAGTTATGCCTATCAATGGTCACGTCTGACTGAGTCTATGATGGGAATCGACTCTATTCAATGACAGTAAATACTTCGTTTTGTCCTCGTTATTCACAAGACCTATTTTGTTCGCTTCAGGCTCGATACCGGAAAAGGCACCCGTAACTGCTCGTTTGGCTCTTCCCATAATGACGAAGTCATCTCATTATCCAATATACTCGTATTGTGTAGATTTTTGAAAGATGGTGCCATTGGTGTTGACGTTGGTGTTTCGCACCATTCTCTCAAGAACAATATTGAAGCAGCTACATGACAGCGCATCGCATCGCCTTGTCGAAGTCCTCTGGTGGTTTTGAAGGTTTCGATTGAGTCTCTACCAATTTTGACGCAGCAACACGAATTCTTTAACGTCATCCTGATAAGTTGTATTAGTTTGGCACGGATACCAAAACTCGTTATATTCTAAGGGCTTCTCCAGGATCTGGCGTAGAGTGAAAATTTGATCGAAAGTAGATTTTCTAGGCCTGAAGCCACACTGATAATGGTCAATCAATTCATCTGTGAATGGTGTTTCAGGCGTTCATATAATACGCTAGACAGGATCTTGTAGGCGGTGTTTAAAAGGCTGATGCCTCTGTATAGTTGATGCAGAGAAGCGGTCACCTTTCTCATGGATCGGACAGATATTGCTTAAATTCCTCTCGTCGGGCATGTTTTTTTTACAGATTTTGATTATGAGCTGGTGCATGCTCTTTACCAGATCAGCTCCCGCGTGCTTGAAAAGCTCCGCCTGTAAACCGTCATTACCGCCAGCATCAACTGCGTCTCCACTATAGTATTTCTCTCCTTATCTTTGCAGGCTCTAGGCTCTAATTATTCATAAATTGATTTGTTATTTAGTTAAAATCCAATCGGTAGATCCATATTTTCCTAAAGAACTTAACCTTTTTATTTCAACACCAATGCAACTGTCATTTATCAGTTTTTTAATGAATGTTGTTTATTTAAATACAAACTTTTAAATACAATTTTATAGCTATACAACGAAACTATAGCTCCACCAATTCAAAACGATTAAAATAGTGATTTAATTTGACAGCTACACAGTGACACTAGCTCCACCTATAAAAAATAAGAACAACGAAACAAAATTAAAATTTCATTTGTGTTCCATTCGCCAATGAATACAAATCAATTTTTATTTTTCTTGATGTTTTGTACATAATATATGGAAATCTAAATTTATCAATAGAACAAAACCATTTAAGTAATCTCAAAAAGTAATAGTTCCTATATGTTAATTTCCTTTTGGATGGTGAGGCTTACCAGGACGAACCTCCCCCATGACAATGATAAACTACTACCTTAAAGTAATAAAAGGCAACAAAAAAAGGTTAAGTGTTTCATTTGTGTTGAAATTGCTCTCAAAAGTTGTTTAACCAAGACGTGCAAAGTCCGAATAATTGCTCATAGAGTCCGTTTTCCTATCTTTGCATATCCAATGGGAGCCTTGATTATTTATTATTTTTGTTGGTTGTTGTAAGGCTTGTATCTTAAATTTTACACGTTACGTGACCAAGTTTTAAACTATTTTTATTTGAATAAGAAAGAAAGAATACAAATTGAAAAAAGGATTTGAATAAAAAAAAACATTTTCCTGATAACATCACATTTCGATAGCAATTTATGGTCATACTCACGTATGTTTTAAAGTGCAATTATATAACCATTTTAAAAAATGGGACGATTTTAATTAAGTGATTTCATCAAATTGATATTAAAATAAGAAACCTACTTTAGTTTCGGTACTGCCAGTCAGTTCTACCAAAATGCCTTTAAAAGTTGACAGCAAGGATTCTCGTTCCTGTTTGTTTTTCAAAATTATCTACACTTACTCCAAATTCTTGGGAATGACCTTTTTCTCCGTATCAAATACTGGACGTCTGAATTACTCATCCAAGGTTTATGCCTGTTCAATAACTTGCAGGCTTTTTAGCATCATGTTTTATGCATCCATCTTACCAAGTATCTGCGTTAATCTTCAGTCAGTAGAGCCGGCTCATATTCGAATTATATTCTTTTTCCACTATCTATCGATTGAGACTTATTCTGTGTTGTGTTTGATTTATCAGATCTTATATCAAAAGAAGTTTATCAAGTTGGTGAATAAAGCAAGAAAAACATTTCTTCGAATAGCGGTTATTTCACGAGATCTCAATATGTTCGGTTCTGAGTTTTACATTGTAGTTGCGGTCCGAATCTTTTTTCGTACGGGAGCGCTTTTTAATCTTTTCTCGCTTTTGAATACCGCCATTGAGGCGAATGATATTTTAGACGTTGTGAATTGTTTAATTGGTTATTATGTTTGGTTCGGGAGTTTTGTTGTCTTGGATTTGATCTTCCTGGCTTATCTAACAATTTCTGGAATGTTTTTGAATATCGGAAAACACATGATTGCGTTGGAAATACTTTTCGAAAAAGTGGCCGTTCAAGGCATGACGAAATATCAGCGAAGCAAAATGATTCGGAAATGTTTGAGGAAACTTCGTATTTGCTCCGAATTATATTTGGAAATATTTAAGATCCTACAAGAATTTCACAATTTATTTCAATTGCATATTTTATATATTTTTTTCATCGATCTTATTGGAGCCATTTCAAATATTCACCATATTTTTCTTGTTTATTGGTACTCACCAGAGGGCGACATAGTATGGAACGAAATATTGATTTGTTGTGTACACATAACGGATTTGGTTTTTCTAACTTTATTAGTTGATTTGGCAGGTCGGAGGTCGAAAATTCCTCAATATTTGAATTTAGATTGTTTAGTTTTGGAAATGAATAGCAGTGAGTGGAGCAAAAGTGTAATAATTAAAATGAAAAACTTAAATGTTACTTAAATTTAACTTTTTGTTTTGCAGATTGAAGGATTTTTAATTCAATTATGTCTGCATGAATTTCAACTTGACGTTTTTGGGTTATTCCGTTTGGACAATGGGATTTTACTTGGGGTATTTTCAATATTTGTAACGCATGTGACTATTTTAATTGAATTTAGTATGCAAGGACGTTTTATGAATTCAAATATTGTTAAATACATTTAAATAATAAATACAATGAAAAACTTCTAACACAATTAAGTAAAGGGTCTTTTATTAAAAACTCCTTATCTTTTTGTTTTAAATAAACAAAAAATGTAAGAGATACTACCGAAATTTTGTATTCAAAGGCCTATTGATACCAATAATTAGGGTAATGTCTTATTTTGCATGACTTTGGATCGGTTTGAATTTTACTTTGAGGAATGGAGCCGCTGTGGTGCGTGGCGTATTGTCAAAGATTTGCAACGTCAAAAAATTCACTAGAAAAGCATTATCAGCTTACATCATATCCACTTTTGAAATAACATTAATCGTTCTTGAAGAATTTCGAAAGCTCGTGGAGCGTCCGTCCGGTTGAAATTTCAAGGAAGGATTGAAAACAATGAGTCTGTGTATAGGGTAAGATAGAGCGCATTTCATACTCCCGGATAGTACGGCTAAAGAACGAATCTTTCAAAAGTAAATTAATGAACATTCCTAGAAGCGTGAGTATGGCTATTTCAAGGGGACAAGGGGGTGGAATTTTAATGTGGAAAAAAGCTAAGGTTTTTTGCGTCAGCAAAACAATTAATTGGATTACAATTTGTAGACTTGAGATCATCTATAAAAATGAGGAAGAATGTCGGAGCCCAGAGGCACATACCAGCAATTATTAACTTCCCATAGGAAGTTATTGTAATGGGTCCGATTTATCAAATGGAACATTTTGACATATCTCGACGTTTCAAGGTTCCTAGAGTCGAAATAAAAGATTTTTAGAAAGATGCCTGTGCGTGCGTGTGTACGTACGTTCGTACGTCCGTACGTCCGTACGTTCGCGACATTTTTTTGGTCGTCCATAACTCAAGAACCAGAAGAGATATCGACTTCAAATAAATTTTGTTATAGGTACAGATAATAAGGCAGAAAGATGCAGATACCATAGCAGTTTAAAAAAAGGTGAAAATTTTGGTTAACCCTAAATATCTCATGAACCAATAACGCTAGAGACTTAAATTAAATTTTATATAATAAATTGTAACGTAATACCAAACAAGTATATTTTTGGAAAAAAAATCCAATTAACGGTTTTTTTTTTATAAATCAACAAAACTAAAAAAAAAAATTTGTCACCTCGAAAATTTTACGAATAAAATATGATTTCATCTCCAAAACAATTTTTTGCAACGAGGAATAATGTTTTTGACATCTGATAAAATTTAAAAAAAAAATCTAATTGACAGTTTTTTTTTATAAAAAATAAAACCGAAAAAAAAACATTACTCAAAGTTGGTAAATACTGAATTTCGACTCAAATATCTTTTCAAAAACTTGAGATTAAGGCTTCAAACTAATTTTATCTTATAAGAAATATTGTTTTCAACATTCTGAAAAATGTTGAGAAAAAGATGAATTGAAGGTTTTTTTACAAACAATAAAAACATAAACAAAAAAATTAATAAAAGTTGGTAAAAATTGATTTTGAACTCAAATATCTTTTCAAAACTTTTAGATATTGGCTTTAAACTACTTTTATCTTTTAAAAGATATTGTTGTCAACATTTAGTAAAATTTTGAGAAAAATCTAATTGACAGTTTTCTTACAAAAAATAAAAACCTAAAAAAAAAAACAATACTAAAACTTGGTAAAAATTTACTTTCGAATCAAAAAGCTTTTCAGAAATTAAAAACAGTGTCTTCAAACTTTTTTTATTTCATAGAAAATATTGTTTTCGATATTCAGTGATTTTTTTATAAAAATCCAAAAGTCCGTTTTTTCATAAAAAAATAAAATCAACAAGAAATAGTACGCAAATTTGGTAAAAATTGATGTTCGGTTCTTGATATCTCTCAAATTAATTTCATTCATCCAATTTGTAAAAATTTAAGAAATGCTAATAAAATTGGTAAAAATTTGTTTTCGACTAAAAATCTATTTAACAAAACTAGATTTTCAAACTAAACTTTTTCTTTATATTGTTTGTAATTTAAAAATTTTTAAGAATAATTCAACTGACAACTTTCTTAACCCAACACGAAAACCTACAAACTTTTAAGCAAGACAAATCGACAGACGGGATGGGAAGTTATCAGTGTGGGGCGCATCCCAGCCTCTTTATTATATTTTGTTCTTGAGCTGATAATCAATCAGTGTCCGGGCTTAAGGACCGCTGTGGTTAGGTTTTCGAATTCAGAAAATCCTACAAGAACAAGTCTAGCGGGGTCAATGGTGTATGTTTGATTCGATTTATATGTGGATTTATAGAGAGTATTTTTTTAGACGTGTGGTTTTTAAAGAAGAAATAAATCGGATATAATTTAATGTTATGGCCAAGAATTTAGCTTTGTAATAAAGACGAGCGTTTTTAAAAGGTGTCGAATAAATTTTAGCCGAGAGGTCCAGTTTTCGACCACTTTTTGCAGCAATTTGAGCCATTTTCCAGAAATAGGGCGTCGAATAATTTCTTCCAAGGCTTCAACCGTCAAGTCTATTCATTATAAAATGGCAAACCAAAGTGATCATAAATCAAGTGATGGCTGTCAAAAAGACCAAATCCGAAAAAAGTACTGCCAGATTGAAAACCGATTTTCAAGTGGTTGACAAGAGAACACAAGCGTTTAGAGGTTTATCTCAAAACCCACCGGTTTATCCGGCTCCCCATCCTTGCAGTTATACCAAGGATCTGGCCCTCCAGGTTGGGGGTTGTGCCGTCGGGGTGACTTCCTGACCACGTAAATATATCCTGGTTACGAAGCACCAACAAGCCTAGGGTACGGACGGATTTACTGATGACGAACCAAGCCAACGAAATAAGGACAACGAACCTCGGATCTGAACGTGGAATGTTAGGTCCCTTAATAGACCACGTGCAACCGAAAAATTAGCGGAAGGAAGCCCTAAACTGTTGCAAGGCAGCTATTAACGCCATCCAAGAAGTGCGATGGTTTGGACCGGGCAAATGGAAACTAAAAAACTGCGATGTATACTACGGCGACTCAGACTCAGGCAAAAAGTCTTGAGTTTCAACAGTTTGAGCGTGCGCATCACGAAAACCCGCATCAAGTCTAAATTCGCCAACATAAACCTAATATGTGCGCATGTCCCAACAGAGGAGAAAGATGAAGACACCAAGGTTAGGTTAGGTTAGGTTAGGTTGAACGGGCTGACAGTTGATGTTGTTACCATCACACTTAGATCAATGTAGATCCATTGTGGTACCCCGAAGTGTTGTAACTTAGCTTTTGCCTAGCAGTTCTGATAGTTCCTCTAGTTCATTAAAGAAGTTGCCTAGAGTTTTCTTCCTAGCAAGACAGAGCGAAGGACAGTGGCAGAGAAAGTGAGCAGTGTCTTCATGCTCGTTTTCATGAAGACACCAAAGACATATTCTTTGCGCTCTTGGACAAGACACATGAGCGGTGCCCTGGCTATGACACTAAAATTATCTCAGGAGATTTTAACGACAGGAAGAGAAGACATCTTTGGTGGAACTATCGGGAGATACAGTCTGAACGACAACATCTCCGACAACGGATTCATACTGATCGCTGTGGGGCGATACGTTCTGGTAGCTGGTACGCAGTGCAAGGTATGGCTACGTATATCCGATTCAAGCCAAAACAAGGAAGTATTGTAAGAAGATTTGACGTTAGACGGCTACAATCGCAAGAGACTGCCAAGTCATTTTCCGATCCAGTCTGTAATAACCTCTTAAGAAGTCCTATGCTGCCTGCATTAAGCATTGAAGACATTGACTTGGAGTCATTATAGATGCCGCTTCTGAAGTGCTAGGTTTCGCACGGCCACCATATTGAAACCCCTGGTTTGACGACGAATGCCTACGAGCAGAAGAGAAGAGGGGAACATCGGCTTCTTAGATGCAAAAAAGGGAGAATGAGAAGCGCGCAATCGAGGAGATAGAGGGATGTCACAACAGGAATGAGGTTCGTAAATTTTACCAAAAGGCAAAAAAACCTCCCAAGGGTACCAGCCACGAACCGAAGCCTGTAAGGACAATCTGGGAACATCGTAGTAGAACCGCAGTCCATGCTAAGAGTATAACGGTGTTGACGACTCGAATTCCGCTGTAAGGGAGATAGAACCACTCAACCTAGGCGACGCATACCAATAATTCCGTCTATCCGACCTCGACGAAGTGAATATAGCTATATCTAAACTGAAGTCAAACAAAGCTGCTCGATCTGACGGCATCGCTGCCAAAATATTCAAAACAGCAGGCGTTGACTTAGGTAGAGAGCATACACCAACTTATCTGCCAAATATGGCCGGAATAAAGCATGACCAATAAGTGGAATTTCAGTATTGTTTTCCCAATACATAAGAAATTAGATCCTCAAATCGCGCCAACTACAGAGGCATCAGTCTACTTAACATCGCATATAAAATCCTTTCTGTCGTATTATGTGAATTTATGAAGCCCAACATCCTTATAGGTTCTTATCAGTGTGGCTTCAGACCAGGAAAGTCCATCATTGGTCAAATATTTACATTACGTCAGATCTTTTAAAAAACCCAGGAACTTCAAATCAATACCCACCATCTCTTTTTCGATTTCAAAGGCTCGTATGACACCATCTGTATTAAATTCCTTAACAGAGCAATGCCTAGTTTTGGCATACCTGTCAAACTAATCCATTTTTGCAGAATGGATGATGGGGAATGCACGCTGCTCTATCCAGGTCGGAAAAGATCTAACTGATGCTTTTGATGTCAAAAATGGTTTTACACAGGCATTGTCATTCGACTACTTCAACATCGTTCTGGAAAGAATTGTGCAAAACTCAACCGTCCACTCCAGAGGCACAATCTTCCAAAGGTCCATCCAATTAGTCGGATACGCCGATGATATTGCAGAAGATGGGTTTAGTGGTTAATGAGGGCAAGACCAAGTATATGCTGTCATTAAAAAAGGGCATTGAACTAAGTCTTTGACAGAACGTCACCATGAAAAGCTATAACTTTGAGGTACGAGTAGTTAAGGATTTTGTCTAGCCAGCGCTAAAATCCAATGAAGAATAGCTCTTGCAAATAAAAGTCCAACGACTTAGATGGCTGGGTCATATAGAGCGAATGGACATCAACGCTCCAGCCCGGTAGGTCTTCGAATCCAATTCCGAGGGACGGCCCAGTAGAGGAAAACCGCAACTCAGGTGACGCAAGCAAGTGGAAGAAGACCTCAGACAACTTGTCGTGAAAAACTTAAGACAACTAGATAGGGACTGACCTGGCTGGAGGCGCATGTTGATTTAGGCCAAGGCCCGCCTCGAACTGTAGTGCCACCTTAAGTACGTAAGTAAGGATTGAAAATGACAAGTCTAAAACAAAAACTACTTTTACTGTCGTCCCAAATTCGAAGGTCTAATTTGTTTATTAAGCACAAGACATAATTTTTCGTTACAAATTAAGGTGCGTATCTATGAGCCTTTAGATCCGGAGCTCATTTATGGCGTTTTGACTAAAAGGACTGAATTGACGGATGTAGACGCACATACCCGCTTTCTGCGGTCAAAACTTGGAAGTCTCCATTTTAAGATCCTTTGGAAGTAGGGCTCTACTAAAACATTAGGCCGCGCCTGTCCAATATGTAATATTCCATTTTAGTTTAAGGTTGAATGAAACTTTTTATTTGAATTTTTTTTTTAAAGTCAAATAAATTCTGAAAAACAGGACCTAGGCATTTACCTTCTGTTTTACGACTATAAACAGCATTGCCATCACTGTTTCCACCATCATTGCTTTCAATATACAATCGAAAAGATCTCGATTGTCCTTGGAGCATAGGTAAGTACGTACGTACGTAGTACGAAAAGAACACACTAAAACAAAAAGAAAGAAAAATGGGAAACAAAACTGAAAAACTCCAAACACGCTCCTTATTGCTAGAAAACAGTTCAGTTATCTTTTGAAAAATGTTTGCTAAGAGTAAAGTATAAAATTGCATAAACAATGGAAAATTGCTCGTTGATTTGAAGTTGAACCAAGCACCAAGCCAAGCACCTGCCTCTTCACGTCTTCAGGACAGGAGAGATGTGCCTGTTCGTTCACTGGTTTTAATTTTTTTCTTTCTGTGTCAACTTTATCGTTTGTATAGTGGTGGTGTACCTGCTCCTGTTTCCTTTGTCACCATCATCAAGACTTCTACACTGTTATAGAAGTTCTACTTTCCAAATGCTGAAACTCTAGCTGGCGTGCTGGGCTGGTTGTTCTAGCTGATGCTGCCGTCGTCGTAGCTGCCGCCGTGCCGAGCCCGTCCCGCCCCTCTTAAAAGGAGAAGTTTTTCTCTCATAGGATACTTTAGTCCTCTTTAGCTAAGATGATGGTGATGCTATGTGTAGATAGTCCCATCCTCTTGTGTCTAGTGGTGTCCTGTTTGTTTTATCTTCTTTTTTAAGTCGAACGCCGACGACGTTTGTTCGTCCTTGGGAACCAAAACCAAAAACACCTACCTTCAATTTCAAAACGTGCGGTTGAACTTTTGTGCGTGATGTGGGTTAGTTTTGTTTTTTTTTTTTTCAATCAGTCTGCGATAAGCTTTCAACATTTTTAGATACAAAAACTGAAGAATTTATGAAACAAATTAAATTTTGTTCTACGATTTTTCTGTCCCCCAATGTCCGTTGCCTGTGTCACCAACTTGCTTAAAGCCCTTAGTTATGTGAATAGTCTTGCTCCACAGGGTGTTCCCCTTGAAGGGAGATCACTTTCTATCACCACATGTATGTTGGTTCCATGAACAAAACCTCAAAAATTTGACGCTTGGTAAGTCCAAAACATAACACCCTGTGACCCGATAGACAACCAAAAACATACCTTACAAGACTCATACTATATGAAAAATGGCCGACAGTATTTTGTCGAAAATTGTTTGCTAAATGGACGCAAAATATAAGTGAAAACTCAACAAAACTTATCTGCAATTGTTTTCGTAACTTTTTTCCAGATAAGTTCCAAACCAGCTTAGCTTTTGGAATTGGGTTTTTGTTGCTGCTTTTATAGAAGGAGCCACGAGTAGAAGTAGAGTCTTGGCAAAGGTCGAGTGATTAAAAATGTTATTTCATTCCTTTGCATCAGCATCAAGGGCATATAGCGATAGCACTTAAAGTGTGTTGAAAAGTTTTTTACCATCAGATCTAAAATTGTGTGAAATTGGAAAATTTCTGAAAATAACATTGAACAAGAGAGTGAGAGATAGAAATAGTACGAAGGGGAGAAGGAGAAAAAGAGAATAAGTTGCTGTGAAAATTAAGTAGATTTAATTCGTAAAAGTATTGAGATTATATTTGACTTACAGTGAAATCGAATATAATAGATTTAGTCTTATTCTCTTGGCCTTTGTTTAAAAAGTTGATGATGTTCAACACACAGATGATGAGAGGAGGGCAAATCCTTATTTAAATAAAACCTTGAGGAAAGTTTATTTTATTTTCGTTGTTAATTGCACTTTGAAACTTGAATTAGATTTTGAAAAGTTTATGTTTAATATTTAAAATGCGCTTAAATGTATTTACATATAAAATTGATTTATTATTTGATTGAAAAATATTTATTTGATAAATTTATAGGATATTGGCAAACTTTTTTCATTTTAATCCAAAAATTCTAAAGAATTTATGTCGCTAGGAACGGCAGTTATGGAATTTATAAATAGTAATAAATATTTTGGGTCTTTAGAAGATATTCATGGGCCTATTTAAAGATTAATTTATGCATAATGTATCCTTTAAGTAAACCTGTTTTAGCAATTGTTGTTTAAGTTAACTTTAGGAATATAGCTCGAACAATATGGCGGATGTCAGCTATCATAATATCATTTGGAAGGCCATTCGTTAAACTTAAACTTAAACTTAACCTTAAACTTAAACTTAAACTTAAACTTAAACTTAAACTTAAACTTAAACTTAAACTTAAACTTAAACTTAAACTTAAACTTAAACTTAAACTTAAACTTAAACTTAAACTTAAACTTAAACTTAAACTTAAACTTAAACTTAAACTTAAACTTAAACTTAAACTTAAACTTAAACTTAAACTTAAACTTAAACTTAAACTTAAACTTAAACTTAAACTTAAACTTAAACTTAAACTTAAACTTAAACTTAAACTTAAACTTAAACTTAAACTTAAACTTAAACTTAAACTTAAACTTAAACTTAAACTTAAACTTAAACTTAAACTTAAACTTAAACTTAAACTTAAACTTAAACTTAAACTTAAACTTAAACTTAAACTTAAACTTAAACTTAAACTTAAACTTAAACTTAAACTTAAACTTAAACTTAAACTTAAACTTAAACTTAAACTTAAACTTAAACTTAAACTTAAACTTAAACTTAAACTTAAACTTAAACTTAAACTTAAACTTAAACTTAAACTTAAACTTAAACTTAAACTTAAACTTAAACTTAAACTTAAACTTAAACTTAAACTTAAACTTAAACTTAAACTTAAACTTAAACTTAAACTTAAACTTAAACTTAAACTTAAACTTAAACTTAAACTTAAACTTAAACTTAAACTTAAACTTAAACTTAAACTTAAACTTAAACTTAAACTTAAACTTAAACTTAAACTTAAACTTAAACTTAAACTTAAACTTAAACTTAAACTTAAACTTAAACTTAAACTTAAACTTAAACTTAAACTTAAACTTAAACTTAAACTTAAACTTAAACTTAAACTTAAACTTAAACTTAAACTTAAACTTAAACTTAAACTTAAACTTAAACTTAAACTTAAACTTAAACTTAAACTTAAACTTAAACTTAAACTTAAACTTAAACTTAAACTTAAACTTAAACTTAAACTTAAACTTAAACTTAAACTTAAACTTAAACTTAAACTTAAACTTAAACTTAAACTTAAACTTAAACTTAAACTTAAACTTAAACTTAAACTTAAACTTAAACTTAAACTTAAACTTAAACTTAAACTTAAACTTAAACTTAAACTTAAACTTAAACTTAAACTTAAACTTAAACTTAAACTTAAACTTAAACTTAAACTTAAACTTAAACTTAAACTTAAACTTAAACTTAAACTTAAACTGAAAAAATTTAAACCAATTACGCTTCACAATGTTTTGTGGTGTAAAATAGTATGTTCTCAAAGAAACTGATTTTCTTCTTCGGATTATAATTTTCAAAACGCTTTTACGTTTGCTTTTGAAGTCTCGTCAGACCAAAGAATGGCTCTTGGATGGGAGAAGGCATTTACCCAAGTGGTAACTGGAGACTAGTTTTGTAATATCAATTTTTAATAATTTGTTAATGCATTTTTTAACAAACTTGAAATTATTTTAGATAAAAAGATTCTGGGGTGCGTAAGTGCATTTCTTAAATTTCTTACAGTTTTCCAAAATAATTCTGTTCGATTTAGCTAACTCCACCTAACATATCAAGAAATAAATACAAATTTATTTAAAAGGCATTGGATAAACCTCCAAACAGTTCCTCATACCTAAACAAATTTCCTATTTAATCATCAAAGAAAGAAAAAGAACAAGACAACAATATGAAAATCTTAACACAAATGTATCTTCTTCACGGCTGTTCTACTTTAACAAAAAAATAAATATTAAACGGATTGAAAACTTAAACTTTTTTAAAATGAGCAAACACCCGTGGCGTGATGGTTAGTGCGTAGGACTGTCACTGTCATGCGAGAGGTCTTGGTTTCAATCCCAATCACGGATGCTGCCTCTTGCGAGGAATTGACAAATCTTCCAAGAGTAATTATTGTTATAAAAAGTGCTTTCTCACTAGCCGTTCGGATTCGACATAAAAACTATAGGTCCCCTCCATCCTTGAAATCAATTGCACACAGGAATGAAGTAACTAGGTCCTGGTTCTCTACGGAGTGTTGCGCCACATAAATTGTTGTATTTATTTGTATTGGACCATTGCAATAGGCAAACAAATAATAATCAAAATAATTTTTTCCAACGAAAAGTAACATTTCTGGCAACTAGTAAAAATTTAAGAAAAAAGAAATGGAGAAAAACAAAAAATACTTAAAATTGGAAAAATGTATTTTCGATTCGGATATCTTGGGAACGAATAAAACAATGAACTCCAAACTTATCTTATCTTTGATTTACATTTTAAAAAAAGATTCGTTTAATATTTGTTTATCAAAAAACAAAATCCCAAATAACTTTAACGTCGCGAAAAACAGCTTAACGTGCAATTATTTAAGTTCCTGATGAAATGATAATTAGGCTTATAGCAAAACGAAAAAGAGGCTGGGATGCGACCCACACTGATAACTTCCCATCCCGTCTGTCCATTTGTTAAAGTTTGTAGGTTTTCGTGTTGGGTTAAAAAAGTTGTGAGTTGAATTATTCTTACAAATTTTAAAATTACCAACAATATTTTTCATATAAAGAAAAAGTTTAGTTTGAAAATCTAGTTTTGTTCAATAGATTTTTAGTCGAACAAAATTTTTTACCAATTTTAGTAGCATTTCTTAAATTTTTACAAATTGAATGAAATTAATTTGAGAGATATCAAGAACCGAACATCAATTTTTACCAAATTTGCGTACTATTTTGTGTAGATTTTATTTTTTTTATGGAAAAACGGACTGTTGGATTTTTATAAAAAAAACTACTAAATATCGAAAAAAACATTTTCTGTTGCATAAAAAGTGTTTGAAACAATATTTTTAATTTTTAAAAGCTTTTTGAGTCGTAAGTAAATTTTTATGAAGTTTTAGTATTGTTTTTTGGTTAGGTTTTTATTTTTTGTAAAACATAGATTTTCCTCAAAATTTAACTGAGTGTTCACAACAATATATTTTAAAAGATAAAAGTAGTTTAAATCCAATATCTGAAAGTTTTGAAAAGATATTTGAGTCGAAAATCAATTTTTACCAACTTTTATTAATTTTTTTGTTTAGATTTTTATTTTTTGTAAGAAAACTGTCAATTCCATTTTTCTCAAAAATTTTCCGAGTGTTGAAAACAATATTTCTTATAAGTTAAAATTAGTTGGAAGCCATAATCTTGAGATCTTTCAAATTTTTGAAAAGATATTTGAGTCGAAAATCAATTTTTACCAACTTTTGTTAAATTTTCTTTTAAGTTTTTTTTTTTTTTTGTAAAAAAAACTGTCAATTTGATTTTTCTCAAAATTTTACTGAATATTGACAACAATATTTTTTAAAAGATAAAAGTAGTTTAAAGCCACTATCTCACATTTTTGAAAATATATTTGAGTCGAAATTCAATTGTTACCAACTTTGGGTAATATTTTTTTGGGATTTTATTTTTTATAAAAAAACTGTCAATTCGATTTTTCTCAAAATTTTACCTGATGTTAAAAACTTTATTTTTCGTAAAACGAAATTGTTTTGGAGATAAAATCATTTTGTATTCGTAAAATTTCGAGGTGACAAATTTTTTATTCAGTTTTTTTTGATTTATAAAAAAAACCGTTAATTGTATTTTTTTTTTCAAAAATATACTGGTTTGGTATCACGTGGCAATATATTATATACAATTTAATTCAAGTCTCTAGCGTTTTTGGTTCATGAGATATTTAGGGTTAATCAACTAATATGTAACCCCTTTAATTGTGTCTTTTTTGAATTTCTGTTTTGGTGAGTTGTCATTTTGAAGAAGATTTTACGAGTATTAGTTATTGCTGTGATTGTTATTTCTTTGTAGAATCGCCGGAACGTCATTCCACATGAACAAAATCCCCTTTTTCTTTTCTCTTATTATGAGTTTGCCCCAATAGATAGGATAGGAAGTTATCAGTGTAAGCCGCATTGCATCCTCTTTTCAATAATTGTTTCTTATCACTAAGGTAATAGATTATTAAAACTCAATTTAAGCATTTTGTAACAAACTTGAGATTATTTTGGAAGAGGAGATTCTGAGGTGCGTATGTAAATTTGTATCCGCCATAGTTCTATAATTTCTTATAGTTTTCCAAAATAGTTCTGTTCGATTTTGCTAACTTCACCAAACATATCAATTTTTGAATGTGAGAAATAAAAATATTTTTAAAAGTCATAATTTTTTCTTTGAGTTTCAGAGATATAATAAGGGGATTGGTGACTTATAGTAAAAAAAAATAGTTTTTTGATTAATTCGGTAAAGATCTTCTGCCACCGCACTGACCTCGCAAATTTCAATTTTTTAGTACCTATGGCTCAAATATTCAAAGTCGATTAATTCTTTTTTTGCCTTTATAGTTCCTAGTCGTTTTTCGTTATCTTCACAGCCTAATCAACAGCTTGGGTATGGCAAGGAAGCCGTAAAAAACACTTCATGAACTGAATTTCTTAATCCGAGAGGTTTCTCATGATCGGTGGTTCAGTCGATATAGGTTAAAGCATTAACATTAATTTGGGGCACTTCGTTGAGGATTGAGGCAAATTGCGTGCCTTTAATATGGGTCGAGCTGCAATTTCTTGAATTTGTTTATTGTCATCAGTTATTATTGAGAGAAGAATGTTTTCAGGATGCAAAAAATCACCATATCTTTGAATGACATCAGGATCAATTACTTTCTTAAGAGTCTCTGGAAGATACCTAGACGTTATTATTATATTAAAAAGATGGCGCGTGCCATCTTTGCATGATGGTTTATTTTTAATCTAGAATCAAGATGGCACATAAACTTTCAAATCAAATGTGGCCAAAGTTACCAAGTTTTCCAAAGGTTGATCTGAACTCAAATCTTTGGCTATTGCTCCTTTCGATATGCTGAAATTTGTTGACAAATAATCGTTCACAGGTTTCAATAGCTTTTCCTAAAGGTCCAGTGTAAGACTTAAGTTCAGAAGTACACCCATAAATATGCTGAAACAAGTGTCTCAAAGGAAATTCGTTCATGTGCAATAGTCAAATTATCAATTGAAGTAGCTCTTGAAGTCTTGTTTCGAGTATTCTTATATCCCCTATATTTGGATTCCGGTTCTTGAATAAACCAAATGTGTTCCTCAATAATGGTAGTCTTATAGCATTTAACATCTTTTTTAACTAGTTTTGTGGTTCTACCTTTCTTCGTAATTTATGTCTGTCGATGACCCCGACTTCAGACCTAATGTCGTACAAAACAGAACACGCAATCGCTGATGACACAATACTCTTCGATAATTTAGGAAAATCTGCGCTTGAAGACATCTTAATCTTCTTATCAGGAACGCATTTATCTGTGGTTTAGAATCCAAATGACAAATCTTTCAAGAAAAAAAGAAATGGTTGTTGTCATAAGAAGTGCTTTTTCAAATTGGCCGTTCGGATTCGGCTTAAAACTGTAGGTTCCCTCCATCCCTGATAACAGTAATCGCATACAGGAATGGTCGAGAGTTGTAAGTCACTAGGCCCTAATTCTCAATGGACTGTTGCGCCACATAATTAATTAAGATATTGAATAAAGCTGATAATGTAAATTCATTATTTCAATAGTTTAAGTAACAAAAGTTCAACGAATTGGAATGATATCTCGGAACAGTTCGACACAGTGTCGCTTTATTTTCTGAAGACGAATGGACACCTTTCTTTAAAACGAAGAGTCTCCCTCTTGTATATCCGCTTAAAGTTTACTTACTTCAAAATTTGTTTTCAAATAAATCGATTGGAGAAAGGATTAAAGTGGTATCACGGCCGGAATTCAGTGGCTATAAAATTAGTAGGAAATTGCAACACCTCATTTATGTTGTATGTTTTTAAGTTCAAGCAAAACCGAATGTTACAAAGAGGGGAACATTTATTGACGGCTATTTTCTGACCAAACCTTTTTTTTCGAACAGCCAATTCTTATTTCGAAGTAAATTCTTATTCGTGCTTAATTTCCGATAGCTCTTTAATATCCGAGGGAACAAAACTGTTACGAGTGAACGATTTTTCGGGCGAAACTCATGATAGGGCTGAATATTTATAAACAAAAATGTTTTCAAGGTTTTCTCTTCCCTTACATTGTCTTACCTCAAGTGTAATATGTATCAATCCCCTTTTCAGCTATACCTTTTGGATATTTGAAAATGTCTAGGGAAAAAAAATGTTTTTCCGTTATAAGTCATCTAATTCGCAGACAATTCTTGATCCCCCATTCGGTTCATAACAAAAGAACATCACAACTGATGGTAACACTCAAAATGACCTTAACGCAGTCAAATGGAATCAGACGCTCTCACACACCATCCAAGCCGGTTCTATTCAGTTTCAGTGCGGTTCATATTGTGATTTGTTTACACAACTGGTGCACTGGGGCGTATGAGCAACTTTTGTCTTTCTTTATTTTCTATTTTTCTTCTTGTGTTGTGTTTTGTTTGTTTATTTTGTGCCGATTCCATTCCAATTCTTTTTTTTGTTTCGCTTTCTTTATTTCATTCGGAATTCTTCTTCGGCCATTGTTTGCCACTCTGTGTGCTGTGTTCATTTTATTTATTGTTTTCTGTTGTCGGTATTAATGAAGTTGCCAGCAGCATGGCACAAGAGTAGTACCATACCATCCCATCCCATCAGAGGGTTGGTTTTGGTTGATTTGATGAGGGGAGCATTGTTGGGGGAAGCGACAGGCGGTGATGGTGACATCGACGTCTTTGATCAAATTGTGACCCATTTTCAGTCATCGTTGTTGTCTCCGTTGTCGTTGTCGGTATCGGTATCGGTGTCGTTGTCGGTATGGCAGTCGGTAGTTTGCGTTTATTGTGGCATCTATGTAAGAATTCATTTATGCCATCGCATGGCTTGGCATATTCTTCTTGGTTTGTGTTTATACTGTGAGCCGCCTGAGTTGTAGGCGGTGGGTAGGTGGAAGGGGATAGCTCTTATTTTAGGTCATGAATAGGCACAGTCGGGATATTGTGCAATTATTGCAGCTGTTGATCTTGTGGTCTACTGCTGGTTGTGGCACCATTTAAAAGAGATGAGTGAATATTCAAAGCATGACGTAGACAATAAAATAATTTTCTTCGGTATTATTATTATTATTTTTTCTTTTTCTTTTTTTGATCTTGTTTTGTTTTGTCTTCTTTTCCTAGAAGTCCTTCTTTTATGGCCTCTCTTCTTTTTTTTATAAATCAGGTGTATTTTTTTGCTCATAGAGACATTCAAACAAAGAACTGTTAATTGTTTAGGTTTTCATCCAGAAATGTAGGACAAGGTGAGGCACAAGCAAGCGGATGAATACACCTAGAATAGAAAGAATACCTGCCCACCCAAACCCACAGGTAGCTATGTAGCTGGTGCTTGAGGTTTGTGGTATTCTGCTAGCCCATTTGGTATTGTTGTAGCGAATACTGGGGTTTTGAATTTTTTTCATATTTGTTCTATATTTTTGTTCGTTCTTTCTCAATCTCCTGGCTCTTTAGAATATTGAAACAGGTGTGCAAAGTCTAGAGTATTCATTCCTGAAATATTGTGTGGTTTATAGGGAATGGCGATTGGAATGGGGATGAAGATTGTTATGGTGGGATGGGCTGTGAAGGATTTGAGGGTGTTCTTATTCGTTATTATAATAGCTGATAGGGATTTCCGTTTTGTTTGTTTAATTGTGAGGTGAATTGTTTTGCCTGGGATATAAACATAAACGTATAATTTAATTGAAAATAAATAAAGTAGGGCGATAGTTGTTGTGAACGTGGAACGTTGAGCGTTGAGCTTGAACGTGTGCCAGCATGATGTATGTGTATATTCATTATTTTGTATTATGCCATTTTGTGGGACTCTGGACAAAAGCATTTATTTTAATATGACCAAGGATATGAGGATATGCGAGTTTGTTATTTTAATTAAATGGTCAATATTTAAATTAGAAGAAGAATGTAGGTATCGTTTGTAAACTTATAGTTTTAATATAAATAAAGCCATCAAGCTGTACAGGCGACAATAGCTCACACGTTGAATGACATTAATAATATTAAGAAAATAATTATAATTTTATTAATGGAAGTGCTGAAGAGCTCATAGTGGTGGCCTAAGGATTAATTTTATTTTGCTGTTCTGAATGTGTATATCAGAAACATTTGATCGAAAACACATGTCACTTCGAAGCACTGAAAAATATAGTTCGTGATTTTGTTATTGTTTACCTAATTTTTGAATGGATAATATTCTTTAAATCGTATAATCAGAATTTTCGGTATCGTTGTAGGTTCCCACCTAGGAAAACCTGAATAAGTTTAAACAAACTAAAAAGACCTTCTATGGACATATAGGACGCATTGTATGTTTGCATGACCAGAAATTCCGGCAAACAAAAACTTAAATGTCCCAAAGGTAGTACAAAGGTTTGGTCTTTTGTAAAAAATATGTGCTGAACACTACAACATTATCGGTTCCTGTGCTCGTTTCCAATGTTACTCCTTTTGTAAGCTCGATTTATAAAGCCAATTTGCCTGCAGCATAGTTTTCTGTTTATTAGAGACTCATCCTGTACTTGAGAGCATAAAAGATTCTATGAGACGAATCTTCTCTTCACAAATCCGGTAGCCCGAATAATATCTTCGCTTTGTTGTGAAGAGGTGTTCTTCAAAGCTGGCAAAAGTCATGAAAACACTGATCAATTTTCTGCTTAAGCAAATATCTTGAAGAACAAAAGCTTCTCATCTACCGGCAGTATATCTTCGTAGCAATAGGTCCACTGGTGATTTTATGGTTTATCTCACCGAACAGTTTAACAAATCCTCACATCGTTTTGGAGAAATTAAGGCCCTAAAACTGCGTATTCATCATGGTGACTGATAAAGAGAAAATTAACAACGGTTATTTGGATTCGGCTTTGTCATTGGAGCCAGACTTACGCAACAAGTCTTGAGATTATATGTGCATCAACGAGCGCGTCATGACCATCCGCACAAAGCCCTTCAGAAGATAAGGGTGACAACACCAAGGATATGTCCTTCGAGCTCTTGGACAAAGCATATGAGCAGTGCCCTAGCTTCGACTTTAAAATAGTCCTAGGCGATTTGGTTGCCAAGCTAGGAAGGAGAGGTGGATTTGATGGAATAATCGAGAAAACATCATGGAAGCCAGTATGTGTTTTACATACCTCAACACCCACAAAGAAGCATGGAGTTCTCCAGATAAATCTACCGTCAACCAGATTGATCATGTTGCGATCGACGCTAGACACCTTTCCAGCATCATGAATGTCGGAACTTTCTGAGGAGCTAACATCGACTCGGACCACTACCTCGTTGTAGCCAAAGTAGCACTTGGCGTTTCTAAGATCAAGGCAAAACAAAGAGATTCTGGGATAAGATACAACGTCAAACGGCTACAATTACAAGAGATCGCCAAATCCTTCTCCAACCGAGTCACTAGTAAACTCCTTCGGAGTTCTCCCCCACCAACAAATAGTATAGAGAACCAGTGAAAATAATGCCAAGATGCAATCGTAGAAGGTGACTCTGATATACTTGGTTTCAAACAACCACCAACCCCCCCTGGTTTGATGAGGAATGCCGACAGGCACGCTAAGCGACGCTGCAAAGAAAGGACGAGAGCAGTTCACGAGCTCTATTAGGAGAAGATGAGAGAGGAACACCGACTTCTGAGAAGGGAAAAGAGAGAGCATGACATGACATTACATAATCCCCAAACAGAAGGCTGCAATGACGAAAGTAGAAACATCATAGTAGAGCCGCAGTCAAAGGTGAGGATATGGAAGGACCACTTCTGCAGACTGTATAACGGCGCGCGCTGACGAACCGAGTTCCGCTGTCAGACAGGATGATCCATTCAACATAGACGACGAAAACCAAGAATCCCGTCCTACCGGCTTAGACGAAGTAAAGATTGCCATATCTAAGCTGAAGGCTAACAAAGCCGGTGCATCAGATACCTTGAATGACGAGATCTTCAAATCAGCTGGAGATAATTTGGTAAGGAGCATGCATCAACTTATCTGTAAGATATGGTCAGAAGAAAACTTTCTAGATTAATGGTGTCTAGTTTTGGCATCCCTGCCAAACTTGTCCGTTTGTGCAGGATGACCATGGAGAATTCGAGCTGCTCCATAAAGGTTGTAAGCAACTTAACCGAACCTTTCGATGTGAAAAAAGGCTTTAGACATGGTGATACGCTGTCACTCGATTTTTAAACACAGTCCTTGAAAGAATTGTGATGAGCTTCCACGTCAACACTAGAGGCACTATCTTTCAAAAGTCTGTCAAATTTCTGGCATATGCTGATGATATTGACATACGCGGAAGAACTCAACGTGGTGTCAATGAAGCTTTTTTTGAGTCTTGAGGCAGAGGCGTCAAAAATGGACCTACAACACACACATTTGGGCCAAAACGTCATCATTGACAGACGTAACTTTGAGGTAATTAAGGACTTTGTCTGATCTGGGATCTGGCTATAATTAACAAAGCTTTTATACTTTTGAAACTCGAGTATATTTCTTGTATTAAGGCTGGTGCGCCAATGATGTCTTAAAGTATTTTGGATATAATTCGAAAGAGAATTTCAAAAATGGTAGCCGATCGTTTTCTTATTAATGCATTTGCAACTCTACACCGTCTGAATGGCTCGAGCTTTTTAATGGCACATATAAATCTGTTCAGGAAGTTCATGGAGATTTTTATCAATGAATTATGTTTATTCATGAATGTACGTTCGTACGTCTTTACGTTCGCGACGTTTTTTTCGTCGTCCATAGCTCAAGAACCAGAAGAGATATCGACTTCAAATAAATTTTGTTATATAGATAATAAGGCAGAAAGACGCAGAAAGGGCTCTTAAGAATATTGGGTGGGTGGTTTTTTTACCATAGCAGATGAAAATTTTGATTAACCCAAAAAATCTCATGAACCAATAACGCTAGAGACTTCAATTAAATTTTTTATTACGAGTATATATTGAAACGTGATACCAAACAAATATATTTTTGGAAAAAAATCTAACTAACGATTTTTTATATACATCAAAAAAACTGAAAAGAAATATTTGTCAGCTCTAAAATTTTACGATTAAAAGATGATTTTATCTCTAAAACAATTTTGTCCAACGCAAAATAATGTTTTCAACATCTGGTAAAATTTTGAGAAAAATCGAATTGATAGTTTTTTTTTATAAAAAATAAAAACCTAAAAAAAACATAACTCGAAGTTGGTAAAACTTGAATTTCGACTCAAATATCTTTTCAAAAATTTGAGATGATGGTATCCAACTAATTTTAGCTTATAAGAAATATTGTTTTCACCATTCGGTAAAATTTTGAGAAAAATCGAATTGACAGTTTTCTTACAAAACATAAAACCCTAAACAAAAATTAACAAAAGTTAGTAAAAATTGATTTTCGACTCAAATAACTTTTCAAAACTTTGAGACATTAGTTTTAAACTAATTTAATCTTTTAAAAAATATTGTTGTCAACATTCAGTAATATTTTGAGTAAAATCGAATTGACAGTTTTTTTTTTACAAAAAATTAAAAACCTAACAAAAAAATAACAAAAGTTGGTAAAAATTGATTTTCTACTAAAATATCTTTTCAAAAATTTGAGATATTGGCTTTAAAATAATTTTGTCTTATGAGAAATATTGTTTTCAACATTCAGTCAAAAAATAAAACCCTAAAAAAAATTAATAAAAGTTGGTAAAAATGGATTTTCGACTCAATTATCTTTTCAAAAACTAAAAATATTAGCTTCAAATTTATTCTTTTCTTATAAGAAATATTGTTTTAAACATTGGGTAAAATTTCGAGAAAAACCAAATTGACAGTTTTTTAACAAAAAATAAATACTTAAAAAACGCATTACTAGAAGTTCGTAAAAATTGATTTTCGACTCAAATATCTTTTCAAAAATTTGAGATATTATAGGCTTCAAATTAAATTTTAATAAAAAATATTGTTTTTAACATTCAGTATTTTTTTTATAAAAATCTAACAGTCAGTTTTTTTATAAAAAATTAAAATCTACAAAAAATTACGCAAAATTGGTAAAAATTGATGTTCGGTTCTCGATATCTCGTGAATAATAGAAAACATTGGCTTTAAATTAATTTATTTTATCCAATTTGTATTTGTTTATATTAGAAATAAAAACATTTAAGAAATGCTACTAAAATTGGTAAAAAGTCGTTAACGACTAAAAATCCGTTAACACAAATAGATTTTGAAATCAAACTATTTCATAATATGCAAAATATTGTTGGTTATTTTTAAATTTTTAAGAATAATTTAACTGATAACTTTTTTAACAAAACACGAAAACCTACAAACCTTTTAAGCAAGACAAATCGACAGACGGGATGGGAAGTTATCAGAGTGGCTCGCCACAGCCTCTTTTTTCTTTTGAAATTAATACTCGAAGACTCAACTAGACAACTTCTTCTTCCGATATCTCGGTGTAATAACTCAAAAGTCAAACCAGGTTATTTTTTAATTTTTTAAATTACTTCTAATTTGCTTTAAAAATAATTTTGATATATTTTCGATTGAGTTTAAGCTGTCTTACTGTACATTTTATTAATGAAATTATTTTTATTTGTAGACTCCTCGTTAATTTGTTGGCGGATAAAGTTAATAATTACGTGTTCTTTCTGCTTTTTCACTTAGTCCACATAATTTATCTTTTTAACTTATACGTCGAAATGTAACATTCGCTACATAGCTTATTACTAGAATATATTTTTCATCTTTTCTCTGTTTCAAAATATTAAAGATATGCGGATGAATGTTGCTTTTTTTTGAACATAATCATCCATCATCATATTATCGTGGGCTTTTAAAAAACTTCTTCATTATATTTCATTTGTCTGTGTCTAAAATTGATATGCCCTCATATTCCATAGCACACTCATCACCATTATTATCATTATCATCAACGCCGTCAACATTATCAACATAAGTTCTATTATACGTTCGCGAGTATTCCTCAAGGCCACAACAAATTCCTACCTATCTACCTTCTTATACCGCCCTTCATCATATAGCTACCGCAACCTAAAGAACAACAAGCCAAACATCGAGAACCATTAAAAAGTGCTGGCGAACTCATTTTTATAACATGGACAGGATACAGTACAGCATCAGCATCAGCAGCGGAAAATGTTTCACCAAAAAATGTCCAAGTGGACAGAAAGTAGATAAAACGAGAAGCTCAACTGCCACTTAATTTTCGCATCCCATTATCATTAATTTACTTTTCCGCATCAAAAAGGATGTTGGAATATACCTTTTTATTCTTTCAAAAATTGAAAGCCAAGTTGACTACAAAAGCTTCCCCCATCAACGCCAACGGAATGGATGGACGGATGGATGATAATATGCAAACGACGACGGACGATGGATGAACCGGCTCGGCTCTTCAGCCTAAGCCAAGTCGCCAATCTGGGATGGAGAAAAACTTCATGTTTCTCTTTGGACAACAACAACAACAACAAAAATGCAAACAACATTTTTATGTCTGTACATACGTAAATATATATATACTTATCTATATATAAAAATAAACAACAACAAAAACAGGATGAATCATAATCATAAAGGGAACATCAACAACAATAACAATAAAACTTCTAAAAACATAATGGAAGCTCAAGAGATAAGAATGGGGGTTTAAAAAGTGAGTGTGGGCAATGGGAAAGTGAGTTGGAAGGAACCCATCATACTCCAGAATAGGAAAAAAAGATTCCATAACAAATAAAGGCCTTTCCTTATTCTGTTAATCCCTCCGACTCATCCAAGGCTCAGGAGCAACACCAAAAGCAGCGGAAGTAGGATTAAATTTATAAAAACGTATATACTCGTACCTACCTATGTAGGTACATAAATGTGGTCGGGGGAGAGCTGTATAATCTTTTATGGCATCTCCTTTAAGGCTCATTATAGTATCAGGATTTCATGCACATATAACAAAAGAAGAAGGCCGAAAGTCCGGAAAGATTTAACACCGAAAACACAGTTACCCTGTTAACGTTACAGTATACACCGCCGCCGCGCCGCCACCACCACCACCGTACTGTCCGCCGTACAACTCACTTGCAGTTTCACTTTTTTTGATAATTCAGCAGCTTGATGGGGCTGTTTTTTAAAGATGATTACCGAATATCATTTTTACTGCAATAAAATTGTTACAAGGACTCTCAAAATGGGATTAAGAAACTAGTCAAAATTTTGAAACAAAATCACGTATTTTTATCAATTTCCGTTGGATTCAGTCAAGCCAAGGGACCGAGGACCTTCCAAGTACTTATTTTCAAAATAACATCAAAGCAATTCGAATGCTTTTTAGTAGATAAGCAGATCAGTTATTTAGGGAAATAGACCACAAACGGTTTGTGGAGGTTTAATCTATACTCAGAAAGTCAAGAGCTCTAAAAGGAGAAGAACTGAAAAATTAAAAATAAGGCAAGGACTGCTCAGAAAATATCAAGCGCAATCATTTCTGTAAAATTAAGTCCGATTAAGAAAAGAGTTCGCTTTGGGTATGAACTTTGAGGGCCACTGTGGGTTTTGGTTTAATCACATAGTTCTGATTGCAGAAAATCCCACAAACATACGACGAACGACCTTAAACTGGTCAAGTTGAGGCTTAAGAAATGTTTAGTTCTTGTGACCGACGAAAAATTTATTGCTTCGATATTTTCTGCAGACCTTCTATGTTTACGACGAAGGGTATTAAGCTGGTTGATCGTTTACTCAAATTCGTCCATAACACTTGGAATATTTCTCTAGAGATGACGATTAAGGTGACCGTAAAATAGACGAAATTTACAGAAATTTAAGTAAACTAAACAATCAAAGGATGATGAAGATCCTTTTAATGCTTAACAAAGTGTTATCAATTTCAAATGTTAAATAGAAAAAGTCGAAATCATACACATTGGTTTTGAATGTTTGCTTATTGCAGCCGGGTAAAGCATTCTAAATATAGGAATTCCTGTTTCCTGAGCTTGATAGGCAGAAACAGGACTAAATGGTGAACTTATGAGTATTGCTAGAAGTGCAGGTATTTCGGTTGAATTGCTTGATGGAATACAACTGGCTATTTCACTAGAACACAGTTTATATTGACAGACATGATATGATGGGAGATACCAATGGCTTTCTTAAAAATATTTTACTATTGGAACTTATTGTTGTGGCAAAACAGAATAAATTACAGCCAATGTGACAGACGGGCCTTCAGCAATATGGTCTCTATCAATTGCCAAAGTTCCAAATCTTTTGTTGGAGCACTTTATAAACATTTAAATTCGGGTGTTTTCATAAACGTCAGGAAAGCTTAATCAATGAACGAGTGGTTATCAATCTGGTAATACTTTTTTCGGAGTTGGTTTTTTTGACAGCTGTCACATAATTTACATAAGCTCTGTTTGATTTTCCATTTTAAAATGAATAGACTTACTCGTAAACAAGGTTTGTTAGGTTAGGTTAGGTAAAAGTGGCTGTCGCTGAGAGAGTAGGACACAGATGCATCTTGAGGCTTTCTTCTTAGCTCAATGAAACCAGTTTGAGTCCCTTACTAAACGTGAAAGACTGATTATGTTAATATAATTGGGATCGTTATAAGAATTCTCCTAGGTAATTCTTGCGTTTTGCTCCTCTTTCTCATGTATTCAGCTTGTGCAAAACTCATTTGATAGTGCCCGGTTATGACACCGATTATCGAGCTTGTGATATGCTTAGAGATAGCAAGTACCTTGAGCGCTTTAAATCTAGTGTAGGCCAGATATTTTTTGTGATCTGACACGTGGTGATGTTATTCCACCTGATGTTTGCCTTCTTCATAGCGTTTGGCATAATTGTTAGAATACGTTAAACTGTTCCATTTCTGGTGAGTTCATCTGCCTTAAAACATTCTGGTATGTCTCGACAGCCAGCAAAGGTGAATATTAAACTGCTGTACCATTAAAGATGGACTGTTATAGAGTTTGTAGGTACAGAGTCCAGAGATTTGATAGCTGACTCACTATCTGAGAAAATACGGATATCATATGTTCATATCACGTTTTTCTTAAGGAGAAGACTTCTTTTATTGCCAAAAGTTCCGCCTGGAACACGGTACAATGATTGGGAAGGCGGAATGAGAGACTTAATTTCAGTCTTTCAGAGTACACACCTTCACCAACCTCTTGATTTGTTTTTGATTGATCTGTGTAAACGTGGATTGACTCGTCTGCCAAGAATGCCCTATCCACACAGAAGATCTGGAAAGTATAGAAAATGGAAGTTTCTGTCGAATTGCAATTGGGGGATTTTGTATTTTGTGTGTTTTGGAATTGATTCTAAATACTTAAGAAATACGGAGTGGCCAATAGTGTTGTTACCCACTGCGATGAAGTTTTTTGGCGTGAAGCGGAGCGTGAAGCAGAGCTTTTAGCAAGCTGGACGTTGAACTTTATTTAGTTTGTCGCGACTTATAGCTTTTTATAAAGCAATCCACCGTACTTCCACACCGTATAGAAAAAAATGGTCTGATTACCGATGTGTATAACCAATTTGTAGCTCGGGGTTGTAACCCCTATTTATTACGTATAGCTTTATTGCAAGAGAAGTGTGCTACAGTTGCTTCTTTGACTATTTCTTATATACTGCGTTTCCTATTTCCTTTTTTCTAAAATAATACCCAGATACTTAAACTCGTCTTATAACTTTATTTTTATTTCTTTAATTTAGAGATTAACATATGGCAGTTTGTATTTCCTCGAAAATAGGACTAATTCGGTTTTTTGTCGGTTGACACCCAGTTCACACTGATCAGCCCAAAGTATAAGTTTGTCTAAGGCAATTTGTAAAAGTTCTTTTAGGGTGTTAAGATGCTTTCCCGAGACCGCTATAGCAACGTCATGTCATCCGCATAGGCAATCACTCCACATCCAGGCCAGTTAGGATTTCATTTACCATTATGTTCCAGGGGAGAGGGGATAGAACACCACCTTGCGGTATCCCTTTACTAACGAATCTTCTAGCAGAAGAATTGCTCAGTTTTGAGTTAATTATTCAGCGTTATATGAATTAACTACCCAAGAGAACTCTTTACGTTTACAGATGTTAGTGCAGATGTGTCCTTCTTGTCAAAAACGCTTTCGATGGCAAGGAAAACAATCATAGTGAACTCTCTATGATGAAGGGAGTATTCAATGGTGCGTACTAAGGTGTGTAACGCCATTTCCACCCATCATTTGCCTTTGCAGTAGGCATGTTGAAACATAGACAGTCTTGTATCAACACTTGCCCTTATATGTAATAGTAATCAATCTTTCTAAAAGCTTAAGAAGGAATGATGATATACTTATCGGTCTTATTAAGTCTATTTTTTTTAGCTGCGGGAAATTTGATAACATAAGATTTCAGTATTTCGTATAGTACTGCCAGGGACTTAAGAACCAAGCACCAAACCTTGTCAAAGGCTTGAGCTACATCTTAGAATAAAGCCGCGCATACTTGTTACTCTACAAATGCCCTTTCCACCATATCCGTATCTCGATGTATTTTGTCTATCGTGGATTATTTATATCTAGATCCACAATGATGGTTTGGAATAAGTCTTCGGTCTTTTATTATACTTTTGCCATGATATCGGTCTGTAAGATATTACTTTTATTGGTGGCCTAGGTATAAGTATAGAGTATGCGTTTATTAAAAATTGGAGTTTTTTGAAGGCTTCCCATTGCATTTCTATCAAAACCTGAGCAGTGATAAGTTCGTATGCTGGTGATTTTTATTAGATAACATAGCTGACACAAGCTTCTTACTTCTTTGAGCGTGACAAAAGAAATTTCACATTCGTCGTTCCTGTCAATAAATTATAAGCCGTATTTGCTTGGAATGTTGCTGAGAATAAATTAACGTTTGCTAAGATGAATTCTGATTCCATTGGATAAAGCGTTAAAGCATACCTTGCCTTTGAAACTTTAATCAGATTATAAAAGGGTGCATTATAATTTGTCGTCCATTTTGGTCAAACATATAACTTTATTATCAATACTAAACAATTTTGAAAGAAAAGTTTACTTATTGAAAATGTGATTACTTATTGATATTGTGATTTATAGCTATTGGAAGATTTTATGGAGACGTACTAATGTTATGAACTACTCAAAACATCGCCTCAATGAAAACAAGAATGATTTTAGCAAAATCACTTCTCATTCCCCTACTTTGGCAGTGAAATTTTTAAAGATTTGTATTTTTGTATGTAACGCATAAACTCAAAAAGTACTGGACCGATTTTAATAATTCTTTTTTCATTAGAAAGCTACATTATCACTGAGTAACATAGGCTATATTTAGTACTAGATTACTATGGAAATCTTTAGAAATTCCTAATAAACCCAACCGAAGGTGTACAAAAATTAGCCATAAAATGTCTTTCATCGCATACACTGCGAAGAGTATTAATGATTGGACAAAAAAATGTTTTCTAATTTAGTGATTCATGGTCGTTTTAATTAGCATGCTTATAAATTATAAATATCTGTATACCTATTTATGTCTACCCGTGCGAAGCCGGGACGGGCCGCTAGTATTATATAGTGTTGCAAGGTATGTTTTCTGTCTAATTATAGATACGTTCAAGTTTCTGCATACTCTAAGAAAATACACAATTTATTTTCTTTAAAAACACTAACAATGCTAAATATAGTATTCTGCAAACAAAATACAATACAGTTTAAAAATAATATATCTTTTACTTAGAAAAAAATAATCTCTTCCAATAATTTTGTTCCGTTCTTAAAATACATAAATACCTACATTTCCTTCCTTACAATGAACGTATATGACATTTGCTAGAAGATATAAAATTACTACTACCAAAATACCAATTTTATTTTGATTTATAAACTTCGAGGTCACAAAGGAGTATTTTTATTTAATCTCTCCGAAGAGGAAGACGAATATTTACCCAGAAACAAACATAAACATAAAGAATTCTTCCTTGTGAGCCTTAAGCAAAGATAGAATAACATATCTACGAGTATATATGACCAGCCCTAAATGTCTGGCCTATTCCAGGCAATGATATAAATTCAATCTTTACTTAGAACACGCGTTTGCTATATGAAACAACAAGCTTTATATTATATATATGTAAATCAAACTTCTTTACTACCTCGTTGTTTTCTTTATATGAATATTATTAGACATATAAATAGACCATATACATTTATGTATAGGTATGTTCTTGCTTGCGTCTGGTATATAAATTTGTTTATTAGGTATGTCCTAAATCCACCCTAAAGGCTAAGCCGCTAGTAAATCCGTTGGATAAACGAATGTTAAAAAGTTGTCAGAATGTTAGTTTAGTAACTGATGGAAGATGGAAGTTGACCTTCATTAGAGGATGAGGGATATGATGAAGAAACTTAAATTCAGATTTGTGGAATTTTATGTTTCTGAGACAATCTACTTCTACTACATTTGGACATGTCCTTTATGTCTTAGAAAAACATGATGGGTATTTTACAAATGTATAATATTATTGTTGGCAAAAACGTGACGCTATGTCTTATGTGTTAACGTCTGAAAGTAATATTTAATATTTGTACTGTAATTATTGCTGTGGTCAACAAAGGACAAATTCTAATATGCAATAATTAACACAATATCTTTGATGGATCAAAAACAAATGAAGGGGTTGGGTGAGGTGTGTACTCTGAACGTGTGCGAATGTAAATAATTCGCGCAAATGCAAGCACAACTTTAAGATATTTGAACATTAATTCATTTTTTTTTAATTCATTTAGTTCATTTCAAATAATAATAAGTAGGTTCCACAAATTGTTAAATAAGATAAAAATGTCATTTGAATGTCAAGATTATATAACGAAATTAATGGATTGTATATATTTGTGATTGTACACTAAGTCATATGATAGAAATTAAAGATTATTCTAATTACAAGTTTGGACAAGACAACGTCTTTTCTTTTTGGAACATTTTAAATCAGCATATTTTTTCTAAAACTTTGCTAAAGGTTCTAGTCGAAAACAGAACGACTGAAATTAAGTTTCTCATTTTGCCTTCCCAATCATTGTAGCGTGTTCAAGGCGGAACTTTTGGCGATAAAAGAAGTCTTCTCCTGGCTTAAGAAAAACGTGATATGAACATATGATATCCGTATTTTCGCAGATAGCCAGGCCGATATCAAATCTCGATATTCTGTCTCTACAAACTCTATAAAAGGCCATAACTGTCGATCATCTCTAGTAGAGATGGCATAACAGTTATTATCAACCTTAAATATAAGGCAGATGAACTCGGCAGAAATAAAAAAGTTGTCATAACCGAGCACTGTCTAATGGGAAATCACGCCACGCGGTAAGGCGTATTCTCAAATGACTTTTACAGAAGCTGTATGGATGAGGAAGAGGAGGAAACAGTTCTTCACCTCCTCTGTACGTTTCCTGCTCAGCTCAAAAACGTAAGAATTACCTAGGAGAATTCTTCAATAACGATCTAAACGATTTTAATCATATTAAAATAATCAGTCTTTCACGTTTCTTAAGGGGATCAAACTAGTTTCATTGAGCTAAGAAGAAAGCATCAAGATTCTTGTGATATCACAATGGGCCATTTAACTGGCCTAAGTGTGTCGTACTCCATCACGGACAGCCACTTTAACCTAACCTTTAAAAAAATAATTTGGGTGGCGCAACAGCCCGTTGAGAACTAGGGCCTAGTGACTTACAACTCTCAACTATTTCTGTGTGCGAGTACTATTGTCAGGGATGGAGGGGACCTACAGTTTAAAGCCGAACCCAAACGGCTAATTTGAGAAAGCACTTTTCATGACAAGAATTATTCTTGGAGAATTTGTTAATTTCTTGCAAGAGGCAGTACCCGTGAAAAAGCTTTGGATGCCATAGGCAGGGATCGAAACCAAGACCTCTGGCATGACAGTCCAACGCACTAACCATCATGCCACGGGTACTACCCTAAGCTTTGGTGTTGCTTATTTTCCTTTTATCGAAATTATGATACCTCAAAAATATTGGAATATCATGCAAGGATTTTTTTGTTCTACTTTTTTTATGGATTCATTTTTTTTAAATTAAATTAGAAACCTCTTTTAATGAAATATGCTATAAGATATTTCAAAGAATTTTACATTTCTGGAAAAATAAAAATCTGCAATGAATGTTCTTTCTATTTTTCAAAACTTTGCCACGTCCAGAAGTTATGTGTTCGAGAGTATTTCTTCTGTTTACCACGTTTTGACTTTGCCTATACAGTATCTAAATATGTTCTTCGTGCCTTGAAAGAAAATAATTATCATCATAGATAACAAGATGCAAAGTCAAAAGTTTGATTATGTTTTGATCGCACGTTATAAATTTTCAAAATAAGTTGGTCTTCGTGTTTTGTTTTAATCGTATATAAATTCTGCAGAGTTATGAATTTATTTCTGAAATTATTTATAGATAAGTATATATTGGAAACAAGCTTAAAAAACCTTGGGGCTCTCAATTAAAAATTGAAGAAAACAAAAAAAAAAACAAAATTTCAATGAGCACATACCCAAGAAAGAATGTATGCTAATGTATGAAACAAAACAGGAATAGAAAAGTTTTGCAAAAGTTAATTGATATCTGATAAAAGTTTTCTACAATTTGACACCTATTTTTCTTATATACATACATCAAAAAAGATACATACCTAGGTACTATATTATTTTAAATATTTGCAGGCTAAAACACAGAAAGATAGATAGATAGGTTATAACGTTTATGTTTTGTGCAACAAACCATGATAAGTCCCATCTGAGCATAAAAAAGAGGAAGAAGTTGTAGCCATAAATTGAAATGATGCCATGCCTTGCCTTTCCTTGCCTTGCTTTGCCTCGATGTCAACGAGAAACTTTGTATCACTTGAACTTTCGTATCAATTCCTTTGGGGTGAATACTCCAACTACTCCAACAAACACTAATATATTGTATAGGTCGTGTATAGCAAGCAGGAGCAACAACTAGACTCTATACCATCCAGTACGGTACCAGAAACAGTTCCATAAGGCTTTGCAAACGAAAAATGTCATAAAAAACAATTTCGCCCCCTGGGCCCCCGGGGTAAGTTTGAGTTTCTCCTCACACCTCACACGTCGCATAGGAAAAAGATGGATATCAAAAAAGCAATATAAGCTGACTTTTTAGTGAAAATGATACTAAATTTTAGATTAATTTTTTCTCGTTTGGTTTGGTTTGATTAAGGGGCAAGGCAAGGGACAAAGACAGGGTTGACAAAAATTGTTTGATGAAGTTGGTGTTCGGGTTCCGAAAAAAAGTGTTGAAAAGTTCTTTTTTTTTTTTTTTTTGAAAGTAAATCCAATTTTAATCTCTCTGTTAAGGATGGAGTTTCACTGAGGATATCTAATTTTAATTTAATTAAAAACAAAATGAAAATAACAAAAAGAAAGAACTGCAAAAATTTCACAGGTAAAATGGAAAAAAGAAGTTAAGTTGTTATCCTTTGGGATATTGAGTTACCTTTATTTACAAACGAATTTTAATCTTGTTATCCCGTAGTAATTGGAAAAGCTAAATCTTTAATAAATTACAATTTTTAACTTCCAATAGGAAGGTATTATAATTGGTCCGATTTGTGGAATTGAATTTTATGACATTTCTCAAAGTTTCAAGGTAGCTAGAATCTAAATCAAATACCTGTGCGTGCGAGTCTATGAACGTTCACCGTCAGGGTGTCTATTTTCGCCGGCCATATCACGTTAACCGGCAGCGATATCGACTTTAAATACACTTTGTTTTATAAGTAAGGATTCAGAAAAAAACTTTCAAAAGAATTGAAATACCTAAATACCTCTCTAACCAATGACGATAGATATAGAGACTTCAATTAAATTTTATATTAAATATTGTGATATAATCCAAAATTAGTATGGATTCGAAAAAGATAATTCAACAATTCAAATATTTGTCACCTCAAATGTTTTTGCAACAAAAACTGGTATTACCTCCAAAGTGACGTTTTTGACATCTGGTAAAATTTGTATTAAAATCTAAGGGACAGTTTTCATACTGAATATAAAACCCTAACTGAAAAACAACTTAAAGTTGGTAAAAATTGATTTTCGACTCGAATATCTCGAGAATATTTTTGATCGTATTGACTTCGAAACTATTTAATTCTAAAGGCTTTTTCAATTGGCGTGGGTAGATTTTGGCGCCCCGTGGCAGCCATTATGTTTTGGTGACATCTGTAAAATCTTTTGTTTATTATTAAGTTGTTTATGCCAAATCATCATGGCAAGTTACACGATTGTATAGCACGGTCAAATGATAAAACTTTATTATCAAAATGAGTGTTCGTTATAGTAGTAAACAATCAGCCAACACCTGTACGTTCAAGGAACGCAAGATAGGCCGACAACATCGCCGCGGTCCGTGAAAGTGTACAGCAGAACAAGAATACGAGGCAGTCTATTCCTCGCCGTGCACAAGAACCCGGCCTTTTGCAGACTTCAACTTGGCAAATTTTGCGTCAGGACTTAGGCCTACACCCGTACAAGATCCAACTGACCCAGGAGCTCAAAGTTCATGACCATACACAACGCCGCCGCACCGTTTGTTCGCTGACTGGGCTTCGAATCGTTTGGAAGAGGACCCCAATTTTGGCCGAAAAATCATCTTTAGTGACGAGGCGCATTTAAAGATGAATGGCTGTGTGAACAAGCAAAATTGCCGTATATGGGACGACTCACGACACCTAACCACGCGAGGTTCACCAAGTGATAATGCATCCTCAAAAATTACCATTTGTTGTAAGCCGCGATTGACATTTTGCATGAACGATTTGAGAGTAAGGTTATCTCTCTTAGGGGTAATGTGAATTGGCCACCAGGGTCATGCGATTTGACCCCGCTAGAATTTTTCCTGTGGGGTTTCTCGAAGTCACAGGTGAACATAACACAGGCCAGCGCTCAAATTCAACCGGATCTATGCGGAAGAGTCATTGAAAATTAGACCAATCGGATCCGTTCCATCGTAAGAAGCCAAGCCGGGCATTTGAATGATGTCATATTCCACACTTAATGGCATACATGCGCCTTTCAAATAAAAAAAATAATTTTGTTAATACCACACACACAGCTTGTTTTATTCCATTTCAACATCTACCCGCCGATGTTAAGGTAATCGCATCACCTTGTCTAAAGCCGTTTTTGACAGCGGAAGGTTCTGTTAAATCGTTTCCAACCTTTATGGAGTGAAGCGAATTCTCTATGGTCATCCTGTACGAACGGACGAGTTTGACAGGGATGCCAAAACTAGACATGGCTCTTTACAGCTCGTCCCTGTAGATGCTGTCATATGCGGCCTTGAAATCAATGAAGTGATGGTGGGTGTCGATTTGATGTTCTTGGGTTTTTTTCATGATCTGCCGTCATGTGAATAATTGATCGACTGTGCACGTTCCTGGTCTAAAACCACACTGATAAGGACCTATCAGGTTGTTGATGATGGGCTTTAGACGTTCACATATTTCGGCAGAGAAGATTTGTAAGGGATGTTAAGTAGGCTGATTCCGTTATAGTTGGTGTAGTTTAGGTGTAGAGGGTCTCCTCTTTCAGTATCGGACAACTAATACTGATGTTCTATTCATCGGGCATGCTTTCTTCCGACCATATCTTAGAGATAAGTTGTTGCATGCTCCTAACGAAATTATCTGCAGCTGCTTTGAAGAGTTCGGCATTCAATCCATCTGCTTAGCTTAGACTTCAGCTTAGACATTGGAATCTTCACTTCGTCTGAGTCGGAAAGACGGGATTGTTGACTTTCGTCGTCTATGTTGAATGGATTATCCTGCCGACTGCATAATTCGTATCTTCGTCGCCCTAATACAGTCTGCAGAAGTGGTCCTTCCATATCCTCAGCATTAACAGCGGTTCCAGTATGATTTTCCACTTTCGTCTTTGCAGTCTTCGGTTCGAGGTTTATGAACTTGTACATTTCGTTTCACCTGTTCATAAAACTTTTGAACTTCATTTCTGCTTTTGAAACTCTCAAAATCTTCGAGCATAGGAGTCGGTGTTCCTCTTTGCTTTTCTGCTCATAGAACTCGTGAGCTCTCGTCCTTCTATTCAGCACCGCTTTGCGTGCTTGTTATTTGGCTGCATTTGCCTTCCGAAATTCCTCATCAATCCAGGGTTTCCTTGTTAGGGGCTGCTTGAAACTCAGCACGCCAGAGGCGGCTTCTCTGATTGCATCTTGGCAATGTTGTCACTGTTTCTCGATACATTCTGTTGGCAGCAGAGAACTTCGAAAAAGGTTACTTGTATTTAGTTCGGAGAAGGATTTGACAATCTCTTGGGATTGTAATCGTTCGAAGTTTTATCTTCTCCCAGCATCTTCCTGTTTTGCTTTGGAAACCCGAAGTGCTACCTTGGCTGCAACGAGGTAGTGGCTCGAGTCGATGTTAGGTCCTCGGAAAGTTCGGACTTCCATGATGCTGGAAGAGTGTGTAGCGTCGATCGCAATATAATCAACCTGGTTGCCGTTAGATTGATCTGGAGAACTCCAAGTTCCTTTGGGGATGTTGAGGTGTAGAAAACGCTTACTGGCTACCATGACGTTTCACTCCGTTGCAAAATCTATGATCTTAAATCCGTTAACGGAAGTTTTATCGTGCAGGCTGTTTTTTCTCGATTATTCCACTAAAGATGTCTTCCCTTCCCAGCTTGGCATTAAAATCACCCAGGACAATTTTAATATCGTAGCTAGAAGACTGCTCATATACTTTGTCCAAGAGCTCGAAGAACATATCCTTAATGTTGCTATCCTTCTCTTCTGTTGGGGCATTGGCATGTTAGGCTAATGTTGTCGAATTAAGCCTTGATGCGAAAGGTCATGAGGATCTCGTTCATGCACCTATAGCTCAAGACTTGTTGCCTAAGTCGATAACTTATAATAGATAACTAACAAAGCTTTTATTCAATTGTCTTCATATATTTGTATACTCATTTTTTAAGGCTCTAAAAACAGTACTTACTATAAATATAGACCATTAGTCGAACTATTACCGAAAAAAACAAGAGATCGAGAAAAAGACCCCAGAGAGACTGAAATGTTTCGATTTGGTTTATTGTTTGAAAATCAAAACCAAAAACCGTATAACGATTTATTCTCCAATAACTTCTTAAATATTCTAATGTTTTAAAAGTAAACCAATTAGTGATTCAATTAAACTGTTATTATCATCATTGCTTAACTAAACAAAAAGATCCTTGTACCTATTTAAAAACCAAAACTTGTAAATGATATAATAAATATGACATAATAAGAAAACAACCTTCATACAAAAGTGACGGGTAAACTTCTTCTTCTATAAAATGGTGACTATGTTTAAACTGTTTCATACAATTTTGCCAATCACTAAACGAAATTCGATGAAAATTGTCTTATTTGGCTTCGGTTTTCCTATAAAATTTACGAGAAAAACTTTGTGCGGTGGTGTTGCTCGTGCTGGGGCTCTCAGTTCTTGCCACTCCTTTCCGTTTCCTTTTCCGGCAATTAATCAAATTGTAACACTATCTACCCCAGATTTCGTATTGAGGGCCGCCATCGCTATCATCGTCTTATTTTTCTTTTTTATTTTATATTAAAGGGAAAAAAGTTTCATTCTCCTTTTCTTCGGTTTTAGTTCAAACCGATTTGTTTAAATTCCATAAACAGTTGTCCCGTCCCGTCGCGTCGTGCGTCGGTCGTTTGAGGATAAAGTTTGAATAAAATTCTTTGTGATTCTTTTTTCTTTTTGAAAATATATTCATTTTTATTGTTAAAGAAATAAAATCTATTTGAACGAAATGCCGGATAGGATATTGCTGAAGCTCTGTTTCGTGTGCACGGGAAAGCGGAAGAAAAGATTTTGGTATTAAAACTAGTTTTAGTAGTGTTTTGGTGATTTAATTTCGGTTAGCATATGGCTGGAAATGGAAATCTCGTAAAGTTTTTCTCTAAGCAGCGGATTTTTATTTTTATTTTGATTTTCTTTTTTTTTCGTTCAGATAAAAGTGAATAATTGACGGGAACATTTGGAGGATTTCTTTTATTATCATTTAACACTTTAATGAGGAATTTTAATAGTAAGATAAAATGTATATACATATTACCAGCGTCAATCGTTTTATCGATATCTTGACGATGAAAAATCAGTATATTTTGTTGGTTGTTTAAGACTGTCTTTTTTCGGAGGAAATTTTGAAATTTTGAAGATTTGGGAAAGCAATGTTATGCATGTGTAGTGTATAGCTAATGGACTAAATATTTTTAATAAAGTGTTTAATTTGCTTAAGCTGCTGATTGTTTAGGTTTTCTTCGGTACCGATGCAAGAAGATTTTCACCCATTCTAACTTTTAAAGCTTTTATCCGTCTCAAACTCGAGTACAATTCACATATCTTGGCAGGTGATCCAATAAAACACTTGATTCTCTTGAAAACGTTACTTTTGTCGAACTGGAACATTTGCAACACTGCTCTAGTGAAATAGCCACTTTTGGAGGCACTACACGAATGTGGAATGTTTTAGTAGCTGATTCAAACACTGAAAAAATGAATATTTTAAGCAACTATAACAACGCATGCCAATATGCCGTCTACCGTAAAGAAAATACAATTTAAAATAAATATACAATGAGAATAAGATTTTACAAATGAATTATAATTTAATAAGTAAGATTGTAAGATTGGACACAAAACTACAAAGTGTATTTCATTTCCATTCTGATCAAGATTTCAAAGCGAACAAACAGGATTTAAATCAGACCTATATGCGGTCTATAATTAAATTTTAGTATTTTAGTTCTGACTTTGAAAATCAAGCTCATTGCTGAAATTGAAAACTTATCTCTGAACTAATTGTGTTCACCTAGGGTAATTGTCGATAAACACTCCTTGACGTTTCCATACAATTCTGATATAACCTTTGGTCTATGCTAGCTATGCAGTGGTATAAAGACATTTTTAATTCTTCGATATTATCGGTTCGCAATGTGATCGGAAAGTCATTCAAAACAGAAGGATCATACCAGTTTTTTAATGGGCTGTAACCATTATCAAAACTTATCTTAAGTATTCGTTTTTGAAGGTTTAGGTCTAATCGACTCATTATCTTGATAATCTAGTACGCGTTTGCCTTTAAGCTTTTTAGAAAAATGTAAGGTAACCCAGACTCCGTACTCCGTATGGATGGCATAATTAGAGGTGTTCTTAGGTAGCATGAAAATTCGTTTGAAAAAATATCATTGGACATTTTATAGTTCTTCCTAATGCTCTAAAACTAATATGGAACCAGTATTTTTCTTTAGATCATATCCCCCTTTCTATAATTTGCTCTCACTGTTGTTTACACAATACTTAATAAATAAATTAGGTTGCGCAACAGTCCATGAAGAACCAGGGCCTAGTGACTTACAACTCTCAACCATTCCTGTGTGCGAGTAATGTTGTCAGAGATGGAAGGGTCCTACAGTTTATATGCCGAATCTGAACGGCTAATTTGAGAAAGCACTTTTCATGACAAGAATTACTCTTGGAGAATTTGTCAATTTCTTGCAAGAGGCAGGACCCGTGAAAAAAAACTTAAGATGGCATAGGTAAGGATCGAACCCACGACCTCTGGCATGCCAGTCCAACGCACTAACCATCATGCCTATGAAAAGTTAAAAATTTGACATTTTTCGACGTTTCAAGGTCACTAGGGTCTAAATAAAAGATTTTTAGAGAGATGTCTATACGTGCGTGTATTTGTACGTTCGTACGTCCATAGGTTCGAAAAGCTTTTTTCGTCGTCCATATCTCAAGAACCAGTAGATATAAAGACTTCAAAAAAATGTTGTTATGCAGATAATAAAAAGGACTCTAAAATTATACCATAAACGGACCGGTGTCAGTAAGCGATTTTCGGTGACAGGCACCGATTTTCGATGTAAGTCGATTAAAATCAAAAATGTCTAAAGTGTGCAATGAAATTTTAGTAGAGAATTCAAAAGAATGCAAATACTTCCAAAGAGTGCAAGAACTTCATTAGAATACCAAGACTTCAAAAGAATTCTAAGATTGGATGACGTCTAAAACGATTAAAATCAAATGATTGGAAATTGGATGCATTCAAGTGATAAAATCTTTGTATTAAAGTCATAGAAGATTGCATTCAAAAAAGATTGCATTCTTTTACAAACATGTTATTCAACTGAAGAGGTATCATACAGTTCAACTCCACTTCACTTCACAATTTGTCTCAATATAAACCGTGGAACAAAGTTCATATAGACCTGTCATAAAGTATTTTGAAAGTTGGCCCAAATGCAATTTCAAATTACAATCAAGGATATTGTCAAATTCTACACGCTTGACTTTAAAGCATAAAAATCCTAGTTGCACGATTTATACATATTTCCATTTTTAAAAAAGTTTAAATTTAACGATAATTTAATTTATATTTTATAACTACTCGTTTAATATCCTTGCACAAAGTAAAACATAATTTGTTGTACGAGTATATCAATTTAAAATTTATGGCTAGGATAGGTACTACGAGTATGTATCTTGTTTTTCATGACCCAATCGTTTAATCAAAATGCGCCTAATAAAATTATCCACGTTGACAAAGTTCACTGCAGTTATAAAACAAAGTGCTATTATTCCCCGAAGTTTTTGGGGTTATAAAAAGCCCATAAACAATTGTGCCATCTGTAAATTAGTTGAAAATGCTTACATACTCGTATATTGCACCAAAAACCTGATCGATGTCATAAAACACGGGCCACTTAATACAAAAGCCTCAAAAAATAAAAGTACCTATAGGTTTGTCAAAGTGTGTATTAAATAAAACAAAATAGCAGCAGCAAATAAAAGTAAACAGAAAAGTTTAAAACGAACAAAATTTATGATCCACCATGAAATTTGCTGGGTAATGTCGATATGTAGACGCTCCCTTATATTTCATAGATATTCCCTCATATCCCAGTGAAGATAAACGGAATGATCAAAATGAGGACTATATATATAGGTTTGGAAATAATATACCTACCTTCTCGTACCTCGTATACATACATCGCTATCATCGTCTTATTTTTCTTTTTTATTTTATATTAAAGGGAAAAAAGTTTCATTCTCCTTTTCTTCGGTTTTAGTTCAAACCGATTTGTTTAAATTCCATAAACAGTTGTCCCGTCCCGTCGCGTCGTGCGTCGGTCGTTTGAGGATAAAGTTTGAATAAAATTCTTTGTGATTCTTTTTTCTTTTTGAAAATATATTCATTTTTATTGTTAAAGAAATAAAATCTATTTGAACGAAATGCCGGATAGGATATTGCTGAAGCTCTGTTTCGTGTGCACGGGAAAGCGGAAGAAAAGATTTTGGTATTAAAACTAGTTTTAGTAGTGTTTTGGTGATTTAATTTCGGTTAGCATATGGCTGGAAATGGAAATCTCGTAAAGTTTTTCTCTAAGCAGCGGATTTTTATTTTTATTTTGATTTTCTTTTTTTTTCGTTCAGATAAAAGTGAATAATTGACGGGAACATTTGGAGGATTTCTTTTATTATCATTTAACACTTTAATGAGGAATTTTAATAGTAAGATAAAATGTATATACATATTACCAGCGTCAATCGTTTTATCGATATCTTGACGATGAAAAATCAGTATATTTTGTTGGTTGTTTAAGACTGTCTTTTTTCGGAGGAAATTTTGAAATTTTGAAGATTTGGGAAAGCAATGTTATGCATGTGTAGTGTATAGCTAATGGACTAAATATTTTTAATAAAGTGTTTAATTTGCTTAAGCTGCTGATTGTTTAGGTTTTCTTCGGTACCGATGCAAGAAGATTTTCACCCATTCTAACTTTTAAAGCTTTTATCCGTCTCAAACTCGAGTACAATTCACATATCTTGGCAGGTGATCCAATAAAACACTTGATTCTCTTGAAAACGTTACTTTTGTCGAACTGGAACATTTGCAACACTGCTCTAGTGAAATAGCCACTTTTGGAGGCACTACACGAATGTGGAATGTTTTAGTAGCTGATTCAAACACTGAAAAAATGAATATTTTAAGCAACTATAACAACGCATGCCAATATGCCGTCTACCGTAAAGAAAATACAATTTAAAATAAATATACAATGAGAATAAGATTTTACAAATGAATTATAATTTAATAAGTAAGATTGTAAGATTGGACACAAAACTACAAAGTGTATTTCATTTCCATTCTGATCAAGATTTCAAAGCGAACAAACAGGATTTAAATCAGACCTATATGCGGTCTATAATTAAATTTTAGTATTTTAGTTCTGACTTTGAAAATCAAGCTCATTGCTGAAATTGAAAACTTATCTCTGAACTAATTGTGTTCACCTAGGGTAATTGTCGATAAACACTCCTTGACGTTTCCATACAATTCTGATATAACCTTTGGTCTATGCTAGCTATGCAGTGGTATAAAGACATTTTTAATTCTTCGATATTATCGGTTCGCAATGTGATCGGAAAGTCATTCAAAACAGAAGGATCATACCAGTTTTTTAATGGGCTGTAACCATTATCAAAACTTATCTTAAGTATTCGTTTTTGAAGGTTTAGGTCTAATCGACTCATTATCTTGATAATCTAGTACGCGTTTGCCTTTAAGCTTTTTAGAAAAATGTAAGGTAACCCAGACTCCGTACTCCGTATGGATGGCATAATTAGAGGTGTTCTTAGGTAGCATGAAAATTCGTTTGAAAAAATATCATTGGACATTTTATAGTTCTTCCTAATGCTCTAAAACTAATATGGAACCAGTATTTTTCTTTAGATCATATCCCCCTTTCTATAATTTGCTCTCACTGTTGTTTACACAATACTTAATAAATAAATTAGGTTGCGCAACAGTCCATGAAGAACCAGGGCCTAGTGACTTACAACTCTCAACCATTCCTGTGTGCGAGTAATGTTGTCAGAGATGGAAGGGTCCTACAGTTTATATGCCGAATCTGAACGGCTAATTTGAGAAAGCACTTTTCATGACAAGAATTACTCTTGGAGAATTTGTCAATTTCTTGCAAGAGGCAGGACCCGTGAAAAAAAACTTAAGATGGCATAGGTAAGGATCGAACCCACGACCTCTGGCATGCCAGTCCAACGCACTAACCATCATGCCTATGAAAAGTTAAAAATTTGACATTTTTCGACGTTTCAAGGTCACTAGGGTCTAAATAAAAGATTTTTAGAGAGATGTCTATACGTGCGTGTATTTGTACGTTCGTACGTCCATAGGTTCGAAAAGCTTTTTTCGTCGTCCATATCTCAAGAACCAGTAGATATAAAGACTTCAAAAAAATGTTGTTATGCAGATAATAAAAAGGACTCTAAAATTATACCATAAACGGACCGGTGTCAGTAAGCGATTTTCGGTGACAGGCACCGATTTTCGATGTAAGTCGATTAAAATCAAAAATGTCTAAAGTGTGCAATGAAATTTTAGTAGAGAATTCAAAAGAATGCAAATACTTCCAAAGAGTGCAAGAACTTCATTAGAATACCAAGACTTCAAAAGAATTCTAAGATTGGATGACGTCTAAAACGATTAAAATCAAATGATTGGAAATTGGATGCATTCAAGTGATAAAATCTTTGTATTAAAGTCATAGAAGATTGCATTCAAAAAAGATTGCATTCTTTTACAAACATGTTATTCAACTGAAGAGGTATCATACAGTTCAACTCCACTTCACTTCACAATTTGTCTCAATATAAACCGTGGAACAAAGTTCATATAGACCTGTCATAAAGTATTTTGAAAGTTGGCCCAAATGCAATTTCAAATTACAATCAAGGATATTGTCAAATTCTACACGCTTGACTTTAAAGCATAAAAATCCTAGTTGCACGATTTATACATATTTCCATTTTTAAAAAAGTTTAAATTTAACGATAATTTAATTTATATTTTATAACTACTCGTTTAATATCCTTGCACAAAGTAAAACATAATTTGTTGTACGAGTATATCAATTTAAAATTTATGGCTAGGATAGGTACTACGAGTATGTATCTTGTTTTTCATGACCCAATCGTTTAATCAAAATGCGCCTAATAAAATTATCCACGTTGACAAAGTTCACTGCAGTTATAAAACAAAGTGCTATTATTCCCCGAAGTTTTTGGGGTTATAAAAAGCCCATAAACAATTGTGCCATCTGTAAATTAGTTGAAAATGCTTACATACTCGTATATTGCACCAAAAACCTGATCGATGTCATAAAACACGGGCCACTTAATACAAAAGCCTCAAAAAATAAAAGTACCTATAGGTTTGTCAAAGTGTGTATTAAATAAAACAAAATAGCAGCAGCAAATAAAAGTAAACAGAAAAGTTTAAAACGAACAAAATTTATGATCCACCATGAAATTTGCTGGGTAATGTCGATATGTAGACGCTCCCTTATATTTCATAGATATTCCCTCATATCCCAGTGAAGATAAACGGAATGATCAAAATGAGGACTATATATATAGGTTTGGAAATAATATACCTACCTTCTCGTACCTCGTATACATATTCCAACCAACCAACAATTTTCAAAACATCCTTCCAACTTATTTTCCCTGGAGAGTCATTGTTCGCACAATAATAAAATAGAACATAAAATATATATTATTTTATATTTTTTTCAAAAATTATATAAAACCCACCATGATGTCCCAAAGGGGAAGAAAAGTTGAGAACAGATGCATTCACCTAATACGAGTACACCACCCATTACCACCAGAATAGGGACCAGAGAAGTTTGAAGGGAAGTGTCAACAACATCACAAAAAGTTTTCGGCAACTACTGTCGCAATAGTGACATGTTCGTTGTTTTTGGTTCTATTTTCAATATGGATGGGATTTTCTTTTTTGTTTTTCATTTTGTGTTTGTATATTTCTCTAAAAATCCAAATATAATTTATTGTTTCGCCTGGTTAGAGATATTTAGGTTTTAAATCAAATGGAATTAGAAAACTTTATTTATGCTAGTAGGGGATTCACGAAAACCAATACAAACAAAATCTATTTCCATCACTGTTCAAAAGGACATGGCGAAAAAACAAAAACTTTGTGATTCGTGGAAATTAAAAGTTATGTATTTGATAATTATTTTTCGTCCTTCAGGGAAGCACGACTTTTTCATTCTGGGGCTTAAATATTTATAGATATTCTAGTGTCTGGTTTGTTTCTTTAACTCTACTCGGAGCTTTTAATGAAAAATCCAAAATTAAAGGCTGCATAAAAGATGTTGGTAACCACCAACAACTGACACAATTTCTTTATAACTTGGCCTTAAGATAACTTCTAGAGGTTAAATTAAATTGTTTAACTCTGACCATAAGAAAAATGCATTCTTTAAGGTCGATGTCTTTACGTAGAAAAAAAGGGGTTGGGATGGGCCCACACTGATAACTTCCCATTCCGTCTGTCGATTTGTCTTGCTTAAAACTTTAACAAATTATGCATAACAATATTTTGTTTGAGATAAATAATTTTAAGTTAGTATTGTAGGCTTTCTAATTTAATTCAGGGTATTATCTATGAGACCGAAGTGTATATTTCTATAAAAGAGCTTTCATTGTTGTACATAATCTATATACCTACATATATTAAATCGTATAATCTTCATGCACATGCAATGTCAAACGGGATTTTGTTAAACGAAATTATTTAGTTTTTAATAAATGATCACTTGTTGTTATGTGTTGAAAATAATAAGAAGACGTTGTTTTAATTAGAGTCTACAAAATCAGAAGTGGGATCGCTTAACCCAGTTTTTTTTCAATCAAGTCATTTTTTTATGTTTTATGTTTAAAGTCATGATCGGTCGTTTATGATATTTTTGATTACGAAAAGTTTTTAAAATTATGGCCAAAGAACGAACAGAGAAGTTTGTGCAAGAGGCAACAGTTGCCTTATTAAAAGAAAAATTAAATATCTTCGGACTAAGCACCGAAGGTAACAAGGCCACTTTAAAGATGAGATTGCAAGAGCATCTCGACGAGCTGAGTGAGCAGGAAATTTCCATTCAATTCCCCGAGCTTCAAGACGATTGTGAATCCAGCTCCGAGGACGAAGACGAGATGCAGCGCGAGAGAAATACTCACCAAGAAAAAATCAAAAAGCAGCAGGAAATTGCCAGGCTCAAGACACAACTTGTGGCATTATGCAGAACAAATGATGATGCCACCACCACGTGTCCAATGTTATTCAGAGATGTAGAAGATTCTGTCCCAAATTTTTCGAGGGATGATAATTTTTCCATCAAGCAATGGGTGCGGACTTTTGAAGAAGCTAAGGCATTGCACAGATAGGACGAGAAAAAAGCATTCATCTACGCTAGACGAAGTCTTACAGGCACCGCCAAATTGTTCCTTCGCTTTTCCCGTTACACAACTTGGATGTAACTCAAAACCAGCTTACTCCAAGAATTCCATCGAACGGTAATATCTGCTGACGTCCACGATGCACTCAGAAGCCGCAGAAAAAGAAAGGACGAGAATATTCACCAATATACGCTGGCCATGCAGGAGATTGACTTTCACGCTGAAATAGAGGACGAAGATTTAATCCGTTACATAATAAGAGGTATTCCTGATACTTTCTGTAATAAGCAATTACTTTTAACAGCAAGGAGTATGGATGATTTAAAACAAATGCTCAAGAAGTACCAAAAAATGAGATCTTATTGCCCGGACAATTTGACAACATCCTCTGCAGCATCCCCCGCATCTCAGTCTGGAAGCACGATGAAGAGATTTTTAAACGACAAATGCTTTAACTGCAATGAATCAGATCACATTGCTAGTGTCTGTCCAAAGCCTCGCCGTGAAAAAGGAAGCTGTTTTAAATGTGGCGAACAAGGACATTTAGCGCCTGCATGTAAAATCATTCAATATCCTGCCGAATCATCTTCGAATTCATCCGCCGTTCAACGACCTTCAACAGTTCTCTTGGTAGAGCAACCTGAAAGCGACACGGACTTGGATCCCTACGATGACGAAGTAATGATGAACACATTAAGCGACGACTTCACATTGCATGTTAAGTACCAGTTGTTGAATAATTTTCATAATGTCTGTTTCGAATTTCAAGCTAATTCTCTGGTAGACTCAGGAAGCCCTATAAGCTTCGTTTAAGAAAAACTTATACCAACTCATGTAATCCAGCCCCTACAAGAATAGTCCAGTCAAATTAGGCTTTCAGCTCGGAAAAATTCCCACCTAGCTGAATTTTGGTACACATCTTTTTTATATTGTTGTTAACAATGTGTAAAAAGTCGACCTCGATATCATGTACGCGTCAAAGGTTATTCAAGGTCAAAGGTCACGAAATTAGACTTTTTTTAATATCTCGGTTTTTATTGGTCGTACAAAAAAAGTTGTAATTATCTACAAAAATGGTCTTATAACATTTTCACGTCAAGTTGATAGTTTTTCCGTTATAAGGCCAACAAAGTGTACACTTTTAATGAAATATGATTTTTTCGCTAAAAACAAGTAGCCTTTGCGTTAATATTTCGCTTCATACTGTTTGTATAATAAAAATTGTAGAGGACAAAATTATCTACAAAATGGTTATATATGTATATATATCCAATCGCACTTGCGTTATACAAATTTTAATGTTTACCATACAAAATTACAATAATATATAATATCTATTATATCATATTATAATAACGATAATAAGAATGCATTCGTTTCCACACCACCATTGAGGTAGAAGCATGGTGCGTTTTTTTCATGGTTTCCCCGGTAGGCCTAGTCCATGTAGTCAACAATAATTGTTAAATAGTTATTATAGGTATCATAGTTATCGTCAAAACAAAGTAATAAATATTACATTTAAATTATTATTAATCATCAACATCGCTCTCGTCTGCATGCATTTCTTCTTCGTCATGTTGATCTTCATTTTTTCAAAATTAAATGTATTGTCTTCTTCCGTTAAATCCGCTGACAAAACTTCAAGTGTGTCTATATTGTTATCTAAAGCATTATCGGAACTTGAATTGAAACACGACTGCCCACGACAATGTCCACAAATAATCGAACATTTGATACCATTTTTTTTGCAACTGCAGTTAGTACCAAAGCCTTTTTTACAGTTACAAACAATTATATTTACCAATTCATCAGGTGCGGGTGGTAACATTGTCATTATAGGCTCCAAAACATTGTTATTCATTATCCACACCCAGTTTTCTGGGTTTAATTTGTTACCCAACCAAGTTTGTACCTGGTAATAAACTCGAAGCGGATGCTGTTATGTGGCGTTATTTGTTGGTGGTAGAGATGATAATTTCACAGGTTTATTATTTCTAGTTAGTTTAGCAAATGTTATATATCTGTAATTATCGATGGAGACCACTTGTTTTTGGGCGCCATACATTGCTAAAATAAATTTAATTCCATGTTTGAAAATGTCTTGAACGGAGAAATTTTGTTTTTTGAACACTGCACTTTGAAGGTTGGGACGATTTTCGAATAGTTTTAAAACTTTTATCTTTCCTTTATTAAAAAATGTAGATGTCATATCACATCCTGTGACAGCGTGCAAAAATTGTAGTGATCCATGCTATTAGTAGATGAGTATATTTTTGTGTCAACTTTTCCTTTACCGGCTTTTTAAAAAAAATTGTTTTTGCGACGGAGTGCGTGCTATTAGTATAACTAAGAGATCTACGTCCTCTCCAACAATAATAGTTTTCCGAGTGTATGCTTCTTCAATTGCTGTTTCTATAATAAGTACGTCAGCATCGTCTTGAGCTTGTTTTGAAACTATATTAACATTTTCTAATTTTTGCATCAATGTAGAAGCAAATCTGTTTTTATTCGATCGATTTGAAAGAAACTTTTCTTGACTTATAGGCACTTTCATTGTTTCATTAAAAAAACTTCAAAAGACCCACTAAATTCCTCAGACCGTCGAAACTTTATATTTTTATCGTTATATCCATTGAATACAACAATTACATTGGACCCAAAATGTTTTTTAAATATGCAATATTTTTATTAAATATATGTACATTGAAAAGTATCATCTTGATGCCATATAACACGATGCAAAAGAAATCCACCGTCGATGATATAGGTAGCGTTTGAAGTATCCATTTCGTAAAGACTTGGTTTAAAACATTTGAATAATGTGGATTTATTCGTTTTTCGCATACCTACATCGTCAAATATAGCCAAAAGGGTATGGAGATAATTCATATTTTAAATATTCATTTAGATTATCTTGAAATCTTGACCAAACACAACTAAATACTCATCTACTGCAGCGGGCCGGTCCGGCATATGAATGTCGAAGACAGCTGTGTCTATTGTTACTAAAAAAGGTCGAACTAGTCCTTATAAATACTATACATGTATATGTACAACCTGTTACACCCCAACCACCAAGTTCGCCGTCTGGCATCCAGACGACAGTAATATGTACTATGTACCTACATATACATCTGGCATAAAACGAATGCATTCTTGTTATCGTTATTATAATATGATATAATATTATATATTATTGTAATTTTGTATGGTAAACATTAAAATTTGTATAACGCAAGTGCGATTGGATATATACATATACATATATAACCATTTTGTAGATAATTTTGTCCTCTACAATTTTTATTATACAAACAGTATGAAGCGAGATATTAACGCAAAGGCTACTTGTTTTTAGCGAAAAAATCATATTTCATTAAAAGTGTACACTTTGTTGGCCTTATAACGGAAAAACTATCAACTTGACCTGAAAATGTTATAAGATCATTTTTGTAGATAATTACCTCCTCTACAATTTGTGTCTACAACTTTTTTTTGTACGACCAATAAAAAACGAGATATTAAAAAAAGGCTAATTTCGTGACCTTTGACCTTGAATAACCTTTGACGCGTACATGATATCGAGGTCGACTTTTTACACATTGTTAACAACAATATAAAAAAAGAGGCTGGGATGCGACCCACACTGATAACTTCCCATCTCGTCTATCGATTTGTCTTGCTTAAAAGTTTGTCTAAATGTATCAATTCTTGCCAAATTTGCGTTCTATTTTTTGTAGATTTTATTTTTTTTTATGAAAAAACGGACTGTTGGATTTTTATAAAAAAATTATTGAATATAAAAAACAATATTTTCTGTGAAATAAAATAAGTTTGAAGCCAATATTTTTAATTTTTGAAAAGCTATTTGAGCCGAAAATCAATTTTTACCAACTTTTATTAATTTTTTTGTTTAGGTTTTTATTTTTTGTAAAAAAACTGTCAATTCGATTTTTCTCAAAATATTACTGAATGTTGAAAACAATATTTTTTGAAAGATAAAAGTAGTTTAAAGCCAATATCTCAAAGTCTTGAAAAGATATTTGAGTCAAAACTCAATTTTTACCAACTTTTTTTTTATTTTTTTTTTAGGTTATTATTTTTTGTAAAAAAACTGTCAATTCGATTTTTCTCAAAATTTTTCCTACTGTTGGAAACAATATTTCTTATAAGCTAAAATTAGTTAGAAGCCATAATCTCAAATTTTTGAAAAGATATTTAAGTCGAAAATCAATTTTTACCAACTTTTGTTAATTTTTTTTTTCGGTTTTTAATTTTTTGTAAAAAAACTGTCAATTCTATTTTTTTCAAAATTTTACTGAATGTTGAAACCAATATTTTTTGAAAGATAAAAGTAGTTTAAAGCCAATATCTCAAAGTTTTGAAAAGATATTTGAGTCAAAACTCAATTTTTACCAACTTTTTTTTATTTTTTTTTTAGGTTATTATTTTTTGTAAAAAAACTGTCAATTCGATTTTTCTCAAAATTTTATCAGATGTCAAAAACATTATTCTTCGTTGCACAAAATTGTTTTGGAGATGAAATCATATTTTAGTCTTAAAATTTTCGAAGTGACAAATTTTTTTTTTCAGTTTTTTTGATTTATAAAAAAAACCGTTAATTGAATTTTTTTCCAAAAATGTAATTGTTTTGTATCACGTTACAATATATAATACAAAATTTAATTCAAGTCTCTAGCGTCATTGGTTCATGAGATATTTAGGGTTAACCAAAATTTTCACCTTTTTTTTAAACTGCTATGGTAAAAAAACCACCCACGCAATTTTCTTGAGAGCCCTTTCTGCATCTTTCTGCCTTATTATCTGTATAACAAAATTTATTTGAAGTCGATATCTCTTCTGGTTCTTGAGCTATGGACGACGAAAAAAACGTCGCGAACGTACGGACGTACGGACGTACGGACGTACGGACGTACGGACGTACGGACGTACGGACGTACGGACGTACGTACACACGCACGCACAGACATCTTTCTAAAAATCTTTTATTTCGACTCTAGGGACCTTGAAACGTCGAGAAATGTCAAAATTTTCAATTTGTCAAATCGGACCCATTACAATAACTTCCTATGGGAAGTTAAAAGATGTGTACCAAAACTCAACTAGGTGGGAATTTATCCGAGCTGAACCCCTTTTTTCGTCTAATTTGACTGGACTAGAAGACAACATTCAGTATTTCGGCATAAACGAGACGAAACTAGAAACGCTTGGAATAGTTTTAAGTTGCATGCTGCATGTTGTAAGAAATGAAACGATGAAAAACCCCGTGGTTCTTGGTAGAGACTTTTTAAAACAAAGTAAAATTAAGTTATGTTATGTTTATCCCCAAAAAGACCATTATGTTAAAAATGACAAACATTTAATTAAATCAAATATTAATTCGATTTTTAAATATGATTATCCTAAAAATATGCAATTAAATAGCCAAAATAATTTAAAAGAAATTTCTGAAATAAAATTAAATGAATGTGATAGTAATTTTAACAGCATAAACGAAAACATATTTGAATTAAATAATGATAATTTTGAAAAAGATATTTTGAATATAGACACGGGCTTCCATAAAAATGAATTAAAAAAAAAATAAATAAAAAACCCATTGTGCTTACTAAGACAAAAAATGGTCCTTTTAGACTATGTATAGATTATAGACAATTAAATCGCATGACGCAAAAGGATAACTATCCTCTTCCCCTCATCGAGGACTATTTAGATAGGCTGAGGAATAAGAAGTTCTTTTCACTTCTTGACCTCAAAAACGGATTTCATCATGTAAAGATGGCAGACGAATCTGTAAAGCTAACCTCTTTTGTTACGCCTCTGAGCCGGTTTGAATATTTATATATGCCATTTGGCCTAAAAAACGCTCCGGCAACCTTTCAGCGTAACATAAATTTCATTTTTAAAAATTTAATTTCCGATGGCAACATTTTAATTTATATTGATGATATCCTCATAGCCACAGAAACCAAAAAAGAGCACTTCACCATTTTGGAAGAAGTTGCTAAGGTTGTCACAGACCACAACCTTCAATTAAGGCTGAAAAAATTACGTATCTTGGTTATGAGGTTAGTGAAAATGGAATTAAGCCCAGTTCGAACGGCGTTGTCGCTGTTCAAAATTTTCCATCTCCAAAGAACACCAAAGAGGTTCACTCGTTTCTCGTTCACTCCTTTCTTTTCGAAAGTTCATCCACAATTTCTCGGTTATCGCAAAACCTCTTTATGACCTCGTGAAAAAAAAGCAGAGTTTAAACTCGGTGAAAAAGAGATAGACACATTTAAAAATTTGAAGCAGAAACTGCTTGCAGCACCAGTTTTGTGTATTTTTTCTCAAAAAGCCCAAACTGAATTGCACTGCGACGACGCCAGCGCAATTGGGTTTGGTGCAGTCTTGTTACAAAAACAGCCCGATGGAAAGTTCCACCCTATCTTTTTTTTCTCCAAGAGAGCAACACCTACCGAATCAAGGTATCATTCTTTGAACTCGAAACTCTCGCGATCATTTATGCTTTACGAAGATTTTGCACTTATTTATTGGGACTTGGTTTTAAAATCGTAACCGACTGCAAGTCTTTAACACTCACTTTAAGCAAAAAAATGATCAACCCTAGAATTTCGAGATGGGCTTAAGAACCCCAGGAGTATGACTATGAAGTCGAGCATCGAGACTGCAGCAGAATGAACCACGTCGACGCATTAAGTAGGTGCCACAATATACTTTTAGTCCAACCCGACTCTTTTGAAAACGCACTTGCTTGTGCTCAAAATAATGACACTGAAATCCAAAAAATAGCCAAAGCTTTAGAAAAAAGTCAGCACCCTTTATACGAAATGGTATACGGTCTCATTTATCGTAAATGTAAAGGATACGTTGCATTTTATGTACCCAAACAAATGGAAAATATCCTTATTCAGAGTCATCATGATGCTTTTTGCCATGTGGGTGCCGACAAAACATACGGGTACTTAAAAAAGACGTATTGGTTCCCTTCAATAAAGGAAAAAATTAGGAGCCACGTTAAGTGTTGCTTAAAATGCATTTATTTTTCGGTCCCCTCTGGGAAAAAAAGGGGGAGTTACACAGCATTCCAAAGGGCAACATTCCCTTTGAAACTATTCACGTGGACCATTATGGACCCCTGCCTTGTGGTAAACGAAATTTGACAAAAAAATATTTTTCTTGTATTCAATGCTTTTAGTAAGTTCACGAAATCATATTCAGTTACAAGCACTACTTCTAAGGAAGCTATACAGTGCCTAAAAAACTATTTTTCAACATTCAGCCGACCAAAAAGATTCATTTCTGATAGGGGATCATGCTTCACATCGGATGAGTTTTCATCATTTTGTAAAGATTCTGATGTGAATCATATAAAAGTCGCCACTCATTCCCCACAATCGAGTGGGCAGGTTGAGAGGGTGAACAGGCTTTTGACTGCAATGTTATCAAAAGAGGCTGAATCTGACCCCGCCGTATGGTCAAAATACCTAAACAAAATCGAATTTTCAATAAACAACACCATAAGCAAAAGCACAGGAACAAGCCCAAGTATGTTGTTATTCGGAGTTCCACAAAAAGGAGAACTTTTTGATAAAATAAGCGCGTTCCTTGAATCTCAAGTTTTTCAAAGAACTCCAGAAAACTTATCTGAATTAAGAGAAAAGGCCAGTTCAAAAATCATAGAAAGTCAGGATAGAAACAAAATTCAGTACGATAAAAATCACAAGAAACCCCATCGTTATAATATAGGTGACTATGTCGTTATAAAAAACGTTGTCACAACCGCTGGTGTCAACAAAAAACTTTTGCCCAAGTACAAAGGTCCCTATGTAGTTGTACAAGTTTTACCCACTGATAGGTACAAAATAAAAGACCCAGAAAATTTACAAATTTCGAGAACAAAGTATGAAGGTATTTGCAGTCCACAAAACATGAAACCCTATGTAAATAAATAAGGTACCATAAAAAAAAAAAATAATAACTAACATAAACAAGTAAACATACAAAAGAAAAGAAAACGTATCGTTTTGTTTCTTCGAATGAGTCGTTACGTTTCGTTAAAAATTAATACATTCGTATTCTACATACATACATAACAAATCTAAACAAAAAAAAAACGTTTTTGCGTTAAAATAACTAATTTAAAAAAAAAAAAAATCAAATGAAAATCGAGTCAATTTTTAGTCAGGAATGGCCGAAATGTAGGCTTTCTAATTTAATCTAGGGTATTGTCTATAAGTAGTACCCGTGGCATGATGGTTAGTGCGTTGGACTGTCATGCAAGAGGTCTTGGGTCCGATCCCTGCCTATGCCATCTAAAGTTTTTTTCACGGGTACTGCCTCTTGCGAGGAATTGACAAATTCTCCAAGAGTAATTCTTGTCATGAAAAGTGCTTTCTCAAATTTGCCGTTCGGATTCGGCTTAAAACTGTAGGTCCCTTCCATCCCTGACAACAGTACTCGCACACAGGAATGGTTGAGAGTTGTAAGTCACTAGGCCCTAGTTCTCAAACGGACTGTTGCGCCACCCAATTTATTTATTTATTATCTATAAGACCGAAGTGTATATTTCTATAAAAGAGCTTTCATTGTTGTATACATAATCTATATACCTACATATATTAAATCGTATAATCTTCATGCACATGCAATGTCAAACGGGATTTTGTTAAACGAAATTATTTAGTTTTTAATAAATGATCACTTGTTGTTATGTGTTGAAAATAATAAGACGTTGTTTTAATTAAAGTCTACAGTATCTTTCTTTTTTCTCCTAAGACTTGAGTCGAAAACCATTTCTTATCAGTTTTTAAGATGAATTTTTCTAAACTAAAAGTTACCAACAATATTTTGCATTATTTTGAAATAGTTTAATTTTATAAACTATTTTTTCAAAACGAACCCCTTGAACACAATGGTGTAGCTGTTGCCTGTAGCACTGTCAAAGTTAAAAGATACGAAAATACTATAGATCGACACAATGAGAAGCTGTAGCTGTAGCTGTATCTGTAGCTGCAGCGCAAGTTGACTCAACTTTAACTTTTGGCGGCGCTACAAGCTGCATTTGAGATGACAGACAGGGAAACCCATTTCATTCTTTGACTTTTCACTTTTTTTTTGGGAACGTTCAATGCATTTGAGAATTTTTTCTGGTTTTGTAACTTTTTTATAGTATGCTATCATACAAATTCAGTTCAAATATAAATTTCATATGCGTTGAACATGCCCGATGCGCTGCATCATTGTGGGCGACCTTTGCTACATTAGTGAGCGTTTTTATTGACAGCTTATACTACAGCGATTTTTTTAGCTACAGCTGCATCTCATTCTGTTCAAGGGGGAAATCTTAAGTCGAAAACCATTTTGTACCAATTTTAGTAGCATTTCTTGAAAATTTGTATTTCTTATGTAAACAAATAGAGATTGAATTTTTCTCAGAAAATTAAGAACAGAATGAAGTCATTTTGAAGTCAATACCTTCACTTATTCACGAGGTATCGAAAATCGAATATCAATTTCTACCAATTTTGAGTACTATTTTTTCTAGATTTGAATTTGTTTAAAAAATAAAACTGAATGTTTGATTCTTGTATATAATTGAGTTAAAAATCAATTTTTACTAAGCTTAAGTAAGGTTTTTCTTAGGTTTTAATTTGTATTTAAAAAAACTGTCTGTTTGATTTTTCTCAGATGCCAAAAACGTTATTCTTCGTTGCATTACATTATTCAAATGTTTTTTTGTTCGTAAAATATTACAATACAATTATTTTCTTTTTCAGTTTTTTTTTTTTTTAATTATAAAAAAAGCTTTAGTTGCTATATTTGCAAAATTTTATTAGTTTGAAAAATGTCATAATATATAATAAAAAGATAAATTCAAGTCGTTAGCGTTATTGGTTCGTGAGATATTTTGGGTAAACCAAACATTTTTTTTTCTTTTTTAATTGCTATGGTAGGAAAACTACAAACTCAATTTTTTTGACAGTCCTTGCTGCATCTAGAGATATGGACGACGAAAAAACCCTCCCAGACGTACGAGCGTAAGTTCACACACACACACACACTGTTCTCTTTAAAAATATTTGATTTAGATACAAATTTTCTATTTGAGAAATTAACAATAACTTCCTATTAGAAGTGAATAAAATAAAGTAATTAAGTGAAAGTGTAAGGACTTTAAAAGAATGCCAAGACTTCAAGTGCTACATAGTCTATTTGATCAGTCCAATCTTTCACTACTATTTTCAAAAATTATTGTCTTGCAAATGCTTCAACAGTTGCTAGCTTGTCTTAACATATATGATTTAGAGGCGTTGAGTAGGAATAAACTTCCAGAATCGATTTCAATTCAATAAAAATGCTGGGACGGTACTAAGAAAACTAAAAATGGCTACCGCATTATTAAAAGTACTGTTTATTTCGAAGTTCCTTTTGGCAAAAACTAAAATTCTAATGTATATGACACTTATTAGGCCGATTCTGACATACAGTTTTTGTACTTGGTTCACCATAGCACCGAATGGTTGCAAATGAATTGGAAGTGTTTGAAAGAAAGATTTTGTTGTGGATTGTTCCGAAAGCCTGATAAAAAATGGTATTCAAATAACTCAGTTTATGAGGCTACTCATACTACACCTTCGATGAAATAGCAAAAAACTTTCAAAAATAAATTTGCATGTCAGCCCATTGATAAGATCCCTAATGAACTCTAATGCCAATGATACTGTATTTGACAAATATTATCTATCACCATTTAGTATTCTTAATGGGGGATGAATCGCTGTTTTAAGACCAGATGCAAACGTTAACCAAATGATTTTTTATGTAAAAGCTTCCCCTTCCAATTACAGAGGGTGATATTGTTAAAATTTAAAAGAGAGTTACCAACATAAACTATTGCAAAGGTAAAGTCCCAATGTTCCCAATGTTTTTATATACATACTAGCGGCCCGTCCCGGCTTCGCACGGGTAGACATAAATAGGTACAGATATTTAAGTTATAGGCATGCTAATTAAAACGACCATGAATCACTAAATTAGAAAACATTTTTTTGTCCTCTCATTAATACTCTACGCAGCGTATGCGATGAAAGACATTTTATGGCTAATTTTTTTTTCACCTTCGGTTGGTTTTAATAGGAATTTCTAGAGATTTCTATAGTAATCTAGTACTAAATATAGCCTATGTTACTCAGTGATAATGTAGCTTTCTAATGAAAAAAGAATTATTAAAATCGGTCCAGTACTTTTTGAGTTTATTCGTTACATACAAAAATACAAATCTTTCCTCTTTATAATATTATTGTAGATAAAAATGTTCTGTAAGGAGAATTTTTATCTTTAGTATTATTGTATTTTATTTTAGATTAAGTTTAGTTTTATTTATAGTTTTAGTGTTTAAGTTTTATATAAATAATGTTATAATAATAATGTTTGCCGTGAGCAAGCGAACAAGTTTATAATTGCATCGATTATACTTTTGAACATTTAGAATTTTGCTTAAGTCAGACATTTCTCAAAGTCGACCAACTAAAGTTTTTGAGTTTGATTTTCTTCAAATTGTACTGTTTTTAATTGTCTCAATAAAGCTTTAGCTTGCACTTGAACTTAAACTTGATGCATTGAGTCGCATGAACAAAGTTGCCAATTATCAGAACCACTTCTTGAAATAAAATTAGCTCAAAATTGATTTTGTCAAGTTGCACAGTCTTCTAAGAACCGAATGCAGTCAATGTTTATAATATCAGTTTGTTGATACAAAAAGTCGGCCATTATGGCTTGATAGCCCTCGCCTTACACGTATGGGCAGCTTCTTTCTCACTTTAAAAAAAAAATATAAGGATCAATGATGCCGTCAGGGTGTAAACGGCAACAAACAGTTTAGAGATGTAATGATGATGATTCTTTAATGGATTGATGATTGTCTTTACTGCACTATAGTAGTTTTGCTTTATCATTAAATTAGAATTGAGCTTCATTACAAAATTATACATTGGATGAAGTACAATACCTTGGAAGTATCGTTTCCGTTGAAGGCGGAACCGAACAAGACGTCATTTGCCGCATCGGCAAAGCAAAAGCGGCGTTCGGTATGATGTCGAAAATTTGGAGGAATAACTCTATCAGCTAAAGAACAAAGCTACGACTGTTTCGCACAAATGTCGAATCTGTGCCTCTTTATGGGTGCAGTACTTGGAAGGTTACTTCAGCCATAACAAGAAAGCTGCAAACCTTCGTGAATAGATGTCTTCGTAACATCCTAAGGATTTTCTGGCCAAACCGTAAATCAAATGAAGTCATTCACAGAAGGACAGGTCAGGAACCTATAGACTCTATAATACGAAGTCGTAAGTGGAAATGAATTGGCCATACGCTTCGAAAAGGTAACGACTGCATTGCAGGCCAAGCAATGTCTCCAGAAAAGCTCGCAGATGACTGAATTTTTTAGTACTTTCTTCACACCTTTCTTTATATTTTTTAATGTGTTGTATGAGCTATGTATATTACTGCAAAGTTTCATTAAAATCCATTAAGTAGTTCTTTAATTCTTGAGTGTAAGAGTAACAAACATCCATACAACCGTACAGCAGCTAGAATTCGACATCTGTCAAACTAAGTTGTTAAACTATTTTTTTTTAAGTTGAAAGTCTGACATTTACGAGTATGGATCACTTAACTATCACACAACGTACATATACCAAATGATAACACCTACTACAAAAATGGTGATTCTGCTACAGCAACATATCGTACTTTAAGGGGAGATTATGGTTTACATAATCGTCCAACTACGGAAGCAATTGGCAAAATTGTGAAGAAATTTGAAGACACTGTATTGGTTACAGATATTGTAAGGCCTGTGCATCATCGTTTCGCTTGTGTCACTGAAAATATTGCTGCTGTAATTGAAAGTTTTGCCGAAGACCGAAATGTGTCGATTCCTCGTCGTTCTCAGGAATTAGGACTGTCTTACGACACATTATGACGTATTTTGCATTTAGATCTACACCTACATCCATATAAAGTCCAGCTCACACAACAACTGAAGCTAGCTGACCATTCACAACGTCGTCGCGTCGGTCGTTACGTCGAATGGTTGCTTGACTAACAGGAGCCGTGGTGGACGGCGATTTTTCGAACAAAATTTTCTTCAGCGACCAAGCACATTTCTCATTCGGTGGGTATGTTAATAAACAAAATTGTCGTATTTACGGCGGTTCTGAGAATCTTAAAGTAATTAAAGAGAAGCCATTACATCCACAAAAAGTCACTGTTTGGTGTGCTCTTTGGTCCGGAGGTGTGATTGGACCTTACTTCTTCGAAAACGACGATGAACTATCACCGTCAATTCGGAGCGTTAAGGTCATATGATAACCGACTTTTTTTGACTCATATTGAAAAATATGACTAAGAAAATATGTCGATTCAACAAGACAGTGCCACTTGCCACACAATTCGAGCGAATATGGTTTTATTGCAAGAGACATTTCCTGGTAATTTCTCGTTGTGACGATATCAACTGGCCACCAGGATCATGCGATTTAACACCGCTGGACTTTTATTTTTGTGGAGCTACGCAAAGACCGTGTTTATGTAGATCAACCTTTAACTTGAGCGCTTAAAAACTAGCATTCGTCGAGTTATGGCTGAGATACCGCCCAATATGTGTCAAAAAGTGGTCGAAAATTACCTCAAAAGAATTGAAGTTCGCAACAGTTCGCGTGGTAGTCATTCAAATGATGTAGTGTTTCACACATAATGTCAACGTTAAAACTTTATAATAAAAAGAAATATCATGAACAAAAATATTTTATATGTATTTTATTTACGTTTACTTTTGAAACCGCAAAATCGATAACTCTGTATGTACACATTTTACCGCAAAGTTTTATAAAAATCCATTAGGTAGTTATTGAGTGTAAGAATAACAAACATCCATACAATCATGCATACAAACTTGTCAGTTTACATTGTTTAACGATAAAACCGTATTGTGCACCAAGGCGTATACTTACTTTTTTTAAATTTATTACTGACATTTTTGGAACTTGATTAACATGCTTCTTCATGGACAACCAGACATAATTAATATTTATTCATTTAAATATCCTTAAATGATTATATATGATTGTAGTTCGATCCCTGCCTATGCAATCTTAAGTTTTTTTTCATGGGTACTGCCTCTTGCGAGGAATTGACAAATTCTCCAAGAGTAATTCTTGTCATGAAAAGTGCTTCTCAAATTAGCCGTTCGGATTCGGCTTAAAACTGTCCCCTCCATCCATGACAACAGTACTCGCACACAGGTCCTAGTTCTCAACGGACTGTTGCGCCACCCAATTTATTTAAATGATTATATAATATGGATTGCTTTGGAGTCTTTCGTTTGTCATAGGCAATCAAGACCGATTTATTATTTGATCAGTTTAAGTATCTACTTCTTATAACTTTTTTACCATTTTATAAATTACATTTCTCTGAAATCTTCATATGAGCATATTCTGTTTTTATTTTTGTAACAACTAGACTATCTACAACTATCACCATAAAGTATCTTATGCCCTAAATATGCAACAAAATAAAAGCATTACATTCATTTTTGTTCCATTTGAAAAAATGCCAAAAATAACTATGTTCTTATTTTGACAGTTATGCGTGTAACCGACAAAAAAAAACACTGGTGTCCCATAAACCAACAAGAATAAAACCAAAAACAGCCATACCCCCTCTCTTGTGCTTCTATATAAATATTATATACCGAGGTCGTAGTCCTGATAGCATAGAAAATCAACAAAAATATACAAATGTAACCAGAAAAGAAAATAACTTTTATAATCCGTTATGACCATGAATTTAAAATGAACGACAAATCCGATTTGATTCTATGCCAAAAGGGAAAACCGTGCTCTGTTGTTCCATACAAAATATAGGTATAGGTACATATAATATGCATACATAGTAGGTTACCTACCTAATGTACCTAAGTGTATACTTCCTTGATATAGAAAATCTCATTTGAAGACCCGAAAAATATCTTGATGCAAAAATAAAAACCCCAGTCGCCCCATCAGGATGTATACAACATCAGAACAGAAAAGAAAAAGAAACCCATCGTCATCATCCCTTACCATCAAATTCCCACCCTCTCAGTATATCGCATGCAATATAAAAATGCTAATTCTTTAAATGTGAATATAAATATAAAAACAAAAAGTAACAATATTGCGACCATAAGGGTGATCCTTTTAAAAAGAAAAACAACCAAAAAATAAGAAAGGACTCGACTGAAAATAAACAAAAATAAAAATTAAAATCAATAAATTACAACTTACCCATCGCTATCAGGATAGCAATAAAAAACTGGATAAAATTCATGGTAAATCCTTTCAATTTCACTCGGGGTAATCCTAAGGCAATTCCAGGACTACGATTTTACACACTCAGAAAAGATTTACCTCCCCCCGCCACCAACGATGTCGTATAAGAGAAACTTAATCGAATGCGTTGATGCTCGAAGGACCAAAATGTCACACGAGACCATATATACAAATGACGTCAAAATGGCAACTTCCACCGGGACTGAGACTGAGACTGGGACCCCAAGTCAAGCCAAACCAAGCATTTAGAGTCACAATCACAAGTCCCTTTTCGTGTACTATTCGGGAACTGCTACAGTGATACAGTGGTACACGCAATGTGTAATAAAGTAAAATCCCTCGGAAGGCTTAAAGGCTTATTTTAATTTTGCATTTCACTCAAGACGTGGTGTGCTGCTGGTGCGTCTCAGCGGCATATCGTGTGGCGTAGCGACAACGACGTATATATGTATGGTATGGGGGCAGATTTTTGTTATGCCACGCGGCAGCACTTAGGAGGCTTTTCCGGTGCCGGTTCTTATATTTTTCTCGTTTGTTTCTTTTGATTTTTGTTCTCTTCTTTTTTTTGTTTCTTTAAACTTTTTTCCTTTCACTTAACTTAGTTTGTACGCTTCAACGCCCCGTTATGTCGGTAGGTAGTATCATATTCGCCCTTTTTCAAGGATCTTTATTTTTTTCCAATTGAATTAATTTACACGACGAGCTAATTTTACGAAAAATTGCATCTTAAGCTTGTTTTCTTTTTTTATTTTTATTTAATAAAAAAAAAAAAAAAAAAAACAAGAAAGAAGAAAATGAAAATGGGTTCTTTTTGGCTTAGTTTAGTTTTAGAATTAGGTTATTCAGGACTTAGGACCCATTCCTAGACACATAAAAACACAACCGTTTACCGTTTTAAATTTTAAATCACAAACGTTTCACTCTTTCATTATAATTGTATCATTAATTTATTAAGAAGCAGGCTTTAAGGGTGGGTACCTATTTAAACTCTCACTTTTTCTTTTTTGTTATATCAAAAGACATATCCTTATTTTACAAGGAATTCATCTCTCACACCATTTATCACCTTTTTCCACTCACTCACTCAAAAATATATTTTTATTCTTTTGTCAGAAATATGTACATACGTCAAAAAATTGTATTTGAAAAAGAAACACCAAAACGACAAGGACGAAACGATGAAGGACGAAACCGATATCAGCCGGTTTTGATTTTCAAAACCATCTGTCTAGAGATGATAAAACTGACTAAAATCACGACAGTACCATTTTGATTTTCAAAGCACTCCCTTCATAAATATAAAGATGCAGAACATCACTTAAAGCAGCAGCAGTAGCAGAAGTAGAAGCAGCATCGGTAGCAGTGAAGGAAGAAAATAAAAAGCACACACACACAAAAATGTATGATAAAAGGACGAAAAAGGATTTGAACGTTTTTGGGAAAGAAATTGCGGCTCGGCTATACGAGTTCTATGAGTTCTACTTCTAGGAGTATATTCGAGCAGAGGAGGCTGGAGTATAGTTGTGCTTTTTTCCTTTTGACCAAAAAAAGTACACTGTGTAAGGAAGGGTCCTTGAGGCTTCTGCTGCTGCTGCTGATGATGATTAGGATACAGTACGAACGATGATGGTCGGGAGAATCTTCATGGTTGGTGTCTATATCTCTCTGCTGCTCCTATCCCTATCATCATCGTCGTTGACGTCCTCGTGCGTCGTAGACGTCCAAGTCGTCGTTATTCTCGCTTCGAGAGAGAGAGAGAGAAATTCTCATCATTCTAGTGTCAAAGCTTCGTTTATGGATGCTATTTGGTTTTTGAATGCGCTGCGCAGGTTTTCCGAAGATTCAGCTGATGTGATGATACAGTTTTTGGTCCTTACTCAATACAAGACCAGATAAATCCCAGAGAAGAGATAAGAGTTTGTGTAAACAGAGAGAAGGACTTACTTCTATTTTGTTGCTGGGATTTTTGTTGAACATCTTTCTACTGTATGTGCTGAGCTTAGGTCTTATAACAACATCGAGGGTTACCATCAGGAAAAGAGGGAGAAATGTAATTTGACTTGGGTAAGGATGTTGAAAACTGAGTATCTACCTTACAGTATATCTATATGTATAACATCTGAACTGCATAGAATGTCAAATGTCAGCGGACAACACCCAAATGCGTATATTATCGATAGTGAATTAAATTTTCATTAATAGAATCTAATTTGATACGGACGTGTGTCTGGGATGTACATACATACATACATATATTCATGGAATCGAGTGCCTTATGTGGAAGGTACAAAATGATTCTTAGAATTTCGGTCTTTTGGATTATTTTGTTTGCAGATGTACATTAAATACATATAGATTAGGTAAGGTTAAGGTAGAAAACAAAATTGGTTGTAAGGGAGATTTTTTCTTTTGATAAAATTTTGAAGTAATTACATTTTATTTTTACAACTAAAATTCTACCATAAATCTTTATTTTCATGAAAATTCTGAGAATTTTCTTTGGTAATTTTGGAGCTAGACTTTTTTTTAGAGTTTTCTTTGAGAAACATGAACCTGACTTAATACAGGTTTTATTTATTGTAATATTGGATTGGTATCAGCTTATTAAGCCACGATTACATTTTTTTTTTCTTGTAGTTTAGATCATTAAGTAGATAACGTTGAAGTCATAGGCTCTATTAAATTATTTCTTCTTTAATGGTGATAAAATAATAATTTTAAAAAATTAAAAGTGTATCGAAATCGATACAGCCGTTTTTAAGGTACACTGTCAAAAGTTTTCAACTATTTTTTAATGTAACATTTTTGGGTAAATTGTTAATACATTGCAAATTAAAAAAATATAAAGCCAAAATTTATTTGAATTTATAAAATCAGACTTTAAAATTAATACGAATTGCGTCCATGTTAGGTCCCTTAACATACCACGTGAAGCCGAATAATTAGCGGAAGCCCTAAACTGTTGCAAGACAGATGTAACCGCCATCCAAGAAGTGCGATGGGATGAACCGGGCAAACGCAAACTAAAAGACTGCGATATATACTACGGCGACTGCTACCGAGAACAAAGATATTTGGGTGTGGATTTGTAGTTGGAACTAGACTCAGGCAAAAAGTCTTGAGTTTCAACAGTGTGAGCGAGCGCATCAAGACAATCCGCATCAAGGCTTAATTCGCCAACATAAGCCTAATATGCGCGCATGCCCAACGGAGGAGAAAGAAGAAGACACCAAAGACATATTCTTCGAGCTCTTGGACAAGACATATGAGCAGTGCCCTGGGTATGATATTAAAATTGTCTTAGGAGATTTTAAGGCCAAGCTAGAAAGAGAAGACATCTTTGGTGGCATAATCAGGAGATACAGCCTGCACGACACCACTTCCGACAACGGATTCAGGCTGATCGATTTCGTTGCGGGGCGAGACGTTCTGGTAGCTAGTACGCAGTTCACACATCTTAATATCCACAAGGAGTCATGGAAATCTCCTAATTCATCAACTGTCACCCAGATTGAACACATTGCGATCGACACACGACACTTTTCCAGTATACCTCGTTGCAGCCAAGGTATAGCTACGGATATCCCGATCCAAGCCAAAAAAAGGAAGTACTGTGAGAAGATTCGACGTTAGACGGCTAAAAACGCAAGGCACTGCCTTTTCCTTTTCCTTTTCCTTTTCCGATCGAGTCTCTAATAACCTCTTAAGAAGCTCTATGCTGCCTGCATTTAGCATTGAAAACCAGTGGCAACATTGTCTTGCAGCCATCAGAGATGCCGCTTTTGAAGTGCTAGGTTTCACACGGCCACCACAGCGAAACCCCTCCTTTGGCGACGAACGCTGGCACGCGCACGCAGCTTAGCAACAGGCATACAAAACGGCGCTGCACAAAAGGACCAGAGCTGCTCGCAAGCTCTACGAGCAGAAGAATAGAGAGGAACACCGGCTTCTTAGATGGAAAAAAAGACAGCATGAGAAGGAATGAGTTTCGTAAATTTTACCAAAAGGTAAAAAAAACCTCTCAAGGGTACCAACCACAAACCGAATCCTATAAGGACGAATAGGGGAACATCGTAGTAGAACCGCAGTCTATGTTGAGAATATGCAAAGACCATTTCTCCAAATTATATAATGGCGATGACGAATAGAATTATGCTGTAAGGGAGATAGAACCACTCAACCTAGGCGACGCAGATCAACAATTCCGCCTACTCAACCTCGACGAAGTGAAGATAGCTATATCTAAACTGAAGTCAAACAAAGCTGCTGGACCTGACGGCATCGCTGCCGAACTATTCAAATCAGCAGGCAATGACTTGGTAGGGAGCATGCACCAACTCATCTGCAAAATATGGTCGGAAGAAAGAATGACTGATGAGTGGAATCTCACCATATTTTTCCCAATACATAAGATAGGATACCCTCTAAATTGCGCCAACTACAGAGGCATCAGTCATCAGTCTCCTTGACATTGCATATAAGATATACTCTGCCGTATTATGTGAAAATCTGAAGCCGTTCCTCAAAAATCTGATAGGTCCTTATCAGTGTGGCTTCAGACCGGGAAAGTCCACCATACACGTCAACACTAGAGGCACTATCTTTGAAAAGTCTGTCCAATTGCTAGCATATGCTGATGATATTGACATAATCGGAAGAACTCAACATGATGTCAATGGGTTTTTTGTGAGTATTGTGGCAGCGACGTGGACTTAACCAGAAGGGTACAAGTTCAACGACTGCGATGGCTGGGTCACATAGAGCGCATGGAAACTAATGCTCCGACCCAGAAAGTCTTCGAACCCACACCCACAGGACAGCGCAAATGAAAAGTGACCTCACCCAACTTGAAGCGCGAAACTGAATACATCTAGCTATAGGTACCGAGCTAGATGGAGAAGTTTGTTGGGTGAGGCCCTAGTTCACACAAGACTGTAGCGCCACCTTAAGTAAGTAAGTAGGTAAATTAAAATTAAAAGTATTTATAATTCAAAATAATAAATATTATTGTTAGAACAGTTGTAAATCCGCCGTTTAACTGTCACATGTTATTTACTAAAAACTTTGCAATATACTCTCATTTGTTACAATATTGAATAAAAATGATAATAAATTTAAAATTTAATTCTTTTGTATTGATTTTTGCTTTACATCAACTGTACGAAAATTTTGATCAATTGTGTTCAAAGTCATTCCGCTTCAATTCCCAATGGAGTAAATTTGTATACCAGCCTTATGGCTGAAACACAAACACGCTTCAGCTTCGGCTTCGCCTGACGTTTACGAGTTCAGCCATAGGAATTCAATGCATGCTATCACAATGAAGCTTTGACCTCACGTTTCGTTTGACAATCGTAAGGAAAAGAACGTAATGTTACGTAATGTGACTTCAATCGGAAGCTCTAGTTCAAACTTGCTGAACATTTGCTTTGTCTGACAGCTCCTTACTTACTTACTTAAGGTGGGGCTACAGTCCGGAGCGGACCTGGGCCTCAACCAACATGCGTCTCCAGCCAGCTCGGTCCCTAGCTAGCTGTCTCCAGTTTCGCACGCCAAGTTGGTTGAGGTCCTCACCCACCTGAGTGCGCCACCTGAGTCGCGGTCTTCCTCTACTGCGCCGTCCCTCGGGATTGGATTCGAAGACCTTCCGGGCTGGAGCGTTGATGTCCATTCGCTCTACATGACCCAGCCATCTAAGCCGTTGGACTTTTATTCTGCTAACTAGGTCAGTGTCGCTGTACAGCCCGTACAGTTCGTCGTTATATCTTCTCCTCCATTCTCCATCTATACGTACGGGACCAAAAATCACCCGAAGAATTTTTCTCTCGAAGCATCCTAAGACGTTCTCATCTTTCTTTGACAGGGTCCAGGCCTCAGCGCCATAAATGAGAACCGGGATGATGAGTGTCTTATAGATGGTGATTTTAGATGCTCGAGAGAGGACTTTACTTCTCAATTGCCTTCTAAGTCCAAAGAAGCAGCGATTTGCAAGAGTTATTCTTCGTTTGATTTCAGCGCTGGTGTCGTTGCCTGTGTTTATAGCGGTGCCTAGGTAGACAAAGTCCTTAACTACCTCGAAGTTATAGCTGTCCATGGTGACGTTTTGTCCAAGACGTCGTTGTTCAATGTCCTTTTTTGATGACAGCATATACTTGGCCTTGCCCTCATTGACCACTAAACCCATCTTCTTCGCTTCCGTCGCAATGCTCAAAAACGCTCCACTGACATCACGCTTTGATCTTCCAATTATGTCAATATCATCTGCGTATCCGAGTAATTGGATGGACCTTTGGAAGATTGTGCCTCTAGTGTTGACGGTTGAGTTTTGCACAATTCTTTCCAGAACGATGTTGAAGAAGTCGCATGACAGTGCATCGCCTTGTCTAAAACCTTTTTTGACATCAAATGCATCGGTGAGATCTTTTCCGACCTTGATGGAGCAGCGTGCATTCTCCATCGTCATTCTGCACAAACGGATAAGTTTGACAGGGATGCCAAAACTAGACATTGCTCTGTAGAGCTCTTCCCTATGGATGCTGTCATACGCGGTAGACATGTGCATTCAAGAGGACACAAGCGTCCACAGGTTTTTTCTCAAAACCCACCTCTGTCTATCAACTCCTACTCTCACCTCCCCGTGGTGAACATCGGGTGCCTAGTACCTCAACTGGAGATTGGGTTCTAACCCCAGTGGAAAGTTGTTGGGGGCAGCAAACGAGAGAGGGGGGGAGAGGTGTTTCCACTAAGGCACCTCTCCTTATCCAGACGGCAGCGGACAAATTCTCGAGATGGAATCAACGGTGGCGTCTACAGTTCCAGTAAGGCTGAACTACTTAGTGATAACCTTATAGGGCTTCTACGACTTATTCGGAGCCCAGGCCTATAAGGAGCGGTTTATCCGGCTCCCTGTCCTTGGAGTTATACTAAGGATCTGGCCCTCCAGGTTGGGGGTTGTGCCGTCAGGGTGACTTCCTGACCGCGTAAAAAATTTCTAGTTGCGAAGCACCAACAAGCCTCGGATACGGACGGATTCACTGTCTGACAGCTCCACAGCTGTAAAAAAAAACAACAAACAAAATACATTTGCTTTTGGAGGGATTCCCATTGGTTATTATAGAAATGTCATTCAAAGCAACCTCGAAGAAGGCTCATCGTAACGCAGACGAAGCCAAAACTGAAGCTGTTTGTGTTTCAGCCATTAACGTTTTCGTCTTCGTTCGTAAATAATAATTTATTTAATAACGGTTGTAACGGTAACGGTAGTAGAAAATCAGTCAGAAGGTTGCCATTTTTTTTACAAATGGCATTTATTTAAAAAAAGCATGATGGTAGCCATTTCTGCTGTTCTCCTACCGTTTTCCTTAAATAGTTTACGACAATGTTATATGCCAAAAAACGTTAGCCAAAGCAACGAGTGCCTGGGTCAGCTAGTATTATTGTTTTTGACCCAATTTGAAATAATCTATCAAATTTAATATGCTGGAGCTTAAAAATACACTAATTTTCAATACATGAAAGTATTGACGATTTTTTCGTTTATTTAAAATAATCATGAAATATCATATCAAAACTTATGCTCTTTAATGTTTTTGATGACAACAATTTTTTAATTGCCTTATATGTTTGTTATCAAAGTGTAGAATGGGCCTCATTAAAATTTTATAAACAAAAACAACATTTTTTTAGAGATTTCCTAGAAAAAGATATTTAAATTTGTGATTAAGCTTCTATTTATAGCCTGCCTTTAAAAAATTGTATCTATAAATAGCTTCTTAATTTCTTCGGAAATATAGCTCTAATTAATTTTAATTAAACTTCATCAAGGTCATGCATTTATAGAGATTTTCTAGATAAAATTCGATACAATGCCCAAATTAATGGTACTTATCAAAAGTGTTAATATTTCTAAGAGTTGTTGTCATTTTTTTCTAACCTAATTAAATCCTCAATCATTTAGATATCTTCTTCCCGCAATCTTTGGTTAAGTTAATGTATGTATTTGAAAAACATGCGCCTTCCAATCACCATCCTCTTAGGCAAAAGGGAATCAGTAAATGGCCAATTATTATTGACAATGGATATCCACTCCTCCCATTTAATAAAATATAGTTTAACAGTATAAACAGAGGCAACATATTGAATGAATTAAAATTATGAATCAGAATAACAAAACCACCCTTAATCGGTGGTGGTGGATGAATGACGTCATAAACCCGGATTACACAAAACTTACTGCCTTATACAAGTACGAGCATAATTTCTTCTTTTCGAATGAGCCCACCCTATCCCAAGTATATTATATAAAGTCGTCGCGTCCCAAGCCCAAAAATATCATCTCATATACCTAAATAGGATCTGAAATGTCCATCGGGCGACAGATCGTCCCCTCTGAACCATCAAAATATACGTTTCTAATATTCAATTTGGTTGCTTCATGATTCGCAGTTAAATTGTGAATTTGCAAAAATAATTCCAAATAATATGATAATGTGGATAAAGTGGATGTGGAGGGAAGCGTGCTGATGGCTGGTCCTGGTCCTGGTCCTGGGTGGATGCTGGCTGCTAAATGTTGGATGTTCGATGCTTGATTCTCGTGATCCTGGTCTTTGGTGGTAGGGCCACACCACCACCAGTGCAAAACTTGGCCGATTACCAGGACAAAACAAGACGATGGGCTGTTGATGACACCAAAAGATGAAATGATAGAGTATTTTTGGCAAAAGAATGTCTTTGCTTTTTCCTTATCCTTACATTCTTATGTTTGTATCATCAACTAAAACGCAAAAAGGACTCAATTCGTCCTGTTTTCTTTTTGTTTTCTTCTGTTTCTTATTTTAATAGACTCACTGAATAGCCGGATAATCGCTTTGTTATTTTCATTTTTGTTTGCTGATTTAGCAATTTACCTCCTTATTTGACTTCGGCATTGATTTGATCCAGAAAGGACAATGAATATAATATAAAGTGAATGGTTGTTTATTCGATGTGTGGATGACGATATGAGTGGGAAAAAAGGAGAACAAACAAATAATATTTTCTTTTGTATACATACTTTATTTTATATTTCAAATAAAAGCTTAGGTAAAATGTAATAGGAATTGTGTTTACCTGCGGGCATCAAGGGTACACTTGTAGGATATTCAGGATATATTTTATGCAATGTATGTTAGTGAGTGCGTTGTGCAGAATTTGCTTTTGTTTGTTTATTTGACTTTGTGGATGATGTGTAATAATTTAATATAATATGTATTTTTTCGCTATTGTGAATGAATGGTGTAGATGATATGAATAAAAAGTGCTTATTATTTGTTTTTCTTTATGCGGGAATGTTTTTATTGTTTAAACTGGATTTTCAATATAAAAGAAAACTTAGAGATTTAATGAGGTCAATTAGTCATTAGTTAATTCGAACGTACTTCAAGGACTTTTATGGAGTTTGATACTTTTATTTGATTTTATTTGTATATAAACTAAAAAGCGCTAAATAATAAATACTTGTTTATGATGAATTGTTGCATAATAAGAATGAAAAAAAATCGTAGTTTTTATTTAGGTACGTAGGTTTGTACAGATTCAATAACTCTCATTAAATTGATTTCAGAAAATTTTCAAAATTAATTAAATTACTAAAGGATGGTTAAATTTTAAGGGCCGATGTTGAATGTAAACCAAACCTTAACATCAAATGTTTGTCTGCATTTAATTTCACATTTATCAATTTCAGACTTACTCAATTTGAACGATGGAAAGTTACAAAAAAAAACACGTGACCCATTAGTTCCCAACGTTGCGTAGACGAAACATTTCAAAAATTATTTTTTTTTTATTATGTTATTGTACCAAATTACTTTTTAGCTTCTACAATTTGTTCTTAACAGAACAATAATTAATTTTATTATGATTTAATTCATTATAATAAAATCATTTAATTTTTACATATTTATGAACTTAGACGAAAATTTGAATTTCCTTTACTATATTTTCTTCGGTTTATTTTCTTGACTCGGAGTACAATGGGATTTTCCAAATTACCAATTTATATTTACAAGGTCATTAGTAAAGTAGAGATAATATCATATTCGGCTTTTTATTTATAATTTTTACGTAACTAATCGTTTTTATTATTGTTGCGTTTACGCAACATTGGGATTCTAACGTAATTAGTCGTCAATTGTGTCGCGCAGTTATTTCAAACGCACGTGTAGTAAAATTTTATCAGTTTCGTGCGATTATTCATAGTGAATTGTTCTATACTTGTATGAATAAAATATAAATGACCAATATTGATTTGTGAAGTGCAGTTTTAAAAAATATTGAATTGAAATAACTAATTAGACTTGTACAACACAATTTTTTTCCTAAAATATTTTTTATCGTTATTGCGATGTCTTGGAAAAAAGAAAGCTGTCTACTGCTGAGTTATTGGACATATTGAACGAAGATGAGGATTTATTGCAGACTGATACCGTTGATGCCGTGTACATTCCACCACCTGTACACGAAGTTACAGACGAAGAAGAGCTTGAGGACGATATATGTGAGAATGTTATAAATTTACCAGATATCGCCGGAACTTATGAAATCCATGCAAGTTTTCCTGATACATCTGAAAAATTCGACAGTCAATCATTACCGTCAACTTCAAAAAAAGCAAAAGTAAGTAAAAAAATTATAATTAAGTCAAAGACAGCTCTTCCAAAATGGAAAAAAGAGGTTCCAGCGTATTCAACAGAACCATAAAATAAAGAAAAAAAAAGTTTAGAGGATATTGAAAATAGAATTGGTGGTAAAACGCCGCGCCGATTGAAGTTTTTTCATTGTTTTTCAGTGATGATGTTTACGAAAAAATAATTTTTTATACAAAAAAATATGCTAATGATAAAAATCGTCATTCATTTACAATTGACAAAACTAGCCTAAAGCGATTTTTTGGTATACTTATTTTTTCGGGGTATCATACATTACCTGCTACTAAACTTTATTGGTCTAAAGATGAGGATAAAGGAATTGAACTGGTTAGAAAGAGTATGAGTAGGAACAGATTTGATTCTATAAAGCAAAACATACATTTATTAGATAACGATCAACTTGATAAAAATGACAGATATTCAAAACTAAGACCTCTTTTTGATTTGATAAATAAAAAGAATATGCAGTTTGGGGTATTTTCTCATAACCTTTCTATCGATGAGGAAATGGTTCCTTATTTTGGTCGACATAGTTGTAAAATGTACATCAAAGGGAAACCAATCAGGTTTGGCTTCAAATTATGGTGTCTATGCAGTTCTAATGGTTACTTGTACAAATTCATACCTTATGGTGGAAAAACAAGTACTTATGAAAATGAATTAGGACTGGGAGCAAATGTTGTACTGGAATTATTGTCAGTTGTTCAGCAGCCATCAGTTCATCGTGTATTTTTTGACAATTTCTTTTCTTCATACAAGCTATTCGGTTTGCTGAACGAAAAGGGGTTTTATGCTACCGGAACAATACGTGAAAACCGTACATTTAATACTGTGATAGAAAGTGTGAAAAATGTGAAAAAAAAGATCGTGGTTCTTATGATTTTTCTTTTGAAAATGATCAAAAAATATTGTTGGTCAGATGGAACGACAATTCTGTGGTGACCGTTGCTACTAATAACTGTACAATTGAACCTCTCGTGAGTGCAAAAAGGTACAACAGAAAAGAAAAAAGACCGTTTCAATTTCTCAGCCAAAATGTATAGCTGAATAAAATCAACATATGGGAGGAGTTGATTTGCATGACAACGGAATATGTAACTATAGAATCAATGTAAAAGGAAAAAAGTGGTGGTGGTCACTCTTTGTGAATTTGATCGACAGTGTTACTGTAAATTCCTGGAAAATATACAATTTAGCAAACAAATCAAAAATGTCACAGTTAGACTTCAAGTCCTACATAGCAGTTACTCTTATGAAAATGAACGAACCAGTGATGGAAGATAATATTCAAGGCCAAGATATTGCAGGACAAAGTAACCAAATAAATTTACCTTCAAATCCAAAGTATGGACGACCATCTAAAAGCGCCTTACCCATGGTAATTCGAGTTGACAATGTCGGTCACGTGATATTAAAAGATAAGAATAAAGCGAGAAGACGATGTAGACAGTGTAAAAACAACACTATATATGTACATGTGTGTCAAGTGTCAAGTGCATCTTCACGCGAACTGCTTTGAAAAATTTCACACTAAATAATGTATGTACATTGTTAATCCCAATGTTGCGTATACGCAACATTTTATTGTAAAAAAACTATAAACCTCAGAACCTCAACCTTGGGAACTAATGGGTTAAAATTATTCAGGTTTATTTTTAACTTCCCATAGGAAGTTATTGTAATCGGTGCGATTTGTCGAATTGAAAATTTTGACATTTCTCGACGTTTCAAGGTCCCTAGAGTCGAAATAAATGATTTTTAGAAAGATGTCTGTTTGTGCGTGTGTACGTACGTTCGCGATGTACGGTCGTAAATTCATTTAAAATCCATTTAATGTTTTGTTTATAAATATGGAAAAAAAAAATTTTCACCTCGAAAATTTTGCGACAAAAAATGATTTTATCTCCAAAACAATTTTATGCAACGAAAAATAACGTTTTCAACATCTGGTATAATTTTGAGAAAAAATTATAAAAAATAAAAAACTAAAAAAAATATTATACTCAAAGTTGGTAAAAATTCATTTTCGACTCAAATATATTTTCAAAAAATTTGAGATTATGCCTTCCAACTAATTTTATCTTATAAAATATATTGCTTCAACATTGGGAACAAAATTCGAGAAAAATTGAATTGACAGTTTTTTTACAAAAAATAAAAACATAAAAAAAAAATAAGAAAAGTTTTTAAAAATTGATTTTCGACTCAAACATCTTTTCAAAACTTTGATATATTGGCTTTGAATTAATTTTATTTTATGAAAAATATTGTTTTCACCATTCGGTACAATTTTGAGAAAAATCGAATTGACAGTTTTTTTACAGAAAATAAGAACCTAAAAAAACCTTACAAAAAGTTGTTAAAAATTTACTTTCGACTAAAATATCTTTTCAAAAGTTAAAAATATTGGCTTCAAACTTATTTTATCACACAGAAAATATTGTTTTCAACATTCAGTAAATTTTTTTTTTAAATTCAACAGTCCGTTTCTACGTACAAAATTAAAATCTACCAAAAATAGTATACGCAAATTTGGTAAAAAGTGATATTCGCTTCTCGATATCTCGTGAACAATAGAAGATATTGACTTCAAATTAATTTCATTCATCCAATTTGTATTTGTTGATATAAGAAATAAAAACTTTTCAGAAATGCTACTAGATTTGGTAAAAATTGGTTTTCGACTAAAAATCTCGTTAACGATTTCGAAATCAAACTATTTCAACATATGCAAAATATTGTTGGTAGTTTTAAAATTTTTAAGAATAATTCAACGTGATCACAACGTGACTTTTTGAGACCTCTTCCATGGCTGTAATAGTCGATTATAACCACGAATGAAACCAAAGCCCAAATGCATTCAACTCGCATTAACATTTCACTTCGAAGAAAGCAACTATTGAAGAACGTATAGGAAAAATCAGTGTTGGAAAGTAACGTGGTGGAGTACCAGAAGAATTATTAAATATAAACGATCTTAATAAATCGTTCGTTTCTCTAAACCACGAACTTTTTTTAGAAAGTCTTTCTTCAACCCAAAGCTCTTATTCGGCCTCACAACCTTTCCATTAAATCAAATGCCATAAGGCTTGATAACATCCACTCATCTTTTGTAAAAATAATATTGCATACAATTTTGCCATTTATAACACATATTTTTAACTCTTTTGTGAAAACAAATACTCTTTGCAATGGAAGAGCGTAAAGGTTCTTCTTCTACCAAAAACCAGACGAATTTATACCAATTTTAATATTATCATTTTATTCAAAAGTTTTCGAGAAAGAAATTAAAAAACAAATTAGTGCCTTTCTTGTTCATTTCGAATTACTCACACCCAAAAAATTTGGATTTTAAAAGAAAAATAGCTGTTTGACTGCACTATTATGTATTTCAGAGGACTTTAGAAAAGAAACATAAAATTAAATTCTTAGTACTTCTTGATTTCACGAAAATATTACATCGAGTTTACATTTCGTTCTCTGAAGTCAAACTTTTGTCTTCATATCTAACAGATCGAGAAAAAACTGTTAAATTGAACAAACATAAAGCTCAGAATTCCTGTTGGTAAACCACAAGGTGTACCACAAGGGTCTAACTTTGGCCCTTGATTATTTTTAATGTATGTTAACGAATTGCTTGAGTTAGTTAAAAATTGTTCGGTTCGCATGTTTGCCGTTGACACTCAACTATGTATCTCTAAGCTGTCCTTTAGGGATAATCGAACATTCAATAGCACGACTTGAATGAAGACTTGGATATAATTAACTGATGGTCTACTGAAATCCATCTTATGTTGAATTCCGATGTATCATACTTTTCTCTAATATACTGCTCCAACAAAGTCCTATTTCGTATGTAGAGTCAGTCAAAAATAAAGGTGTAATATTTAAGTAGGTAGTACCCGTGGTATGATGGTTAGTGCGTTGGACTGTCATGCCAGAGGTCTTGGGTTCGATCCCTGCCTTTACCATCTAAAGTTGTTTTCACGGGTACTGCCTCTTGCGAGGAATTGACAAATTCTCCAAGAGTAATTCTTGTCATGAAAAGTGCTTTCTCAAATTTGCCGTTCGGAATCAGCTTAAAACTGTAGGTCCCCTCCATCCCTGAAAACAGTACTCGCACACAGGAATGGTTGAGAGTTGTAAGTCACTAGGCCCTAGTTCTCAACGGACTGTTGCGCCACCCAATTTAAAAATTTAATATTTAAGTAGACTCTTTCTTAGGATCTTCATGTGAATAGCACAGTTGCAAAAGCTTAAAATTTCCTTCGAATGGTTTGGATTGTCCAACACAGTATTTCAATGACAGTTAGGAATCTTTTAATTAAAACCTTGTTTCTTCTTCTCCAAACCTATGGTTGCGGTAAAATCTCGATAAATGCTTCACTATTTCTGGCTAATGACTTTTGTAAACTATTTGAAATATCGTTTAGTAAATAATGTTCTCCGATATACTCATAACCCGCCAACTTGTAGATCTTTATAATGAAATCAACATTCCAAATTCTAATCGCTTCCAAACTTCAGTTTATGTAAGTTATGGAAACGATTGAAAAGGAATTAAAGAAATATTTTAGTAACGTTGAATTTATTTGAAAACATCATTTAAATAATTTTATTATTGTCTTTTTACTCATATGAAACAACCCTTTTTGTATATAACTAACGTGGCTATGCTATTTATGCACTTGTGTGTTATTATAAATATGATAAATAAATATGATAAAAAAAAAATTAAATACTGGAACACTAAAGTCCAAATATTGACAAAACGTTCGAAACAATAAAATAAAAAGTAAGTATACGCCTAGTATACCCAAATAAAATAATTGTAAAACGTCCGTAGTTAAATAAATATGATAAATTTGTACTTTGAATTAACTTTTAAGAATTAACACATTTTTAAAATAATTACAATTAAAAAATATTTAAATCTGTCCTACAACAACAAGACCAGCAACAACAACCAAATAAATCGATAAGTTAAGTACTTTAAATATATTATTAAATTATTTGTTCCTATATCTGTACATACCATACATTATGTACAACTATAGGAAGCCCATCTTGCAATGCCACAAAGAACAATAGAAGGGCGAACTTTTTGCCCATCTGCCATCTGGGATAACTGACAGCGGAATGGTCAAATGAAAAATCATTCCTCTTAACTATGTTATATGTTGCTCTTTGGTCTTCGCTCGTCGTAGAGTTTTCAAGAGGACCAACAAAAATTAAAAGAAAATTCTTTAGGCAAAAACTTGCCTCATAGCTTTGTTGGCTCAATGACAAAATAAATTCCTAAAGACAACACGTTCTCCATCCGGCTTGCGTCGCTCGTCCTTGTCGTTGTCGTTGTAGTCTCCAACAACGACGACCTTCTCGACAATGACGGTGGACACAACAAACGTTTGAACCAATAAACCGAAATAAAAACGTTCTTCTTTTTTCGTCCTTCCTTCATATAGACCCCGTTTGTGACAAGTGTTGGTATCAGCTTCCAAAAACTAAACTAATATTCTCGTATGTGAGATAGAATAGTGCAAAAAGTGTTGCCATTGCTTAATTATTCAAGTAGGTAAATTTTAAGCATTTTAACGTACTGGCGCACATGAAATTAATTAGAATGAACTTTTAAGCGTGTAATGGTAAGAGTCATAAGGTTTCTATATTCACTCTTTTTCCTCGCAAAAGTTTCTGTTTATGGTAAAAACTTACTAAAAAAATTACAGATGGCAACCTTGTCATAGAGAGACTTTTTTGTTTCAGGAAGCCAGCATCAAACCAGGACAGGACATAAAAAACAACAAAATGGACTCACTAAAAACCAACAACCAGGGAGATACATGCCAACGGATTCTTCGGACTTGCTCTAGCCAGCCAGAACAGCGCGGGGCTTCCAGCGGCGTACGGTGTGTGTGTGGAAATGGCAACGTTTGAGGGGTAGGTTTTGATTGTTGCTGAGAAAAAATAGTGGTGGAGAGAGGAAGCAGGACAGGCATGTGTAAGTTTTTATATATTTTCAGTTTTATTTATGGATTTAATATAACCTCTATGGATATCACGCTGAAAATTATATATGGCTTGGGTATGGCCCAGGTCCTGAAACGATACAAACTTCATAATTTTTCCTTCTTTGATGTGAGCTCTGGTGAGCGTGATGGTGATGGTGATGGCGCTGCGCCCGACAAAAGAAGTGTGATATTCTGGGGGTTTGGACACGACACGGCGGTATTTTTTCTTCGCTTTCCCTCTGTTCAGTCTGCATGTCTGTTCTGTCTGTCTGTCTGTCTGTTTGTCTGGATTGGCGTCTTTAAAAAAAAAAGAAAGAGTCATAACCAAATACACAAACCCGTAGGAGTTTAAATGGGCGCGTGGCAGAGAAGGATTTTTGTTTTTACTCTGTTTAAATGTTTTCTAGAAAGGACTCAAAGAGTGAGAGAGATAAAAAGCTAAAGATAAACAAGGAAAGAATGACAGGGGGGACATTGGTGTATACGCAAATTGACCCCATTTATTTGCTGGGTTCTGTCAGTTTTTATTTTGTTTTTATTTTATTTTATTTTTGGTCTCATCTTATAAATATATAAAATTGTATGCCATGGTTCGGTGCTTCATTTTGCAAATGGTTTGTTGATTTACAGTTACAGATAAGAAGCCATTTATTTTGTTTTATGCATATGACCGAAAAATGACCAAAGTAAATGTTCCATTTTTGTTTTTATATTTTTGAGATAGATGGTTGAACTATTTAGCGCTTGTGTGGGTTTTTTTAAATTTATATTTTGAAAAGGATAAATAAATAGTGTTTTTAATATTCTGTTTTTATTTATTTAATTTTTTCGTTTTTTTAAATAGCAAATGAGTGACTATTTTGTGTTTCAGGAATTTTCCGTTGTCAATCTACATTAAGAGCTGACAAAAACTATTTACTATTTAGTCAGGTTGATCATTTTGGGATTTCGTGGAAAGAAGTTTAAAGCTGGCAGTTCTTGTTTTGATACAAAATAATTAGTGACATTCTTTTGAGCTAAAATTAGTCAACAAAACGCTGATAGTTTAACTGCTAATGTTTTATCTATGGAACTTCATTTTGAAAATATTTAGAGCTCGAGCATTTCTTCACATTTAATCATATGTGTAGAACTTGGTTAAAAATAATTTTTTAGTTGTAGGCATTTTAGATTTTAGTTGAATAGAACTGTGTTCTAAAGTGTTTTTTGTTTTTTTTGTATCACCCCGAAGATAGTTCTGACTTAAAATTCTGACATTTTACGAACAAACTTTAAAAAATTTGTCAGTTTTCGTTGGAGAGGATTTGGTTTAGATATTCTTACTTTGTTTCGAAATAAAAATTGTGTTCGTATTGGGATTTTGACCACTTTTTGACATAAACGCGTAGCCAAACAAAAAAAGTACAGATGTGTCAAATCGCATGGTCTTGGTGGTCAGTTGATATCGCCACGACCAGAAATTACGCGGCCAGGAAACTTCTCTTACAATAAACCTATATTCGCTTGATTTTTGTGGCATGTGACATCGTCTTGTTAAAACCACATATTCTCCAAATCGTATTCTTTAATAGCAGGCAAAAAAAGGCGGTTATCATATGACCATAACGCTCCGAATTGACGGTGACAGTTGTTCCATCGTGCGTCGTTTTCGAAGAAAAAAGGTCCAATCACACTCCCGGACTAAAGAGCGCATCAAACAGTGATTTTTTGTGGATGTAGTGGCCTCTCTTCAATTACTTGAGGATTCTCAAAACTCTAAATTCGACAATTTTGTTTATTAACATACCCACTGAGTGAGAAATGTGTTCGTCGGATGTAGGTGTTGATTCAATTGCAACATACGCCATAATGTGACGTAAGAATTTGTGAGAACGACGAGGAATCGAAACATTCGGGTCTTGGGAAAAATATTAGCTGCATAATATAAAATGTTCAAAAAAAAATCAAACTGTATTTAAAAGGCAGTCCCAAAGTGGTCAATAGAATTCACCATAGGCGGCTGATTACACAAATTTAAAATTTGCTACAAGAAAATTATTTATGTATTAAGTTTTGGGTTCAAACCCCTTCCTGTGACACCTACAGTTCATTCACGGGTATTGCCTTTTACGCGGCATTGAGTTAGGAAAAGTACATTTCAAGGTAGTTTGCCGCCAATTCAACGCTGCCAGTGAGTGAATCCGCCTGTACTTGAGCGAGTAAGTCATTCATTCATCTGTCCTACATCGACCTATTGCACTTACGTCTCTTCTTTCTAAGGTCATGAAAAAAGGCTGATTAATTATCAGCTCAAGAAATATCGCAGCAATAGGTCAACTGGTGATCTCATGGTCTATGGCAACGAATAGTGTGGCAAATCTTAATATCGTTTTGGAGAAAGTAAGATGTCAAAAGCATTTGAAAGGGGATGGCATAAGGCTATGTTATCGAAAATACGTGCTATCAGTTTCCTTGAATCCCTCCTTCACTGGATTAAAACATAACTTTCGGATCGTTCAATGCAAGTAGTATTGGATGGGTTCAAGTCTGAAAACCTCAAAACAAATGCTGGTGTACACCAGGGCTCTGTTCTATCTCCAACATCATTATTTTTATTAATGACTTCCTGTCTGCAACTTCTAATCCTATACATTGTTTTTCGAATGATAGTACTCTTAGCTTTTCCTATTTGTTATCCCTCTTCTTCGGATGTGCAACTGCAACGACAGCATTGAAAAATGGGGAATACAAAATTGCAAATTTAGTGCTTCGAAAACCCAATGCTGTCTTGTATCGTTATAGCGAGATATACCCCTCTTGCCATGAATGGAACTTTCATCTCGATATTCGGGGTATGTGAGTCACCACCTCTTGTGGAACGATCACATACGTGATGTCGCCAGAAATTTCGCAAGGTGTTTGGTATTCTTAGGAGAAAACCTTATAGGGCTACTAAACCCAGTTGCGAAGCACCATCAAGCCTCAGATACGGACGGATTTACTGTTGACAACCCACGCAAACGAATTTAGAACAACAATCTTCCGATATGCACGTGGAATGTTAGGTCCCTTAGGTCCCACGTGCAGCCGAAGAATAAGCGGAGGCCCTAAACTGCTATAAAGCAGACACCACCGCCATCCAGGAAATACGATGAAACCAACAGGGCTTCTTTGGATGCGGCTTTGTCATTGGAGCCAGACTTAGGCAACAAGTTTTGACTATAGGTGCATCGACGAACGCCTCATGACCATCCGCATCGAGGCTTAATTCGGCAAAATTAGCCTAATATGCGCGAACGCCCCCACATTAAGAATATGTTCTTCGAGCTCTTGGACAAAACATATGAGCAGTGAAAAAGAATTATTTGACTGTTAACAGTCGAATTGTTTTTTCCTGAACACCGTTTATTTTAATAAATATGATTTAAAATCACGAAAATAAATATAAACCAACATAAAGTGTTCATATATGCGTTTCGCCCGATGTAATGGTTGGGCTCATCAGAAGATGATCATTACACCTTGTCTTGACGCATATTTTCCCAAATAAATCGAGATTCCATATAATCCGAGCTACATGGAGCAACTGCGAATTATATAGTTGCTACAAGTCTTCAAAGAAGATAAATTAAAAACTTTATAATTCGCAGTTGCTCCATGTAGCTCGGATTATATGGAATCTCGATTTATTCGGATATTCGGGAAAATATGCGTAAAGACAAGGTTAATATTTATTTTCTGGTTTATATTTATTTTCGTGATTTTAAATCATATTTATTAAAATATGAGCAGTGTCCTAGCTACGATATTTAAATTGTCCTGGGCGATTTTACTGCCAAGATAGGAAGGGAAGACATCTAGGAAGATCAATCTACTGTCAACCAGATTTACCATATTGCGATCGACGCAAGACACGCTTGCAGAATTATGGATGTCCGAACTTTCTGAGGAGCTAACATCAACTCGGACCACTACCTCATTGTAGCCAAGGTAGCAGTTCGGGTTTCCGGGCCTAAGACAAAACAGGGAGATGCTGGGAGAAGATACAGCGTCGAACGGCTTCAATCGCAAGAGATCACCATATCCTATTCCGACCGAGTTACAAGTAACCTCTCTCGAAGTTCTCTACCCCCAACACAATGTATCGAGAACCAGTAGCAACATCCCCAAGATGCAATCAAAGAAGCCGCCTCTGACGTGCTGGGTTTCAAGCAGCCGCCAACAAGTAACCCCCGGTTTGATGAGGAATTCCGGCATGCAAATGCAGCCAAACAACAGGCACGCAAAGCCCGAAGCGCAAAGCGGCACTGCATAGAAGGAAGAGAGCTGCTCACGAGCTCTATGAGCAGAAGAGGCGAGAGGAACAACGACTTCTCAGAAGGAAAAAGTGAGAGCATGAGAAGCGTGCGGTTCAAGATGCTGAGAGGTTCAAAAGCAGGAATGAAGTTCGAAAGTTTTATGAGCAGGTGAAACGAAATTCACAAGTACATAAGTCTCGAACCGAAGGCTGCAAAGACGAAAGTGGAAACACGGTGGGACCACAGTCAATGCTGAGGATATGGAAGGATCACTTCAGATGACTCTTTAACGGCGACGACGAACCGAATTCCGCTATCAGGCAGGATGATCCATTCAACATGGATGACGAAAGCAACAATCCCGTCTTCCCGACTTAGACAAAGTAAACATTGCCATATATAAGCTGAAGTCTAACAAAGCCTCTGATGGCTTCAATGCCGAGCTCTTCAAAGCAGCTGGAGATAATTTGGTTAGGAATATGTAACAACTTATCTGTAAGATAGATATGGTCGGAAAAAAGCATGCCCGCTGAATGGAACCTCAGTATTGTTTGCCCGATACTGTAAAAACGAGACCCCCTTAACTGCATCAACTATAGAGGCATCAGTCTACTTAACATCTCTAACAAAATTTTCTCTGTCGTGATACGTGAACGTCTAAAGCCCATTGTCAACAATCTGATAGGTCCTTATCAGTGTGGTCTAAGACCAGAAATGTCCACAGTCGATCAAATATTCACATTACGGCAGATCCTGGAAAAAGCCCAAGAACATCAAATTGTCACCTCCCATCTTTTCATCGATTTCAAGGCCGCATATGACAGCATCTACAGGAACGAGCTGTATTTGGCTACCCTGCCAAACTCGTCTGTTTGTAAAAGATGACCAAGGAGAATTAACGCTGCTCCATAAAGGTTGGAAACAACTTAACAGAACCTTTCGATGTCAAAAAAGACAAGGTGATGCGCTGTCATGCGATTTTTTTTAAAGAATAGCGCAGAGCTCCCTTGTCAACACCAGAGGCACTATCTTTCAAAAGTCTGTCCAATTACCAGCATATGCTTATGACATTGATATAATATCGGAAGAAAAGAGCGTGATGTCAATGGGGCTTTTTTGAGAATTTAGGCAGAGGTGGCAAAAATGGGTTTAACGGTTAATGAGGGCAAAAAAAAGTAAATGCTGCAGTCAAGAAGTGACTTACGACGCACGTCTCGGTCAAAACGTCTCCATCGACATACGTAACTTTGAGGTAATTAAGGACTTTGTCTACCCTTGCTCCGCTATGAACGCTGAAAACAACACCAGCGCTGAGATCAAACGAAGAATTACTCTTGCTAACCGTTGTTTCTTTGGGCTAAGAAAGCAATTGAGTAGCAAAGCTCTCTCTTTTGAGGGACCAAAGTGTTACTATATAAGACCCTCATCATTACCGTCCTGCTATAAGGTGCAGAAGCATGGACCATAACAAAAGCGGATGAAAGCACTTTGGGTCGTTCCGAGAGAAAAGTTCTTTGTGTGATCTACGGTCCCGTATGCATAGAAGGGGAGTGGAGGAGAAGATGGAACGACAAACTGTACGGGGTGTAGTAAAAGTCTAACGACTAAGATGGCTGGGTCTCGTAGAGAAAAGCAATGCTCCGACCCGGAAAGTCTTCGAATCCACACAAACAGAACAGCGCAGTATAGAGGAAGACCGCGGATCAGGTGGCGCGTACAGGTGGAAACCTCACCCAACTTGGAGTGCGAAACTGGAGACACAGCTAGGGGCCGAGCTAGATGAAGAAGTTTGTTGGGTGAGGTCCTAGTTCACACAGGATTGTAGCGCCACCTTAAGTAACTAAATAAGCGTCCAAAAAAAGATTGATTTAATTTTTACCTCATTTTCAAATTTTAATACATTGACAGGAAAAATTCTTGGAAATATACTTTGGAAAACATAAATTAGTTTCGAGTAATTATGTGGTTTCATTGTACAGTATCTTCATAGACTTTGACCTATATAATTTAATTCCTGACTTCTGAGTGCTTATTAATTTCACAGAAAAACTACCTATAATAATACGCAGTAACTATATTTTTAAATATTGGAAAAACAATATTTTTAATATGAATGGCGAAATTTTAAAAATACCTGAATCCTTTTAATTATGTAGAAATACAAATAAATAATTTAAAGCCAAACCGCAAAACTGGATTTTCAAATTTGCAGTTCCTGCAGCGAATATCCTTATAGCAAAGGATTTAATTCATTATATTTATATCAAAACCACACTTAAATATAGAAAGTAACTTTACCATGCCAACATGTTGTTGTTTTTTATTGTTCAAAAATTTATTTTACATTTAATAAAATTAATTTACAATACTTGATGGCTATGTTTTAATAAAATAATTTCACACACAAGAAGGCGAATGGTGTGCCACCACCACGCCTCCGGCACGCGCCCGACGCATCGCTCGTTCAGTGGTAGAAAGGAGGTTTAACTCAAAAATTGCCAAAAACAATTTATTACCTGAACACGCATTTGACCGCGCGTATGTAACCCTCAACAGCCACTGATAATTAATTTATTTAATTTAATTGCATGTGAAATCATAAATTTATTGGTTGCTCCCCTTTTGACACATTGCAAGCCTTATGCGTTGTGTATATTTACAATTTGACGCTTTTATTATATTTGAGTTATATTTGGAGAAAAAATCACATAAAGCAAACATATAAAATCCCCAATAGAGAGAGCATCAGTTAAACCGCCATAATTCAGTGGGTCAAACTCTGACATAAATTACCCTCGCAAATGCCTGAACCAGACGCTATAAATTCCGTTATTATCAGCCACTAACCATGTCCTTTCGATAATGAGCATCACTTTGCAGAAGCTGGTATAGATTGGTCCTGGCGTTGGGCGTTTGGAATTGGACGGGGTGGGAGTTAGGCGTTGTTGGCTTTTGTCGTAGCGTGTTGTGTCGTCTGTCTCGTGTGTAGGCAGAAGACTATAAGTTCGTGCAAAAAGGACATATGTTTTTATTCGAACGCATTATACTCCACCTACACTGCTTTATGTATACATGTATGGATTTGGAATGCGAATATTGGGAGAATATGCGGGGGTAGTCAGTATAGTGATGTTAAAGGACATTTGTACCGAACGGAAGTAACATCGTTAATTCGCATGGAAATTATTATAAAACAATCCCATGAGAGGTTAAATTGTTCGGATAATTATCGAATATCAAATAAAACTGACAAGGACTCGCAACTCGCATTTATACTCGCTCTATAGTGTATAGTGTCAAGCTGGTAATTTGAAATTAAAACTTGCAGTAAAGTATATGTGATGCGAAACATGGTTTACATGACTCACCTACTTATGGAATACAAAAATTGAGGTTTAAACTTTGATACGAATAGTTCATGTAAACGTTTAAAAAAAAATTGAATAAAGAGTATGTCAAATACCATTATGTATGGAACATCACAACTTTCAAAACTACCCGCTGCGCAGGTTTTGATTTGCGTTGCTCACATCCGAAATGTATAATTTTCCCCGACTAATGCATAAATCTGGCTAAATTTGACTGATGACATGGGAGATATGGTGCTTTTAAGAGCCGCTGTTTATTAAGGTTCATTTGAATAGACTTGTGAGTTCAGGAAAAGGCACATGTCCTCCTTGTAAGAAGACCATTCCCCCGAATAGATTGTGCAAAATATACAGATTAAGCCGTCTTATACGTTTCTTTATAAATCATAGGTTACTTCGACACTGATAGTATTAGTTACGGGTTGGGTACGATTGACCGCATTTTAAAATCTCGCATTATGAAATCTCTTGTATCGAAATCTCGCAATTACAAAATCTCGCTTAAAGAAAGCTCGCAACATTAAAATCTCGCAAACTAAAATCTCGCAATTTAAAATCACGCATTGAAATAAAATATTTATTAATTCGCGCGCACGAATTAATAAATATTTTATTTCAATGCGAGATTATAAGTCTGTCTGATATTACCTATGCATAATCTACTTGTTTACTACTTTAAGTTGTAATGATTGTATTATATCTACCTATCCATAAAAAACATAACTGTTGATTCCAAGAGCGAGAAAAACAAAATTGTATTTTGCTACATCTAAAAAGATTTACTTGCGAAGCATAGCTCAAAACCTCTCGCTATCTTAAAATTATTGTTTTTGTATGGAATTATGTATGTATATTATCTTTACTTTTCGTTTGTTAACTATTGAAGTAATTTATTTTTCAATTAAATGACTTTCCTGGGAATTTATTGTGTTTTGTTTTTGTTATTTTTTGTTGTTTATTTATGAGAAAAAGATAGAAAAGGTAAAAGTTTGTTATATGCATTAGACTTCTATATCAATTGTTCATAGTGTTCAAGATCAACTGGATTAAGATTAAAAGGATTTAATTCGATCGAATTTTTCGACTTTTACAATGCGAGATTTTGTTATAGCGAGAATTTCATGCAGAAGCGAGATTTTTTTAAAAATGCGAAATTTTGGTTTGCGGGATTTTGAAAATGCGAGATTTTCTTATGTAAGATTTTAAAAATGCGAAATTTTGTTTTGCGTGAAATTTTTAAAAACGCGAGATTTCGTTATAAGAGATTTTAGTTTGCGATCAATCGTACCGCTCCCATTAGTTACAGAAAGTAACTTTTACCTCAGAAGAACGAAATATCCCACTTTAAGGTAAAATAACGTAGGTAAATATTGAAAACTTAATCGCCAAGCGAGTATTGTGTTCCCCAAACAGTACGTATTTTCTTTAAGAAGTTCGGCCAAAACGAATCGCTCAATTTTTAACATCGTCGTTACCAATTGACTGAGCATTTTAAGGTGTAGTTGGGCCTTAAGGCAGCTCAAAGAAGACAGCGACTTTTGGTATGAAAAAACATCTTCTCTCATTTGTATCTCGGTATAGCTAATGCTACGTCACCTGATTTATTAAAATAGCTATATGTTAGCCCTTGGCGTTATGATTATCCGTAGGAATGTCATGCTAGAAGTCTTGTGTTTAAACCCTGTCTGTGCTTACTTACATTTTTTTTCACGCGTACTTGCAAGGAATTGAAAAACCAAGAGTAATTCTTGCCATGAAAAGTGGTTTCTGATGAAATTAGCTTTTCGGATTTGGCTTAAAAAACTGTAGGTCCCCTCCATCCCTGACAACTTTACTTTACTTTATTTTTAATAGAGTCTCATTAGGATTGTTTTCATTACCAAAATAAAAATACTGCTTATTAACTTCCCAAAGGAATTTATTGTAATTGGTCCGATTTGTCAAATTAAAAATTTTGACATTTCTCGACGTTTCAAGGTCCCTAGAGTTGAAATAAAAGATTTTTAGAGAGATGTCTGTGCGTGCATGTGTACGTACGTTCGTACGTCCGTATATCGTACGTTTTTCGTCGTCCATAGCTCAAGAACCAGTAGAGATATCGACTTCAAATAAATTTTGTTATACAGCTAATAATGCCGAAAGATGCAGAAAGGACTCTCAACAAAATTGGGTGGGTGATTTGCTTACCATAGCAGTTTAGAAAAAAGGTGAACATTTTGGTTAGTCCTAAATATCTCACGAACCAATAACGCTGGCAACTTGAATTAAATTTAATATTATATATTGCAACGTAATATCAAATTAGTATATTTTTGGAAAAAATTCCAACTAACGATTTTTTTTTATAAGTCAAAAAAACTGAAAAAAAATATTTGTCACCTCGAATATTTTACAAAGAAAAAAAGATTTTATCCCCAAAATAATTTTATGCAACGAGAAATAAATTGTTTAACATCTGGTAAAATTTTGAAAGAATCGAGTGGACAGTTTGTTTACGAAAAATAAAAAAAGATAAAAAAAAAATTAATAAAAGTTGGTAAAAATTGATTTTCGACTCAAATATCTTTTCAAGAATTTGAGATTGTGGCTTCATACTACTTTTATTTTATAACAAATACTGTTTTTAACATTCAGTAACATTTTGAGAAACATCGAATTGACAGTTTTCTTCCAAAAAATAAAAACCGAAAAAAAAACAATACTAAAACTTGGTAAACATTTAAAAACTTTTAAGAAATGCTACTAAAATTGGTAAAAATTTGTTTTCGACTAAAAATCTCGTTCACAAAAATAGATTAAATCAAGCTATTTCATCATATGCAAAATGTTGTTGGTAATTTTTAAATGTTTAAGAATTATTCAATTGACAACTTTTTTAACGAAACACCAAAACCTAGAAACTTTTAAGCAAGACAAATCGACAGACGGGATGGGAAGTTATCAGTGTGTAATGCATCCCAGCCTCCTTTTTACATAAATCTTAAGCTGCGAAAAGAGCCGTAAGGCTACCTTTTAGTAAGCACAGTTGAGGCCTACCTAGGTGCAAAAAGAAATTTGTTGTACCTTTTAAAATCTTTGGCCATAGATTCCCAGAAACTCTGCAAGTTTCAAGACCTGCTGTTTGCGATTTCAATGAAACTTTGATTGAAGTTTTTATTTACCTGTAGCGCCGCCCGTCCTGCTGTAACCACATGTCGTCTAGGTCCATATGGTTCAATTTAGGCCATTAGAAATTAGTTATCATCGTTATGTAGCGGTCACTGTTGACGGTGACCGCCTCCCCAACGTCGTTTTCAAAAAAGTGCGGACCAACTACGCCGCGCGCCGGCCCAAAATCCACAACACACGGGAACTTTTTGAGGATGCATTATGACCTGGTGAACCTTACGTCGGTTGGTGTAGTCCCATCCACAGCAATTTTGCTTGTTAGCACAGACATTCATCCAAAAATGCGCCTCGTCACTAAAGTTGATTTTTAGGCAAAATTGGGGTCCTCTTTGAAACGAAGCCCAGTCCGCGAGCAAACGGCGCGGCGTTGTTTATGGTCATGAATTTTGAGCTCCTGGGTCAGTTGGATCTTGTACAGGTGTAGGCCCAAGTCCCGACGCAAAATTCGCCAAGTTGAAGTTTGCAAAAGGCCGAGTTCTTGTGCACGGCCGGCGCGGCGCGGCGTGGCGAGGAATAGACTGCCTCGGGCTCGGGTTCTGCTGTACACTTTCACGGACCGCGGCGATGTTCTCGGTTGATCTTGCGTTTCTTGAACGTACGTGTGTTGGCTGATTGTTTACTGAACCGGTCGTCTCAAATTTGGCCACCAAACGTTGAAGAGTCGACTGTGTCTGTGAAGGTCCACAACGTCTACCGTAAAATGGTAATTCATTTTTATCATTTGAATGTGCTGTTCAATAGTGTAACTTGGCATAAACTGAATAACTGAATAATAAGCAAAAGATTTGACAGATGTCGCCAAAAGAAAATGGACGCCACGGGGCGCCAAAATCTATTCACGCCAATAGAAAAACACTTTATTATAAACCTGGGTTGAAATAAATGGAATACGAAATCCGCAGATAAATGGCGGAGTTTTTCAATTTTGAAATAGTATACATACATCCACACGTATGGCGGGCGCATCTCGTAGTAAGACAGCAAGTTTGAAAGTTCTCCCTATAAAAAGTTCTTAACCTCTAAAAAAAAACACCGGAATTATAAAATGTACTTAATTTGAAGCAACTGAAAAGACTTTAGTTTTATAAATGAAAGAAAAACAAAACACCAAGAAATTCCGGTCCTTTTTCCTTTATTTGTCAAATATAAAATTTAAAATATTTCATAAGAGACCCGACCTTGTACCCATACACATTCAATGGATCCTTTTAAAATCCATTAAAAAATTAATACTAATGCTATCCTTGCCATCAGTTGATAGGAAAAAGGAATACCTATTTAAGAAAAAGGAAACGAAAAGTCAATAGCCAAGCCAGAGATGTTAGGAAGGAGACATTAAGGGTTTTCTATAAATTTAAGACAATAAGTATATCAAAGTTCTTCTTATTCGTATCAAGGAGACATGAGTGATAATATATTATGCACTGTACACGTACAGTACATACATAGGTCCAAGTAGTATAGAAATATACCCAGATAGCTTTTACCCATCATACAATCTACTTATAGAAATACAATTGCCCATTTCTATATTTCTTAAAACATACATATAGGATTTTGATTCAGCATGAGTAGATCCTTTAACACAAAATAATTGCTTATTCCCTTTTTCCTTTAACTTAGATTCTTCTTCAATATATGTATTTAAGAAACAATCAATGAAGAAATAATTAACAAAATTTGTTTGTCAGTGTATAAATCGAGTCCTTGTTTTCAGGCTCGCTTTATCCTAATGGGAAAACTTATAAACACTGTGTGAGACGAAAGGCATCACCATCATCAGACAGATACAATGAAAATGAAAATGAAACTAGAAAAGTTATGTATACATACGAATAGGAGTACGTATGTATATAAAAGATACGACGATGACGAAACGAAGTAGGAACTCAACTCATTTGGATGTTCAAAGAGGATATTTACGGTCGTGTAATTCACCCTTTCGAAGTCCATCTCAACCGTATATTCGCATCCTTTTAGCAAAGTTGCGATACCTACATGTAAAGGACTTTAACGATATACCACACTCGTTTGTATGTTGTAGCTGCTAACAGAAGAGAATAGAGGTATAATAGAGTATACTAAGTCCCCATACCTGGGCCACATAATAGGTTTTAGCCTTAAAAGGTTTTCCTAGTTTTGCAACAACTAAAGGTATAATCAGAAGTATTATAGCAAGTATATAATTTTGTTTTCGTAATGAAGGTTGCTGTTCATTTAGTAGTAGTTCAGCTCAATTTTGGGCCTCTTCACTCATTGATTTAATGAAACTAAACATATAGGTAGAAATATAGGTCGTAAGTAGTATGTAGAACAATAAACTTAGATATAGGAAAAGTATATCGCCTAAAAGTATATATGCCTTTTGGCTTGCCTTGCCTATTTGCGGTCTATCTCTTCTCTATGTACTCTCAGAGGCCATTTCGGAACTCAGCTGGAGTTGTAATTATTGAATATACTTGGACTTGTAAATGAGAAAAGTTATAATTTTGCTGTCCAAGAATAAATGATTATTTTGTTGAATACCTCACCTAAAGTTTATAGTGTAGTGGGATTCAGAAACATTGACATGGTTTTTCGTTTATCTCTTATAAAATATTATGGCTATAATGTTTTTGAAGGATTTTATTTGTTTGTCTCTTTTGTTTTTAATTTCGGAATGTTGGTTTGTTGGATAAATAACTTTGAATAGTTTTTTTGTTTGATTGATTTATAGGGAAGGGAGGTATTTGTTAAAGACATTTTTAAGATAATAGTCTTACCAATAATTCATTTGTTACATACAAAAGTTAGAATGCTTCAACAAGTTTATGATGTGCCCAATGCAAGGCTTGGATCCCCCCCTCCCTAAATCCATGAGAATCTCATTACCACCCCCCAATTAAGATAGCCATGTTACTGACATCCTGATATCGTGTAACTACATATATGTACAGAATAAGTCACCATTGAATCTAATTCCAAACAATGGCACCCAACATGGGGCTTAACTGTATTAAAAACCTGAAATTAACCAAGGAACTTCAAATCGTTACCCACCATCTCTATATTGATTTTAAAGCCGATGATGTGTGATGTGATATCAGTGGAGCATTGAGCGACGGAAGCGGAGAACATGAGTTTAGTGGTCAATAGGGGCAAGACCAAGTATATGCTGTCATCAAAAAAGCACTTTGAAAGACGACGTCTTGGACAAAACGTCACCATAGACAGCTATAACTTTGTGGTAGTTAAGGTCTCTAGGCACCGCTATAAATTCAAGGAACGACATCAGCGCTGAAAACAAACGAAGAATAACTCTTGCAAATCGCTGCTTCTTTTAAATTAGAAGGCAATTGAGTAGTTAAGTCCTCTCTCGAGCATCTAAAATCACCATCAGTAAGACACTCATCATCCCGTTCTTATATATGGCGCTGAGGCCTGGACTCTGTCAAAGAAATATGATAGCGTCTAAGGATGCTTAGATGCTTTTGGTTCCGTCTGCATAAATGGAGAGTGGAGGAGAAGATGTAACGACGAACTGTATGGGCTGTACAGCGACACTGACCTAGTTAACACATTAAAGTCCAACGACTTAAATGGCTGGATCATGTAGAGCGAATGGAAATCAACGCTCCAGTCTGGAAGCTCTTTGAATGCAATCCCAAAGGACGGCGGCGGCGCAGTAGGGGTAAGACCGTGACTTAGGTGGCGCACGCAGTTGGAAGAGGACCTCAACCAAATTGGCGTGTGAAACTGGAGGCAGCTAGCTAGGGATTGAGATGGCTGGAGACGTATGTTAGTTGAGGTCATGTCCGCCACGGGCTGTAGCGCCATTTTGAGTAAGTAAGTAAGTAAGAAATTAATGAATTCAGAATGATTTTTTGGTTGAGATAGTTCCTAGAAATCTATGTTCAAAAATGGGTTGATAAAATGATGAATCTAATTTTGTTGACCAAAGGCGCCAAACCTTGTCCAGGACTGTAAAATTTAATCCAGCCTTATGTATACCAAAAAATATTAACACACAAAATCTGGTTCTTCCCGCAATAGCTTGTCTTTGCAGATTAAGAGTCTACTCGTAATATTGATTGGTTGCATCAAGAAACTCTCTTGAAAAAATCTACTTTTAATCAAAAGATCCAAACCGAACACTGTCTCCAGGATCTGGCATTTGGCAACGCTTCCTAGGTTAGGTTAGGTCATAGTGGCTGTCCAAGATGGAAACGGACACACTTAGGCCAGTTTAATAGCCCATTGTGATACCACATGAATCTTGAGGTTACTTTCTAAGCTCAATGGAACCAGTTTGAGTCTCTTACGAAAGCTGATTATGCCGACGTGATTTAGATCGTTTAGATCGTTAAAGAAGAATTCTCCTAGGTAATTCTTGCGTTTTCGAGCCAGAGCAGGGCATGTGCAGAGAAGATGAAGAATTGTTTCTTCCTCTTCCTCGTCCGTACAGCAATACAGAGAATACGCCTAATCTCGTGGCGTGCTTTCCTATTAGACAGTGTCCGGTTATGACACCTATTATCGAGCTTATATGCGATCTGCTTAGAGAGAGCAAGCACCTTGAACGTTTTAAATCCAGTGTTGGCCAGATGTTTTTTATGACTTGACACGTGGTGATGTTGTTCCACCTGGTGCCTGCCCTCCTCACAGCGTCTTGCATTAGCAAAAGTTTACAAGTAGCGATTGGTATGCCAGTACGTGTCAAACGTGGTAGGATGGGCTGTACTGTACTGTACCGTTCCTGGCGAGTTCATCTGCCTTACAGTTACCTGGAATGTCTCTATGGCCCGGCACCCAGCAAAGGTGAATATTAAACTGTTGTGCCATCTCCATTAGAAATGATCAACGCTTCCTATATCAATAAAAATCAGCATGGCAAAGAGATTTTGCTATTGTTGAAAACCAAAAATGCCAAAAATGGTCTTATAGTCTCCTTACTGATCTATAATGTGCCCAGTTTTTTATGTGAAACTTTTGGTAAAACTAAATAATTTAACGGAGGAGTAAAAAGTAAAACTCGCTTCTTAACATTGATTTAATCTGTCATCGTTTTTTAAGATTGGCGCCCAACATGAAACTGTCTTTTGTTCAGCCTTTTGCTCTTCTTTCTAGCCCACCACCACCACCACCATTTATATAAAAACTACTATATCAATAGTGTTTTGGTCATCCGACTACAATAAATCAGGATACTAAAAACATTCCTTGACTTCTTCTCATGCTTATAGGAACTCCCTCATGCAGAACTTAGTTTTAAAGCTTTTTCTTGAATTTGTTTTATAGAAGGACCAAACAAACTTAAAAGTAAAACCCTTTTAATAGCTTCCTTACCACCAAAACAATAGACTGTTGCCTTTTTTAAAGTCAAATACAGCAGCAGCACACCTTACCAAGATGTCCATTCATAGTATACCAAGGCTGATAGTGTACGCATATACTACATTATGATTTATTTATTCAAATTATTTTCTTTAAAGGGGTTTCACTTTACATTTTAATTAATTACTGTGTTAGGCCCCTTTTTAAGGCAGGTACCTTTCTACATTCAATAGAATCATATAAAAACGTCAATCAAAATAATGCTTTTGAAATGAAAACGATGACATTTTGAAATGATATCACCATTGGAACAATTTTCACACCTAATCTCCGCCCATAGTGTTCTGTTGGGGATCTGTAAGCCCCCATTGTTGTCAGGAACAATGGCCAAGCATTATCGATTAGAACAATTTACTTTTGTATAGATAAATATTACAAAAACGAAGACGACGCACGTATAAGAGACCACTTCATTTTCTTTTTCATTGTGTTCGTTAGGGGATTTACCGTACGCTAAACCTTGGCAGGTGGCCCGGATCCGGATCTGGAGAAAAATCACTTTGTAATGGCCAGCCACTGCTCCATTCACAGAATAACACAGACTTCTGCGAATGAGGTATCTTTCCATAAGGTGTACAGCTGTGATTTTAAGGACGTTCTTTGTTTAAATATTATACAGAAACTTCATACTATTAATAATGATTCTGGATGTTGATATCAGTAGTTCTTTTGTTTGTCATTCTTGAATTAGCATTAAAAAGAAAAGAGTACGATTTTGAAATAGTTTATTTCTGAAAGGCTTTGACTTCTTACAAGCGAATGAGTAATTTAAAACTAAAAAGAAGGAACTAATTTTTGCATAACAAGGATGTTAATAATGATATTTATTATTCCATTTTTGAAGCTTTAATATCTCGAAAAGAAGTACACAAATTTATCTGAAGAATAATGATTAAATTAAAACTGAAGCTCGAACTATATATATGTATAAATAGGTAACTTAAGTAAATAAAAACACAGACAAACAAGGTACATTAGACTGTTCTATTTATAGGTCATACACTCAAAGTAAAAATTACCGACACGGTTTTTGCAATGGCACCCTACAAAAATGTCTGTGCCATTTATGGTTTAGTTATAGAAAAGGCGGAGATATTCTTCTATTTACATTTTGAGTTGTCTTGGTTATCAAGTAGAGCAGTGAGACTTCAATTATCTATTGGAAATCCTATGTTAACATAATCTTGTGTACCTCATCGCTGTGACTTCCAAACAAGATATGAAATGGACCTCCATATAACAAAATATTGAGGAATGTTAATACAGGGTGCGGCAGAGCCGACTGACGAGTTTAATGAGATAATTAGCCTGTGATAAGATAAGAGTAGGCCTTAATAAGTGGTATATTTTGAATTGTACGGTAATGCCGTTTTTATTCGTAATCGTGGTCGGGACAGGTGCGTACATCGTGGTTTCGTCGTGCGTGCATATTACGAAAATAATCATTCTGTGATCGCTACACAAAGGGCTTTTCGTATACACTTCGGCATTCCACGTGTTGAATCTGTTCCTTCTGCACACACTATCAAATTGTGGATACGGAATTTGGAAGAAACTGGAAGTACCCTAAGTAGACTTGTACACGGATCACTCAGAACGGTAAGAACCCCCGAAAATGTGCAGTTGGTTAGAGAGTCAATTGAGCAGTCACCAAGACGCTCAGCCCGGAAACACGCGGTAGCTTTGGGAATCTCAGACTGTTCTTTGAGGAGAATTCTTCACGAAGATTTATCATTCCATCCAGACATTTTCAGATATCGCCCACATACCATAGAAGAAATTAAACAGAAAATCACCGCAGAAATCGAGGCCACACCAGTCGAAATGTGCCGAAAATCATGTGAAAGCTTCAGAGATCGTTTACAACAGTGTAGCAATGCTGACGCCCGCCATCTTGGTGATATAATTTTCAAAAAATAATTTTTAAAAATAGGATTGAATACTGATTTAAATAAAAAAAAATGTTTTCTCTAAGTTTTAGATTTCCTTATTTATAGCCCATCAAAACTCGTCAGTCAGCTCTGCCGCACCCTGTATATAGGAGATACTACATATATTTTAATAGGTTAGGTTAGGTTAAAGTGTCTATCCATGATGGAGTAGGACACACTTAGGTCAGTTTAGTGATCTATTGTGATACCACATGACTCTTGAGGCTTTTTTCTAAGCTCAAGAAAATTAGTTTGAGCCCTTTACGAAACGTGAAAGATTGATTATATTAATGTGATTGAGATCTTTTAGATCGTTATAGAAGAATTATCTTAGGTAAGTTTTGCGGTTTTGAGCTACAGCAGGGCATGAACAGAGGAAGTGAAGAACTGTTTCCTCCTCTTCCTCTTCCATATAGCTTCTGCAAACGTCATTTGAGAATACGCCATATGCTGTGATTTCCTATTAGACAGTGTCCGGTTATGACATCGAGTATCGAGCGATCTGCCTAGAGAAACCAACCACCTTGAGGTCTTTAAATCCATAGTAGGGCAGATGGTTTTAGTGACCTGATACGTTGTCACCTGATGTTTGCCTTCATAACGTCTTGAATTAGCAATAATTTACATGCAGCGATTGGTATGCCAGCATTAGACACACCTGATACAAAGGGTTAAACTGAACCATTTCTGGCGAGTTATTCTGCCTTACAATTTCCTATGGCCCGGCACCCAATGACACTTAATTTCAGTTGTTCAGAATACACACCTCCACCAATCCCTTCATTTGTTTTTGAAATATCTGTCTTAAAGTGGAGTGACTTGTCTTCCCTATCCTCCCAGAAAGATTTGTAAGGTATAGAAAATGGAAGTTTCTGTCGAATTGCAGTTAGGGGATGGTGTAGTCTGTGTGCTTTTGAATTGATTCTAAACAGTTCAAAATTACGTAGTGGCCAATGTTGTTGTTTACCAACTGCAATGAAGCTTTGAGGCGAATAGCAGAGCTTGAAGCTATTTGTTTGCTAAATATATCGAGAGGTGTTAGGTAGAGTGCCGCAGATTGAGTAGTGCGAAGCGATATGCTTATACATAGGTAAGCTTCTCCTAAAGCAATCCACCATACTTCCACATCGTACATTAAAATCGGTCTGATTGCCGATTTGTATATTTACTTACTTAAGTTGGCGCTACATTCGCATGTGAACTAGGGCCTCTCCCAAAAAACTTCACCATCTAGTTCGGTCCCTGGCTAGATGTCGCCAGTTTCACGCTCCAAGTTGGGTGAGTTTATTTTCCACTTGGTCTTCCTAATGCGCTGTCCTGTGGGTGTGGATTGGAAGACTCTTTGGGCCGGAGCATTGGTTTCCATGCAGTCTACGTGACCAAGCCATCTCAGTCTTTGGACTTTTACCCTTCTGAAAAGTCTACATCGCTGTACAGCCCGTACAGCTCGTCGTTGTTTCTTCTCCTCCACTACCTTCTATGTATACGGGATCGTAGATGACTCGAAGAACTTTTCTCACGAAAAGACTCAAGGTGCTTTCATCCGCTTATGTCATAGTCCATGTTTCTGCGTCGTATAGCAGGACAGGGATGATGAGGGTTTTATATAGTGATACTCTGGTCGCTCGAGAGATGGCTTTACTAATTAATTGCTTTCTTAGCACAAAGAAACAGTTAGCAAGAGTAATTCTTCCTGTGATCTCAGCGCTGGTATTCATAGCGGAGACTAAGTAGACAAAGTCCTTAACTACCTCAAAGTCACGTCTGTCAATGGTAACGTCGCGTCGTGTCAATGCTGCAAGTGGTTCCTTCACAGCATGTACTTCTTTTTGCCTGTAGTGTTGACGTTGGAGCTCTGTACTATTCTTTCAAAGACGATGTTAAAGAAATCGCACGAAAGCGCATCACCTTGTCTGAAGCCTTTTTCGACATCGAAAGGTTATGTTTAGTTGTTTCCAAGCTTTATGGAGCAGCGCGAATTATCCATGGTCATCCTGCACAAACGGATGAGTTTGACAGGGATGCCAAAACTAGACATGGTTCTATATAGCTCGTCCCTGTAGATGCTGTCATATGCGGCCTTGAAATTGATGAAGAGATAGTGGGTGTCAATTTAATGTTCTTGGGTTTTTTTCCCAGGATCTGTCTTAATGTGAATATTTGATCGACTGTGGACTTTCCTAGTCCAAAACCACTCTGATAAGGGCCTATCAGGTTATTGGCAATGGGCTTTAGACGTTCACATATTACGGCAGATAAGATTTTGTAAGCGATGTTAAGGAGACTGATTCCGCTAAAGTTTGTGCAGTTTAGAGTCCCTCCTTTTTTCAAATTTTCCGATTTGTATAACCAATAAGAAATTCAGAGTTTTAAGCCCTATTTATTACCAATAGTTTTTTAGCAAGAAAAGAGACCTACAGTAGCTTTTTTACTCTTTCCCTTTAATATAGGGAGTGTCAACATATGGAATTTTGTATTTCCTTGAAAATAGGACTAATTAGGTTTTGTGTGGGTTGACACCGATGAGCCCAAAATATTATTTTGTCTAAGGCGTTATGTAAGAGTTCTTTTAGGGTGTTAAGATGCTTTCCTCAAGCCGTAATATCAATGTCATCCGCATAGGCAAACTCTCTGAAACCCTCCCGCATCCAGGCCAGTAAGGGTTTAATTTACCACCAGAAGAAGGGATAGAACACCACCTTGCGGTGTCCCTGTTTGATTAAAGCACTCTGAAAGTTTATGTAGTCATCGATGACCTTTTTTAACGGATACTATGAGCTTCCATAGTCTTTTGACTACAAGGACCCTCTTTTATGCTAAAAGGATGTAAAGAAAAGAGTCCTTTCACAATTTGCTAAGAGAAATTATCGTTAAGATGAAACTGGTTAGGTAAAAATCATAATACATGATTATGATGTATTAAAATGATGATTAGAGGTTGTTAGGCCTCGAGCCAAATTCGTGGGGAAATATGGCATCCAAGTTTTCTGTTTACTATCTATGACTCTTTGATGAAAGAAGTGCTACTCTGGGGCGCCGATCAACACATTTCTTGACCCCCACAGTGTAGGTAGGTTCCCCACGGAATAGAATCTTAACTGGCAGGTGATCTGGTTAAGACTTTTTTCGTTCCGTGTCAATATTCTCTTATTCTCATTCTTATTAAAAGAACTCAGTTACGGAAAATGGCGCCTAACGTGTGGCTTTAATCCAGGACCAATAACTCTAAAAGTCTCATGTTTTTTACTGTGAGATAAAAAGACTTATGAAAAAGTGCCGCAGCTACTTCAGCATAGTACTCGTAGAACTGACAAGAGGAAATTTTTTATCACCGAACAGAAATTATTAGTAATGAAAATCTTTAAACTGTTTGCAATGAGTCTGTTAAATAAATTAATAATGTTGGCGTTTCAAAAGCCTTAAAATACCGTGATTACTTAATTTATTTACTTACACCTGCTAGCCATTTGCCTGTTCGAAACTATTTCAAGTCGAAAAATTCTATTATTTTCCATGGAACTTAATAAATTATAAACATCAATGGAAAAGAAAAAAGATACATTTTTCATTTTCTCAATATTTATGCCATTATTTTGTGTAAGCACCTTCCTTATTCTCGCATAGTTAGTCGATGTAAATTCCAAAAATATCTTTGCACCAAAGCGCCACAAAGCCATATTACTGAAAATCTCCTTAATTTGTTCCCATCAGTAAAGGCAATGAATAAAGGTACTAGAGGCTTAAATATGCGATGGGTAGACAATAAAGAGGGTAAAAGGATGAGCAGGAGCAACAAAAAACAGCGTCCATTGGTTGGCAGCTTGGCTATGTACCCCATGTTTAGGTGGAACTTGGTACTACGTAAGAAAACAACAAACAATCAACGATGAAGTGTGGTTGCTCGTGCAACGTGCAAAATTGTTTAGAAGCCCAGAATATTTTAAGTCCATGTTGATACACCATCCTCCATCTAACATCCCACCAAATTCAACCCCAAACAATCTCATCCTGATGGTATGGGCAGGGCATGCCTGCAGGGCATATTTCCACTGCATTGTGTCTGCGAATAATTTCTTCTGTGGTGCCTCGTATAGGAACCGGTCCTCGGTCCTTCCATCGGAAGGTCCTTGGTGCTCCTTCCCGTACATTTTTTTGTTTGTGTTTGTTGTTATATCCCTCTCACTCTCTCTCTCTCTCTCTCACACACTCTTAAAGGATTACGATTCCGTCCCGATATGATACGATGATGTTGTTGATGATGACGATGGGGCTTCTGCATGCACCATTTCTGCTTTTGATGGCTCCTTGATGGTCTCTAATGCTGCTGATTCTGCTGCTTCCTATTCCTGCTGCTTCTTCTGCTGCTGCAAATACTGTAGGAGAAGGAAACGATGATGATGCTATCGCAATAAAACGTTAGTGCCCATGTAGATGCAATATAGGATAGGGATTAATCAGGTGTACTTATTGAGCAATTTATGGAAGGTTTTGATTTTACTTTAGGAATTTAATGCCCGCTTAAAACGCTCGTCTGCATCAATTACTTTGGGGCTATATATATCGACCATCTTATCTCCCTGATTTTAGAATATAAATCTGTTCGACGTTATATACATATGTTATGTAGATTTTGAAATTTTATAAGTCGAGCTATTTTATAATGCTTCCATCAAGAGGTCATAATAGTTCAATTTAAGTTCAAATATAGCTGATGCAATAATAATTTGAGAATTGTAAAATAAATGATGGTAAGTACAGAAAGTATGGGTACATACAAGTGACTGACTGGGTAAAGTGTTGGAAAATATTGCGCTAGCAATTTAGGAAGATAAATATTTGAAATAATGTAAATATTAGTCCTTTTTAATCTTTTAATTATTTATGGCAATTCCAGTGTAAAAAGACGAAACACAATTGAATAGCTTGGATTTTTCAAGTAAATGCTTAGTAAATTTGGTTTTTAAAAACAGAGTTTTTCGACAGGGACGCTACAAAAGTAGAGCGACAGGGACAGCAAACCACGCCATATTTCTTGCCGCTCTTTTGAAATTTCTCTTCAGTAAGGTTTGCCATTTCATGATGGAAACATATACGAGCCAACAACGAGTTGAAATTTGAAGTCAGTGGCCAATTTATGGTCGTCATAATCGCCCTAGCAGATCAACAATTGAGCGTCTAGTAGAAAAATTTGAATCCACAGGCACAGTACAAAATAGCCGCGTTTTATTATCACCATGATCTGATTTGGATCTTGGATTTACATAAACTACAACAACAACACAAGATCCTGCTAACCTGTGTTTGGATCTCAATTTGAGAATTAAAATTTAATTCTTTTTTTCACACAATGAGGGCTTTATCATTGTAATTTCACATGTAAATGTTGGTATCATTGCACAAAAATTAAATGAAACCTGTATTGCCATATAAACATTTCCATTTGACTGAAATAAAATATTTTTCAAATAAAAACGAGAAGCTTTATATTTATTTATTTTGTATATAATCCACGAAAAAATGAGTTATTTTAACAAAACTGGATATAAATTGGTGAAATTAAAATAATTAAGTTCAAGAAAATGTATATTTGACATAGTTTATGGGTATCATTTTTCCCCAAAAAAAAGAACAAAAAAAAAATCATTGAGCGAAATGATCTTATGGCAACACTACTTTAAATGTCAAAAAATATAAATAAAATCGAGAAACCTGCAAATGGGAGAAAATACAAATAAATTGTAAGTAATCTCCAAATTAAATTATTTTAGTGTCACCTTTATCAAGTTCAATTTTATTAATAGGTCAAAACGAATCTGGACTACAAATAAGATCACAGCAGCTTCCATTTTGGGTATTTGTTTATACAGAAGCTCAAATGTGTTTTTCCCACATCATTCTCAACCGTTGGGCATCTCTGTGACGTCGTTGTGGCGAATTTTGCGAAAATATCTTGGCCTACATCCTTACAAGATTAAATTGACGCTAGAACTGAAGCCGCTTGACCACCAGAAGCATATGTTCGTGAATTGGGCTAAGCAACAACTTGAAAATGATTCGGATTTTCATCGAAAAATCATCTTCATCGATGAGTTTATGTTTTATTTAAAAAAAACTTTTTTAGCGCTCTTATTGAAAACTCGATATATAAACATATTATGAAAGTCAATGCCTTGGTTTGTCTAATGGATCTGTTTTTGAAAAATAGGTTAAAACAAGTAGTTTAAGAGATACAGTACACCATAATCGCAAAAACAAAAATTGAATGCTCATCAGAATTATGAAGCAATACTCAATAAATTTAACGCAACGGTCTTTAAGGAAGGTTGAAAATAGGAGGGGTCTGGGAGTAGAGTCTGGTATCTTTACCTGGAAATATTAATAAAAATTCCACACTAGTACTTTTATGCTGCTGCATTTAATTGCGGTTTCTGAAGCCCATAATTTGGTACACAAAAACACAGACAGGCGGCGGCGCGCAATCAAGACCCTCTCCGTTATTTTCACAGAGCCAAATTTGGTTACAGTGCCGTAGGGAGTTACATTTATTCAGCCTACCCATACCATGCGCTTACCCTCCGTTTGGTCCGAGGACTGAGGATATAGTGACATTGACGGGAATGAAAGAGAATGTAGTGGCTTTGAAGACGAAGAGAGGGAAGAGGAAACCTCTCACTTCCTCTGTGAATGCCAAGGCCTAACAAAACGTTTACAAAACTGGGAAAACAATGTTCGCCCTGTAAAACCTTACCTACCTTTATCTTGTAATGGAAAGAAAGGACAAATTCGAAAGAATATGCTCATCAATGTAGGAAGCGTGGTCTCCACCGACTTTCTAAGAACTGTTAAAAGAAGATTTGTCCCTTAAAATCGTTTACGCTCTAAAGAAAGGGTATTGGTGGATTGACTTGTACGTCAAGAACTCTAGTAGGCTCGTCGACAAGCTGAGTTAATTTGTTTGACTCAACAAAGACTTCAACTTACCTTCCTTCTGATGTTGTCTAAACAGAAAAGCGAATGACAATTTCGGAGTGAAACAATTGGGCAACAATTCTTTGAATGGAGTCGGTACAAAGGAACATAAATTGCAAGTCCCCTATAGATCTCCCTAGTTTGTGTGGCTTTGGAAATCCGGAAACTTTTATTTTTGATCTAAATAACCTATTTGCAGCTCGAACAAATCATTTTTTTTGGTTTTGATAGATTTTTCTTTTTCTTGATAAAATTTCACATTCCACAAAGAATTCTAATTTTGATCGAAGCAAAATATTTTTTTTTTTTTTTAATATTACGACAATTATTAAGGAAGAATATGAACTTTCACAAGAATTCAATATCTCTGGTGTTATGCTTTAAGAAAAACGAGGATTTTTCAATCAACAAATTTTAATTGTTTTCACACAACTTTTTTTCAAAAAGAAATAACGTGTTGGAATAGAACAGCAACCTTTTCGAGGAAACCATCATCACATTCGCATCGACTCTAACTGCAACTCGACATCCACTGAATATTGGAAGCTCAAGCTGTCAAATTGCATTGTGCATGTGCATGTGCAGTGCAAACCAAAAGTCACCGTCTAAAAGGTATATAAGTATCGGGTGTTTTTTTTTTTTTTAAATAACGTGTTTTTGAAATTTGATATATCCTCCAATGACTTAAAATAGCTCGATATAAGAAGTATTCTAAAAGCGTAAAGTCTGCAGAACTAGAGGACCACTTAACAGTACCAATTCTGGAAATAAAGTTCTCAACTTGTTTATTTTGCTACATATTTATGGCTATGAGTGCTGTAGTTGAAGTTGCGCTATCTTGTTGGACCGAAATGTTGACGTAATTTAGCTGATTATTTCCATAACATCGATATAGAATCAATTTAAGGACGAAACAATCAAATTTAATAGAAAAAATGTGATTCTTAAACGTCTTTCTCCACATACTCTTTCCACATACGGCATTTGACCAGAAATCAGCGTCATTACTTAACTTCACCGTAAAATAAACTAAGTACTCAATCAACTTCGCGAAAATATTTTTTTTTGGAGTTAAACGATCCATGATAAGTTGGCAAACCCCACTGAAAAGAATTGTTAACACATTTTGACATTCTTAACGAAACTTCTCGTGCAGCTAAAAGAAAAACACCCTTTACATACCTAAACCTAGACCTACCATCAAACCACCATTTTAATAAACATGGTGTAGCTTTGTGTAGTGTAGTCTATCTTGCAGCAATTAATTGGGAAATATTTTTCAGGTTCTGGACTGCGGTCAGCTAGGTTAAAGAGAGGTGGGAATGGGGGGTAAAAGCTGCTGCCCCATGCGATGCTGTTGAATGGGAGATGCTGCTGGAGCTGGTGTCCGTCCACTTCATTAAATTGAAACCATAAATTGACTGAAAATATGCGATTGATCCGAATGCAACTGAATAACTAGAAACCGTAAAGAAAATAATTTCGAGTTGTAGGACATAGCTTCCCGTATGGTATATACTCGTAGTATCGCAGAATTCAGGATGTTGGAATTGCTATATAGATAAATACATTTCGTTGCAACATATCCTATTCATATCCTTATAGATATATGTATATGTATAAATTGTATTTGTAGAGGACACACGCTTAAATTTTCAAGAGTTTGTTGGGAAGATTTTCAAAACTTATATACGAACGAGTGCACATATCCTTTTTTTTTCAATTAAAGGAAAAGCTTATTATATATAATGAGGTCGGCTTTGCTTGAAGCCACTTTAATGCCGTTTTCAGTGGTTGGTCGAATACAATGGTTATTGGCTTGGCTGTTCTGTTTTCCAATGTGCGGTTGGTCTACACTGGCTAACCGCATTCATTTCAAAACGAATCCATACACAATGCCATGAATATGTAGGGACTTTCATACAGGTTTATTAACTGATTGCTCAAAGGAATGAACGTCTATAGCGAACCAATTTACACTAAAAGATCAGGATGTTATATGTGTGTGCTTATGGTATATACATATGTATACTACACAATCCATAAAATGCGTCTGTGAGTTTTTATATCTCCTTGATACATATACAGAACGCTCCTATAAAGCATGTTGTAATCAGCTTGTGGTATTGTTTTGAATAGAAAAACTTTATACCGAATTTAAAAAGAAGGAACATTTTAAGCAACATTTTAATTATAGCCTTGATTGTGTGTTAGGTATCTCTTTAAGAAATCAGTTTAAAAGTTTAAGTTTAAGTTTTTAATTTATCAATTATTTCGTATGATGTTTTTCTTGCGAACGATCTAAAAATCATTTGCATGGAGTTCATACAAAATTCTGTGAATGTTTAAAAGATTGTAGTTTGACTTACCAGTCACTGGTACACTAGTGATAGAGCTTGTACACCAGGGCTGAATACCAAAAGAACTGTTATGATCTCTTTGTCATTTTCTGATGCATAAACCTTATAAAGGTTTTCCAATTTTGAGGAACCCAAAACAGACTAGATATATTTATTTATTTTATTTTCGTCTCCATTCGAAATTCTAGAGGAGTCTTCTAAGACAGCAGCTTTTACGAGTATTTCTTGCAAATATTCCTGTAAATTCCTGAAATGTTTTCTGATTTCTTCCTCTAACAATCTTGTCATTTTGATGATTCCGCTTTTAGAAACCATAGTACCAAGTTTTTGAATTCTTGTGAGAAACATTGCTCTTGGGACTTAATAAGTTGTCTTTCAGATGGTCCATATTTCTTCCCGAAATTGTTGAAGCACTTCATTCGAAGCCTGTTTCGAGAATTTATATTAAAACTAGCTGACCCGAAACACGTTGTTTTGTCATATAAATAATTTCTAGAGAATATTTTGCTAGAAATAAATAACTTATTGTAAGTGTGTAAGGATGTGGTATATAAGTGGGATAGATATAGAGCACTGTAAACGGTGGCAAAATGTTAAAATATCAAATCACCAAACAATCAATCCCTTAATGCAACAGAGTGTACAATATTTTTGTGATCCCATCTTTCCCCAATAAAAACAAACTGGATGGTTTGTCCACTCGAGAGCACACCACGTATAAGTGCTCAAATCTAAGCCGCAGATAGACATCGTTTGGCCTTGAAACTTATTGATAGTCATTGCAAATGCCAATCTAATTGGAAATTGAAGGCTTTTGAATTGAATTGGCACATCTGTGGGTATAATTATAGGGATTCGCGGTAATAATATATTTTTAACTCGGAATTTGGCATTTAGAATTATGGCTTCGATAACGTTTTTCATCAATTTTTTAATTATTAATCGCGTGCCGTTGCACAACCGTGGTGGGTTCAAATAACGAAGCAAAATTACCGGAGATCCAACCTTCAGTTGTAAATTATGCAATTTTACACTGTTTCAGCACTGTGGCCATGGATGATTGTTTTTTTATATTGCACACCGCGTCTGGGTTATTTTGAATATTTAGTGGCAGTTTAATACTGAATGAGCTGTTCTGCCTCCATTCAATAAAGTTGCCGCAATGCCAGAAGATGCAACAACCAATGTGATACCATTATTTGATCCTATTTTAGCAAGAATTAGCGAAATAAGGAATTTTTTGCCAGTTCCACCTGGTGCTTACAAAAGAATCCACCTTTTCCTGCCTTCTTTGTTCTTCACTCATTAGTGGGACATTGCTAGCAACAATCGCTGCCATTGCTACAGAATTGTATTGTAGTTCACGATTCAATTCAGTGTCTATTAAATCAGATGCATTTCGATTTGATGAATGCATACCGAAATGAGTGAGTGGTATGTTGGCAATTATAACGCAAGGATCCTCAATAACAATCAATACTTCATTGTACATTACGTCATTGAATACTATCGTAAGATCGTTGCACCGTGTACGATGTTGATGCAATTAAACCATAGCGCTTAGGAATATAAAAAATAGATAAAAAACTATTCTCAGATCTACCGAATGTATATGCAAAATTTCATTGAAATTGGTTAAGCCGTTTCGAAGGAGTATAGCAACTAACACTGTGACAGGGGAATTTTATATATTAGATTTTAATAATAATCTCAAAAAATCAATAAACAAATAAAAAACTTATATAAAACGAAAAATAATTTTTTTGATACATACTTTATTTTATTTTTTTATAAAATTCGGATGCACAGTTTTATTTACAAAATAAACTACTAAAATTTGGTAAGAAGCAATTTTTGATTGGAAGATTTTTAGAGATACCGAACCGAATCACATTGGTTTTGAATGTCTGCACATTGTAAAGAGTGGGAAATATTGAGTGCGACTAAGAATCCGGTGCTTAACAGTACGTTCAAAATTGGGCTCACGTTTAAACTGATGAGCATTCCTAGATGTACGGGTATTCATTTATTCATTAAGGTGGCGCCACAGTCCTGTGTGAACTAGGGCCTCAGCCAACAAACTTCTCAATCTAGCTCTGTCCCTAGCTAGATGTCTTCAGCTTCGCGCTTCAAGTTGGGTGAGGTCACTTTCCACTTGGGCGCGCCACCTGATCCGCGGTCTTCCTCTACTGCGCTTTCTGTCCCACGACCCAAGGTGCTTTCATCCGGTTTTGTCATAGTCCATGCTTCTGCACCGTATAGCAGGACGGGGATGATGAGGGTCTTATATAGCGAAACAGCGGTTACCAAGAGTTATTCTTCGTTTGATCTCAGGGCTGGTGTTGTTTTCTACGTTCATAGCGGAACCTAGGAAGATGAAGTCCTTAACTACCTTAAAGTTACGTCTGTCGACGCGACGACGGTGATGTTTTGACCGAAACGTCGGTATAGTAAGTCCTTTCTTGACGACAACATGTACTTTGTTTTGCCCTCATTAACCGTTAAACCCATTTTTGCCGCCTCTGCCTCAATACTCACAAAAGCCCCATTGACATCACGCTGAGTTCTTCTGATTATGTCAATGTCATCAGCATATGCTAGTAATTGGACAGACTTTTGGAAGATATTGCCAGGATCTACCGTAATGTGAATATTTGATCGAGTGTGGACTTTCCTAGTCTAAAACCACACTGATAAAGAGCTATCAGGTTGTTGACGATGGGCTTTAGACGTTCACATATTACAGCAGAGAAGATTTTGTAGGCGATTTCTCTTGTCTCGTTTTTTCAGAACCGGGCAAACAATACTGAGGTTTCATTCATCGGGCTTGCCTTCTTCCAACCATATCTTACAGATAAGTTGCTCCTAACCAAATTGTCTCTAGCTGCTTTGAAGAGCTCAGCATTCGAGCCATAGGCTTTGTTAGACTTCAGCTTAGATATGGCAATCTTAACTTCGCCTAAGTCGGGAGGACGGGATCGGAACTATCATCAGCGAAACAATGAGGTGATTAAGAAGCTTCAAACAAAAGATAAAAAAAAACTAACCCTTTTATTTCTTCAGCGTTTTGTTTCTTTGTGAATACCCCTCCTATTCTCTTTGAATTGAAAGTTAATTTTTAACCCAATAAAATAGTGATTCATGTCAAACTTAATAAAATGCCTTTGAAATATCGAGTGCAATAATGTTACTTTCTCCAAGACGAATTCAATATTTGTTGCACTATTTGGTGAGGTTAACCATGACATAACCAGTAGAGCTATTGCTACGAAAACAATACTGTTGGACAGTACGCAACGCATTGTCATTGGAAACGAGCTTAGGAACCGATGAAGACGTAGTGTTACGTTCATTGGATTATCCATTTTTTAAAAGTAAACGTAAATAAAACACATGTAAAATATTTGTTTTCATTATAAAGTTTGAACGTTGACATTTAAGCCTTTAAATGACCACCAAGTGAGTTTTTGCAAGCATCGATTCTTTTAAAGTAATTTTTGACCAATTTTTGCCACATATTGGCCCCACAAAAAAAAGTCAAGCAGTGTCAAATCGCATGATCTTGGTGCCCAGTTGATATCACCACGAAATGTGTGAAATAAGAATATCGGAAGAATTTTTTACAATTTTCTTTTTGATTGATTCACAATGATAATAGTGTTCGCTTTAGCTATAGAGACATCCAACATAAAAAGACATAAATCCAATATGTATAGTTTTAAAGGCACGATTAAGAATTAATGAGCTAACAAATATCTCTAAGATTTTTACCCATATAATTTAGCAATCTCTAAAAAGTAAAATAAACAAGGATCAAACATACTTGTTGATTGATTTTTAATTTTAAAATTTAGAAGTAAGTTTTCAAAAATTAAAAAAAGATCAGAAACTCGGCAAACAAAATAGTATAATTTCTTGAAAAAAGTTCTTAGATCAATTTTAAAACTTCATATAGTAATTCTCGGTTTGTCTTTAGAATGTAGGCTTGAAATATTTAAAACCGGAACATCGGGTTTTTTTAATAAGAGCGCTACAAAAGTTTTTGACGTGACAACGTCTTAAATTAGGTTGCGGCTGGGAGTCACTTATGAAAAAGTATAACGCCCGGTAACGTAACGATGAGTCACCGAACGAGAGAGAGGCCCGCCGAATGCCTTGCGTCTCTCTCCCACTCAACTATGATCGGTCTGCCGCGCGCGCAGCACTAGAGAATTAGGCGCATTGAATCGGCGCATGCTTGTGTCTCTTTCTTTGTCTTTCTCGAACGTTCTTGGCGTTGGAAAAACAAGAAAGCGTCATAATACAAGTTCACACGTGTGGTTAAAGTATCGTCAGCTGTGTCTGTAGTGAAAATGTGGAGTGCTTAGATTCGTCATTTACAACAACTACAACAATAAAGGTAAATAATTGTACACTGATATTTCATTATCGTAAACTATGATTGATTGATTAATTGTTAGATTGACACAAATGTTGAGAAACTGAGTTTATAGGTTATGTCATACTATTGATAAATATTGATAGTGTTAAGTAAATTATTAGTTTAAAAAATTTGTGCAATTCTTATTTTCATTCAATTCCTTGTTCCTATTGTGCAATTTAATTATATTCATATCAATAAATATTCTACCGAGAAAAAGACGTTGTCACGTAAAATCTTCGCCCGTAAAACCGACTTTACAGGCAACCATTTTTTTTTTTAAATAAAACAAAAACAGTTTGGATATCAATGAAATTTTGTATTCCTGTGAAAGTACGTTTGATGCAATTATGTATAGAACTCGATTTCTTTTGCACGCTTGCAGAAGTGCAGACGCTGAACTCAATTTTCGACAGTTTACAAGCATAAATCAGCCGATATTGCTGCAATTTCACGTTCGATATTCGTACGAAGTTCATCAATCGTCGCTGTCTTGTTGGCATAGACCTAGACTTGAAGTTTAGTTTCCCCACAGGAAATAGTCTAACCGCCGCCGCGTCAAATCGCACGACCGAGGCGGCCAAACGACTGGACCATTTCGTGAGATAACACGTTCTCAACACTACGGGCACTTCTTTGTTTCACGATTATGGCGATATATGGAGTCGTTTGCTACCCCTGTTGCTCTGCTTTTGTAGCGTCCCTGTTGAAAAACTCTGTATTTCTTCACTTGAAATTCATAATTGAGTTTTAATAGCCATTTTATTCAATCTTTTCCAACTTGTCTCAAATTTAACAGTTGAACTTTAGAGATGGTTGATGTTAGACTTAAAGTTGAAAGTCAAGTTGGGAATTGTATAGCTTTTAGTTTGGGAGTATACATTTCAAACTTGATCTTCTTAAAGTTTTTAAAATAAATCCTTGAAAATTTACTTTAGCTGGCTTCGCAGTAGAGCATTCTATCACTCCAATTACTAAAGACTTTGGGGATGATTTTCTTCTTAAGTCCTTAAATCGTTTTCTGATAGTTAGGCATAGCATCGGACCGTCACGGTTTTCTACTTCGAGTTGGGCGTCAAGACTGGTCCTATACATCAAGTTCAATGTGAAGTCAAATCATCCATCAACCATTTTATTTTATTAAAAGACGAAAAAACTAAAGTTTAGTAATCAACTGAAAATCTTAAGTTAAGTTAAGTTAAGAAAAAAATCTACAAGTTAATTTGAACTTCGAGTAAAAAAAAATGGTTATTCCGTTCTTCGTTTATTTAAACGATAATGTGGATGAAGTCCGCATAGTCAAGCAGTTGTGATTAGCTTTTGACAATAGTGCATTTCCATTCTCGCGGACTATCTGCTCTAGGACTATTACTTACACTTAGTTTAAGGTGGCCATGGACCTCAACCAACATGCATTTCCAGTCAGCTCGGTCCTTAGCTAGCTGTCTCCAGTTTCACACTCCAAGTTGGTTGAGGTCCTCAGAGTCCCGGCTTCAGCGCCATAAATGAGAACCGAGATGATGAGCGTCTTATAGATGGTGATTTTAAATGCTCAAGATCAAGAGTGGGCCTTTACTACTGAATTGCCTTCTAAGTCTAAACAAGCAGCTATTTGCAAGAGTTATTCTTCGTTTAATTTCAGTGTGGTCGTTGCTTGAATTTGTAGCAATGCCTAGGTAGACATAGTCCCTAACTAACTCAAAGTTATAGCTGTCCATGCTGATGTTTTGTCCAAGACGTCGTCGTTCAATGTCCTTTTTTAATGACAGCATATACTTGGTCTTGCCCTCATTCCTCTAATTTCGTCTATCGTTGATTTACCTGGCCTGAAAATAAGCATAGTGTTTCAAAATATCTTAAGGCACTCGCATAATACATTGGAAAGGATCTTTTAAACAACTTAAAGCAGGATCCAATGGCCTTTTTTGTAGATTGGCCATTCGGAGCTGCGGCATACTTTCCTAGTACCACCATTGCTTGGTACGAGTATTTTGGTTCGTTGTTCTCCTGATGAATTATTGATTTATTATTAAAAACAAACATTAAAGCTAAATTTAAAAGAAGTTGATCAGTATGAATGCTATTATCAATTTTTATGATCCCTCTTATTTTTCTTATCCGATGGAAATCTTCTAAGGACACTTATTAAGAATTGGTACCGAATCGTGTGTGACCGGACTAAAATCTCTGGGTTATCATGATTAACCTATGAAGGATCGAACACAGCTCATGATGCTGGGTTCTTTTTAATCTCCGAACATTGTATAGTACAATCAAGACAATCTCCATTTTGGAGATGGTAAGACATTGCAGCGTTGCGTTAGTTGTTTGATACAGCGTGTTCTTAAATCACTTCTATAACCATTTCAATTTGAAGGTTACGATATAAACCACTATTTCTTATATAGTACCAAGGGGCAATTATTATTCCAAGGTATTTGGCAGTATTAGAGTAAGGTACTTCTCCATGTTCCACTGAAGCGGCTTTTCGAGCTATTGTGACTAAATTTCGCACCAAATTTACATTGTTGGACATTAAACCACCAACAGCTTACGTAGAATACGAACTGAAGAAAATATAGCAGCTGTATCTGCCAGTGTTAATGATAACCATCAATTATCCATTCGACGCCGCGTTCGTTCGCAGCAATTGGGCCTCTGTTACTCAACAACGTGGAAAATGTTGCGGAAGGATTTAGGTGTGATGCATTTCAAAATACAGCTGGTGCAAGAATTGAACCTGAACGACCTACTGCAACGTAAAATTGTTGGTGAATGGGCTCTTGGAAAGTTGGCCGAAGATCCACTTTTTTACCGAAAAATTGTTTACAGCGACGAAGCTCATTTATGGATCAATGGGTACGTAAATAAGCAGAATTGTCGATTTTGGAGTGAATATCATCCAGAATAATTGCAAGAGCTACCAATGCATCCACAAAAAATTACAGTTTGGTGCGGTTTATGGGCTGGTGGTGTAGGAAACGCGGCACGATCGGATAGTCTGAACTATTCAGGATGTCCGATGCATCAAACATATGCTGATGTACTCTGTGTAAACACCCAAGTCTATCAAGCACACTCAAATGAAAACCTACTTTGAACGCACTCAATAGTCGCAACAACATCTGCGAGGAGGAACTAAACGTTAGGTTATAAATTTAGTGGTTTAAGTCAGGTAAACAAATAGAGAGAACTAAATTTACAAATATAGCTGACAATCTCACTGAAAAACCAATTTCATTTAATCTGGTATTCCAGCAAAAGTCGAGAATAAAGCTAGTTACAGGGAATATCTAATTGAGGTAAGAAAATAAACGCACCCATTCTGAATATATTCTAAACCGGAAAACATTCAAAGACAAACAAACTCTATTGTGAATGAACCCTTTCACATCGAGCCAATTGGAATTCCAATTCCAATTAGTTCAATGTAGCCGGCGACACCCAAAGAGTTCTTGCGTTCGTCGATGGCAGACATCTTTCCTTTTTCTGTCTGGCCGTCGAACGCATAACACGTTCTTTAAAATAATCTGAAAGTTCCTGGAATAATGGTAAGAAAAATATCTAACAAAAATTAATAGAATATATAAAGTAACGTAGATGAAATTTTTATTAGGAAATAATACACTAAGATTAATAGCAAGAACTAAAAGAAGTACGAGAATAAATTAATTGCGCAAAGTCAAAGAAGCAAGAAATACCCATCGGAAAACTAATAGAACATGTCTACGACGACGATTAGAATTCGAGTAAATCCCCATAAAATGGAAAGGTAATAAACATTAAACTTGTGTATATTTTGTTCTGAAAATTATAAAGAAAAAAAGAAAAGAAAGATTATAAAAGATTTTTTTTTTGGTTGCACATGTGATTTCGAAAGTTCTAAAGTATTCCTTTCATTTACTTCCATTCCCACAGGCGCGACGCGGTAAAGCGACGAGGCGTAGAACTTTCAAGAGAATTACACGGCGCGGCGGTCAGACAACAATTTAAAATTTTTGTTTTTCCACTTACACTTTATTAAATTTTTTTGCACTTACACTTTAAAATTTTTATATGCACGTACACTTTGGCATAGCCACAAATTGCAGAACGATTCATTTTGATAATAATAAATCCCGTAACAAGTGTCTTCATAGCGATCATTTTTATAGTAAAGTGGCATAACTATTTTCTGGGCAACTTTAGTTGCAAGGTCTTTGCTAATCACATGACAAAAATCATCACAAGACAAAATTTTTCTGTGAGGAGTATATACCTATATACTTACGTTTGGTGATCCTGTCTAGAGATTCCTTCTCTCAGTCAAACAAAACGAAAGCAAGCGTCAAGAAACTTTGTTCTGTTTTGCGGACAGAACTCTAGAAATCTTTTCTAGAAAAAGCGTAACGCAGTTCCAGTTCACACTTCGAGACACATATCGTATGAAATTATCTACGAACAGCCCGTCAATTACTCGTCCGAACAATAATCCAAAAAAAAAAAAATCCAACGTTCAAGAATCATTCGAGATAAATTCACATTCATCAAGTCAGAACCAGCAAAATCCATCGTCAAGAAAGTTCATCAGTGACACCAGAGTCATGAAGCAAATCAAGAAATGTCATAACTCAATACACACCAGTAACCTGTAAATGTCTACCTAAGGATACATTTAAAAAATTCAGAGGATAAAAGATACTAATCTATATCAAGCGAAAGTGGTGTTATTTAAGTGTTATTATCTTGTGTTTGTTTATTCTTAGATATACATATAGAATTCTTGAGATAGGTCAGTGTCATGGAGAAAAGTGTTAGTTATATCTATAAAGTTCTGATGGAAGAGTATCTACCTTCAAGATTTTTTTTTAGGAAAGAGAAATTGATAGATCAAGCAAAGATTTCGATAAAGAGTTATTGAATTTTAGAAACGAGATAAATGAAAAAGATAGAGTAAGATCTGTAAATCAAAAATACGGAAAAGATAGGAAACTAAAATTTGGCAGAGTCAATTTGTATTTGTTTATCTAAAGAAAGTATCTGAAAATATGATACCAACGTAAATCGTAGGAAAGAAAGTATCTGAAAATATGATACAGAAATAAATAGTAGCAAAGATTACTGAAATAGAAAGATAGGAAAGATTTCATTTATACACTCTGAGTAGAAGTACAGTAGATCTTATAGGATCCGAAAGCAATACAAAAGATTTTGTATAGTTTAATTGGAACTTAGTACATTTAGTATGGAGAAAGATAATTGTGTGAGTGAAACTATGTCATTTGATAAAAGTTAATTAACAACAAATTGTGATAATTATTGAATGCTGTTATCTACATCATCCGAGTTCGAGTGCACTTCAACGAGGAGAATAAAGAAAATCTGGTGAGTGAATATTTTTATTGTTGTTTTATACTATATTTTGTTGGAAATTATATTTTTATGACTTTTTATCAAATAATATTTACATAATGAGATATATTTTGATTTTGTGTTGTGTTGAGAAATTTTTGATGCATAAACGAATAGTGAGAGATAGTACCGAAATGTTGTATGAATATTATAACGTAGATACGTAGAATTTGTTTGAAGGATAAAATACGAACTTAAGACAAGGCAAAAACACGAAAGCCATATAAAAATTTACGATTTCATAAAATCAATATAGATATAAGAACAAACAAGCGACACGTGATTGTAAGAGACGACTCTTTCAATACGTCGTTAAATAAATGCAAATATTCAGTTTTTTTTAATTTTTTTTTTTGAGAAAACCAAGTTTGAGAAATTTTAAGTGAGATTCAAAGTTAAGTTGAGAATTCTAGTTGAGCTAGGTAGTGTGTTAAGATCGTACGTTAAGTTATAATTAAGAATAAATAGTGTTTAAGAAATATTTTTTTGTACTGAATAAAAAGTGTAAAGTTAAGAATCGAAAAATTCGTTTTGGTGAATCATTTATGATTTATAGAAGGATAAAGTATTTGGACATTCTGAGACATAGCAGAATAGTCAGGATGATGTAAGTTATAAGTAAAGAGGGTCGAGAGAAAATTGGATCGAAAAGCTTAAGGGAAGTTTGATTTAGACTTCTCTTATTCAAACAAGGGGATTCTCAAGAACGTGAAAGTAATGCCTAAGAGAATCATAATAGGAACTTGAGGGAAGTTAATTCTTTGAGTCATAGGGAAGGGTAAAGAAAGGTAGAGAGCACAACGACAGCAGTGTCTCTCAAATAAGGGGATTCTCGAGAACGTGAAAGTAATGCCTAAGAAAATCATAATAGGAACTTGAGGGAAGTTAATTGTTTGAGTCATAGGGTAGGGTAAAGAAAGGCAGAGAGCACAACTACAGCAGTGTCTCTCAAATAAGGGGTTTCCGAATTTCCGAACCAAATGGAAACCATAGGTTCGTGTCAGGTCGTACATATGACATGATAGGGAAGGGTAAAGTACGGTTCAGAGGACATGACCATCTATGTTCCTCCATAATAAACCACGGAAGATCTTGTCAATTCACGAAAGAGAATATCATAAAGGATAGGTACAATCTTTTAACTGTCAAGTACATAGTTTACTAACTTCGGGTTCTAGGATTTCTTAACATATTTTTCTAGTCTACAAAATCTATATTAGTCGGTCTGAAAACAGTGTAACACCGTCTCCGCTCCAGCTGCAAGATCCCTCCCCACCGACGAGCTAAGCAATCGTGCACCCAGCAGGCCAGGTGGCTGTAGAGCGCAGGCACCCTTGTCCGAAAACGGCGTGGACCTTCCTAGGAGTTTCGATGGAAGTAAATGTCGCGTGTAAGATGAGGATAGATTCCTTTAGAGAAATGTGGAAATAGAGAGTAACGTTATCGTTTCTTTTCTGAAGCGGAAGTTGCTTAGTCGCAGCTCAAATCTTTAGTAAATTATCTCTCTCTAAATTCATGGTTCTCTCATAGGGATATGGTTCGATGACTTCAGCGAGTTATAGTAGTCAGTTTGGTTGAGAATGGTCGGTAAGAGTCAAACAAAACCATTTGAGTTATTGTAACTCGTGTACAATAATGGGGTATACGACGATTTTGAAACGACAAGTAACTCGACTGTCGAGTCGACATTTGGTGTTTTAAGAAGTTATGTATTACATCGAGACATATTCACTAAAGGTGGATGGAAGGGTTTCTTTCTCAGAAGGGTTGAGAAAGCCACTCAGCTGTTCACTTCTGTAAAGGAGTCTATGTACTTACGGCGGAGAGACTTCTGTGATCTTCGGTTTGGCTGTCGATGATGTTTCGATGCTTCGAAATTCGATTGGCAGACAGGCAGATGATGATGGAAAGAAGGAAGTCGTGAGTGCTATAATGATTTTGGAAGTGACATGATGGTGGTATATATCATATGGTATAGTGGTATATGATATCATTTATTTCATTTATCAAAATATTCAATATCATTATTTATTCGTTACAGTGGGCAATGGCATCATTGGACCGTACTTCTTCAAAGATGATGCGAATCGTAACGTAACTGTGAATGGTGAGCGCTACCGTGAGATGATATCCAACTTTTTTTTTGCCCAAAATGCAAGACCTTCACTTGCATGACATGTGGTTTCAACAAGACGATGCCACATGCACCACAGCACGCGCAACAATGGACTTATTGAGAGGCGAGTTCGGTGAACATTTTATTTCACGTGCGGGACGGGTCAATTAGCCGCCTAGATCATGCCATTTAACGCCTTTAGACTATTTTTTGTGGGGCTATGTTAAAGCTCATATCTATACAGACAAGCCCGCTTCAATTGACGCATTGGAAGACAACATTGAAGCATTTATTTCGGAGATACCGGCCGAAATGTTGGAAAGAGTATGCCAAAATTGGCCTAAGCGGATGGACCATTTGAGGCGCAGTCAAGGTAAACATTTGCATGAAATAATCTTCAAAGATTAAATTATATGTACCGTTCTATCGATTCAAATAAAGATTTCATGCATTTTTTTGAATTTTATGTGTTTTTTTAAACTTTCATATAGCTTTTAAAAAAAAACCTTTATATGGCACCAATATTACAGTATCATCAGCTAAACTTGTCATGATAGCGGTGATGTCCATATAAAACTTACAAGGTTGGTCCTAGGACATTTCCTTGCGGTACACTGGCTTTCTATTCCCATAGGATGTTATTGTAATGGGTCCGATTTGTCGAATTGAAAATTTTGACATTTCTCGACGTTTAAAGGTCCCTAGAGTCAAAGTAAAAGATTTTTAGAAAGATGTATGTGCGTGAGTTATAGAATTGCTTCCCAATCATAACAACCAAACCATACCAAGCGTATTCCATATCGCTTAGTAAAAATACCATTAAATATTAAATGCCCAACAAGCATATTTCATTGAACATAATTTATGTGAATAGACATAAAATATTAAAAGTATTGTAAACAAAGAATGCCTAACAAAGAATCTCCCACAGATACAGAATATCCAAACATAAATATAAAATCAAACTAATGTAAACAAAAATCTTCAACGATCAAAAATCAAACTAATGTAAACAAAAATCGTCAACGATCAAAAACAATAAAATTGAATCATCATAAAATATGATGATAATGCATGTGTACCAATACACACATATTTATAGTCTGTAAGAAGAAATCAAGATTATCAAAATAGTATAAATAAGCAGGATTTTTCCTGACAATAAGTTCAGTTCCATCTTGAAACTCCTACGTATAGCAGAAGATTTCCCCCCACCAGTGGTAAGGGATCCGATGCTCAAATTAATAAATAAAATACTTGTTTAAAATTTTAATCTAGCGTTTTATTTTAAAATCTTTTTAAAAAAATCCCGGAGGATTTAAAATACAAAATTGGCGCAGTCGGTAGGATCTCACTAAGAAGTTAAATGAAAATTAATGAATAGATGAGATTCAGTGATCGGACCGAAAAGAAAATAAAAAAGTTTTTTTAACCGGTAGAATTTTGTGCGGATTAAAGTACAACGTACATTATCTAAAACAACGATCGAAATTAAATTGTGTTTTGTGAAAATTAATAACACTGAAGTGTTTTAGTGGACAAAACAATTTCGTACCAGAAAAACAAAATTATTTGTATACTTAAGTGTTCATAAATTTTTTTTAATACACGCTCTCTCTCTCATAGAGAGATAAGTAAACAAAATATTAATATAGTGTCTACGAAAAAGACAAAGTGTCTATGCAAAAGACAAGCAGGTGAAAAAAAAAAGAAATAAATTAAAAAGTGCATACAAAAAAAAAATAATAACTTTTAAAGAAAATATAAGTGAATGAAAAACTTGCGGAAACTAAGGGAAAGAATTTTTAAGATACAAGAAGAAACTATAAACAAAATGAACGCCGCAGAACATCAAGCTCAACAGGCTTCACTTGCAAATCAGCAAGCGCAATTAGCCGAAATTCAAGCTCAAGCAAGAGCACAAGCTCCGATGGATCCAGTTCAACATGCAGTTTGGGCAGAACAGCAAAAATTCTATTTAAAAGAATTAAGGATGATTAACCCATTTAAAGGATCATCAGACAATCTGGCTCTTTTTATATCATCGATGGAGTATTTACTTGAGAGAATCCAGGATCCAACTTACATGGAACAAGCAGTTTTTGTGGTGCATCAGAAAATTCAAGGCGAGGCTTTGAGAGCAATAAATAGTCTACAACATCTTGCACCTTGGGCAGACGTAAAAGTACAACTGGTAAGACAATTTGGCATTAAAAAATCTTATCTTAAATTAGTGACAGAAATAAATAGTGTCAATGAGAACGACACAATTAGGAATTATAATAAAATTGACAATTTGTTGCAAGAGTTACAAACAAAAACTCAACTAGAACCCGATAATGTTTATACTCAGAAAAATAATGAATGTATAGCTTTAGAATCATTTAAAAATACATTGTCACCCAGTCAAAAGGCAATTGTGATTGCAAGCCAACCAAATAATATTATGGAGGCTTTTGACCTGTTAGAGAGTAATAATATGATAAGACAAATCAATGAACAAATTAAATATCAAAATATACCAAAATCAAATCAAAATAATTTTAATCAAAATCTAAATCGGAATCCTTTTAGAAATAATTTGCATCCCAACAACTTATTTAGACAAAATAATTTCAATAACAATTTTAGGCCGCAACATGATAGAATCTCTTCAGAACAAGTTAGACAAAATAATCATAGAATATTTGGAAACGCAAATCCAAATAATTTTAGATTCGGATTTAATAGAAATAACCATCAGGCAAATTTTAATAATAATAATCAAAGATCATTCAATTCAGGACAGTATAGGAATAATAACAATAATAATACTAATAGGAATCCAAGGCCAGAACCTATGGATGTAAATAATACGGAAATAAAAAATGAAGAGGTAAATTTTACCACAGCCGGGAAGAAGAATCACTTCCCATAATAAAAGTTACAATAAATAATAAAAAATTTAATATTCTTATAGATACTGGCTCAACAACAAGTATACTTGATGAGTCACAACTAATAGAAATTCCGAGAACTTTAATGAAAGTTCCAATCAAAATTAAATCGCTCAATCATGAAAATATTATAAAATTTGAGATCATAACTGAAGTACCGGTAGAATTCAATGAAGATGAAGCTACCATGGCATGGAAGTTAATGAGAATACGAAATAATAAATTTGTAGGAATCATAGGTCAAAATTTATTAAAACCTATAGGAGCGACATTGTATTTAAAAGAAGGATATATTGAAATAAATAACAGAAAAACATACTTTGAGAATTATGACAGCGAAAAGAGAGAAATTAAAAGTATATACGAATATGAAGAAATTCAAACTCTAGAATATTGCAACTCAACGCAAATGAGCCAATTAATAGATAAGAATTTAAATTATGAAGAAACACAGGAATTAAAAAAATTTATTGATGAAAATAAATATGTTTTTTATCAAGAAGGTGATAAACTTACTTCAACAACACAAACTATTCATAGCATTAGGACTGAGCATAATAGTCCCATATTTAGTAAAATATATAGATACCCTAAAATCCACGAAAGAGAAATTGAACGGCAAGTTAATGATTTATTACAACAAGGTATAATACGAAAAAGTGTTTCCCCTTATAATGCACCTATTTGGGTAGTCCCAAAGAAAATAGATAATTCAGGTGAACAAAAATGGCGAATGGTAGTCGATTATAGAAAATTAAATGAAAAAACAATCGAATTTAAGCATCCTATACCTAATATCGATGAAATATTAGATAAATTAGGACGAGCTCAATATTTTTCAACCCTTGATCTTGCAAAAGGTTTTCATCAAATAAAAATGAATCCCCTTGATTCTGAAAAAACAGCTTTTTCAACTCCATACGGACATTATGAATGGTTAAGAATGCCATTTGGTCTGAAAAATGCACCAGCCACTTTTCAAAGAATGATGAATGAGGTTTTAGAAGGTTTAATAAATAAAATCTGTGTAGTATATCTTGATGATATATTAATTTTTAGTACTTCATTACAGGAACATATGGTAAATCTTCGATTAGTTTTTCAACGTTTAAATAAATATAACCTTAAAGTTCAGGTAGATAAATGTAATTTTCTTAAAAGAGAAACAAAGTTCTTAGGGCATACAATTACAGACAAAGGTGTGAAACCCAATATAGATAAAATAGAAGCTATAGAAAAAATACAACTTCCTTGTACAGCTAAAGAAATCAAATCATTCTTAGGAATAACAGGATATTACAGGAAATTTATTAAAGACTATGCAAAAATTGCACAACCCATTACCAAATATTTAAAGAAAGATACAAAAATTGATAAAAACGATATAAATTATATTAAAGCACATCAAGAATTAAAAAATGCCCTTCAAACGGGACCAGTACTTGCATATCCTGATTTTAATGAAAAATTCGTCTTAACGACCGATGCATCCAATTATGCCATTGGAGCAGTGCTAACACAGAAAGGGCATCCAATAACATTTATAAGTAGAACTCTCAATGAACATGAAAGAAACTACAGTACAACAGAAAAAGAATTACTCGCTATAGTTTGGTCAGTAAAATACTTACGACCGTATTTATATGGTAGACGCTTTGATCTTAAAACAGACCACCAACCATTAAAATGGCTACAAACAAAAAATTTAGGCAGAGATATTTCACCCAGATTACAAAGATGGATACTCCAATTAGGAGAATACGATATGCAAATCGAATATTTAAAAGGTACATGTAATACAGTAGCAGATTTTTTGAGTAGAGAAATTAAAGACACACAAGAAATTCACATGTTAGAGCAGGATTCAGTCAGGCCTACAGTACATTCACAACATGAAGAAATGAATGATCATTTTCCAATAAAAGATAGTGCAGTGAATATTTTTAAGCAACAAATTATTTTAAAAGCAGGAAATGGATTGAACAAAAGCCCTAAATATAAAAGAATACATATTGGAATAAATGAATTATATAAAGATAATTTTAATGATTTAATAATACCGTTAATAGAACAAGTTAGTACAGGAATTTATACTGAATTAACAGACAGTGAATATAATATTCTTCAACAAAAATTGATAGAGTTATTTGGAACAAGAATAAAATTTTATAAATGTGAACATTTTGCTAAAGACTTAGAGACAGAAGAAGAAGCCATTAAACAGATAAAATTGTATCATGAAAAAGAAACAGGTCATGCAGGCATTGAAGAAAATTATAACGGACTTAGAACAAAAATCTATTTCAAGAAATTAAAAGAATTAATAAATGACGTAATCAATAGTTGCAATATTTGCAAACAATCTAAGTATGATAGACGACCATTTAAAGAAAAATTTCATTTAACAGAAACTCCA